>OZ022244.1:4514852-4859852 GCA_963978895.1 Erpobdella octoculata | reverse complement strand
GAGCGAAGCCGCTACGGGCACTGCTAGTCTATATATATAAAAATGAATGTTTGTATTTATGTTAATGTCCTTTATGCATTGCTACACCATTCATCCGATCGTAATGAAATTTTCACACAACCTTGAGAGTCAAGGGGAAAGTCAAATAAAAAAAAAATTTGCAATCCGTCACAAAATGAGCGGAGCGGAGCGGGTGAGCGAGCGGAACTATATATATATGTATGTGCGTATGTATGTGTGTATGTATGTATGTGTATGTGCATGTATGTGTGTCTGTGTGTGTGTTTATGTATGTACTAGCGGAGATACCCGGCGTTGCCAGGGTTTTTTAGAGGTTTTTCTAATGTTTGTCTCTTTCTCTCCCGTTTCCTTTCCCACCTGCTTTCCCACTCCCGTTCGCTTTCCCGTTTTCGGTCGTTTTCCCGCTCCCGGTCGCTTTCCCGCTCCCGGTCGCTTTCCCGCTCCCGGTCGCTTTCCCGCTCCCGGTCGCTTTCCCGCTCCCGGTCGCTTTACCACTCCCGGTCGCTTTCCCGCTCACGTTTGCTCTCCCATTCCCGCTCACGCTTGCTTTTCCGTTCCCGCTCGCTGTCCGTTCCGGGTCGCTTTCCCGTTTCTATAATAGACAAACTAACCCACAAACATTCATATATATATATATATAGTCTTAGCAAATCTATTTTACGTTTTATAGGCTAACAGAAGTTATGAAAGAATGGAAAAGAAAAAATGAGCGTGAACGGGAGAGCAACCGTGACCGGGAATGGGAGAGCAAGCATGACCGGGAACGGGAGAGCAAGCGTGAGCGGGAACGGGAAAGCGACCGGGAACGGGAAAGCGACCGGGAACGGGAAAGCGACCGGGAACGGGAAAGCGACCGGGAACGGAAAAGCCACCGTGAACGGGAAAGCGACCGGGAACGGGAAAGCGACCGGGAACGGGAAAGCGACCGGGAACGCGGAAAGCGACCGGGAACGCGGAAAGCGACCGGGAACGCGGAAAGCGACTGGAATCGGGAGAGCAAGCTTGGAAGGAAACGCGAGCAAGAGAGAAAATCGATAACAAAACATCTGAGCGGGAAAGCGACCGGGAGCTGGAAAACGACCGAGAGCGGAAAAGCGACCGGGAACGCGATGAAAACGGGAAAGTGGAGAAGGAAACGGGAGCGAGAGGGACAAACATTAGAAAAACCTCTAAAAACCCCGGGCAACGCCGGGTAACCCCGCTAGTTTTTATATAATTAAACAAATTAAAAAATATTTACCTTACAAATTAATTCAAAATATAAAAAAATTAAAAATATTTTAATTTATTTTTTTCTTTTCATTTGTTTTGGAATGCATATGAACGTTAAACAATTTTTTCATTTCATGTTATAAATAAATAAATAATTAAATAAATTAATAAATAAACACATATTTAATAAACTAATATTAATCCAAAAAATGTATCCAAAGTTCATCGTAATTTTAAAATATCCGTTCTTGGGACGAGCAAAACCACTAGTATATATATATATATATATATATATATATATATATATATATATATATATATATATATATATATATATATATATATATATATATATATATATATATATATATATATATATATATATATATATATAGATTATGGAGTTTGTGTTTGATAATAAATTATTTCTAAACCGATTTAGACTATTGGAAAAAATTAAAAAATAAAATCGATTCAGCCAAGTGTGCCACTTTTTTTTCAATCGAGATTGCTTAAAAGAACATATAGCGCCGAAGTATTCAAAAAATATATATATATACATATAAATGACTGTCTGTATGCATGCGGAAACGAAAAGCAACCGAAAGCGAAAGAGCTATCGGGAAAGAGACCGGGAGAGCAAGAGATAGCGGTAGCAGGAAAGCGACCGGGAACGGGAGAGCAAGCGGGAACCGGAAAGCGACCGGGAGCGGGAAAGCAAGCGGGGAAGGAAACGGAAGCGAGAGAGAAAAACGATAGCAAAACCTCTTAAAACCCCGGACAACCCGCAATACTAATTGAATACATTTCAATAGGGGATGGTAGATTTCAATATGTTTCAACTGTTACCAAATCGAATTTTAGCTCTGTAAAAATTAGAAAAAAAAACCATTCAATTATTTATTTAAAACAAATCCAACACAATTTCACTAAAAACAAGTAAATCACTTTGAGTTGATATTGACGAATGTTAATAAACCATCCCCCGTGTCACTGCAGTATCAAAGTGTGAAAACAACTTCGGCTCCAACAAATGACAAATGCAATTGTTCTATAGGCTATGAAAATCCTCCAATTGATGACACTAATTGTGGTTTCATACTTGATTGAACAATTCTAATTGCTTGCAGCAACTGTTTAATAAATAAAAATAATGTTACGTTCAGAGACCAAGAAGCAAATATAGGGGGGGGGGGGTAATGCGAGGGAAAATATTTATCGAACATTACATTACATGCCAGACATATTTTAAGAAATAAAACAAAATGTTTGTAATCTTCTCTACTTGTGCATTTAGATGAGTGACTGCAAAATCGATTTCCAAGCGAACTGTTATTACTTTTTTTTAAACCAAAATGTCTACGTTACCAACACATGCTACGCCGGCGATTATTAATGTCGTCTCAAATTGAGTTCATTTCAAAGAAAATTCCTTAAAATTGTCTGACATGACTAACATTAATTAAATTAAACAACAAACGTGTATTCCATACTTCTTATTTGCAAGATATCAGGATAAACTGAGTCTAGTTTCCTAGAAAAATTTGAAAGTTTCAAACGGCTTATGACGTTATATTAGGGATGTACGCAGCTGTACGTATCAACGGATTGGTCGATAAAACCTGCAAAGCGCTTTTTCTAACGTATAAAACCACAACATAAAACAGCTTATGAACTTTTGGTTTTAGATCATTATAAAAATAGTTTTGCATTTTTGGCAATAAAACAAAACAAAATAAAAATGAATATTGTTAAAACTTTAAATACACATACAATTTTTGGCATAATATAAATTATATATATATATATATATATATATATATATATATATATATATATTATGCTTTTTCTCACTTTCGCTGTTTTATCCCCAGTCGTTTTTTTTTAAATTTCCACTTTCTTCTCGCAAAAAAGTTACGGTCATTTTTCAAAAACCAGGTATTATATCCAACAAATTTTAATTGATACTTTGGTGGGAAGATGCATCTTCCCATCTCTTCCTAGATCTATCCCTAAGTATATATATATATATATATATATATATATATATATATATATATATATATATATATATATATATATATATATATATATATATATATATATATATATATATATATATATATTTGAGTTAATTTTAAGCATTCGTAAGTATTATTTGATTTTAATAAAATTTCTATGTACATTGTTTGTTTATTGTTTATCATTGTTTATTGGGCATACAAAAACACATTAAAGAAACACATAAAAATTGAAATTAAAGCATGCAACAAAAAATGAATGAGTAGTGCCCAAAAGGAACATCCGAAGAGATGAATCTCGCTTGAGGATGACCAGTGCAGATGAAACATTTACGAATAATAATAATACAGGTACATACAATACAATAAATTTAGAATGGTAAAATAACTGAAATAAATTACTAAGATGAACAAAATAACAAAATTTAACATTTAATAATATACAATATACGTTCGAATCTGAGATGATAGAATATATTATAATTTTAATAAGTGAGATTTAAGACGAGATTTAAATAATGAAAAGGACTCAGAGGACTGTATTGAAATAGGGATGACTGAATATGTACGCGGACCTAAACATTTAATTGAAAAGGTTTTTAGTCTTGTGTTTGCAAATTCTGGACGGAAAAAATTAGATGATCGCAAAAAATGGGTATGAATATCGGACGACTTTAAGAAGAAATCATGAAAGGATTGAGGTAGAGTAGAATTAGAATATTTATACATAAAAGAACCAATTTGAAACAGATTGACTTGATAAATGTTTAAAAGCTTATGTTCAGTAAATTTTGACTTACAAGAAGAAAGAGGATGTAAAAAAAAATAATACGGATGAGTCGTTTGAGCAAAATGTGTAAAGAAAGAAGACGAGTTGGGTAATTAGAAGCCCAAACAATATTGCAGTAAGAAATATAGGGAAAGACAAATGCATAATACAACATAATACAAGTTTTTGTGTCTATAAAACGACGTAATCTATACATAATTCCAATATACTTAGAAACTTTAGATTTAACATGCTTAATGTGATCAGTCCATGTTAAATGTTGATCAAGAAACACACCTAAAAATCTATATGAGGTGACACGGGTAATAGAAACACCAGAAATGCTGAGACATGACTTTGTAATAATAGATTTACTCTTTGGATGAAATATGATATAGTTGGTTTTTTTACATTTAAAGAAAGCTTATTGGCACAAAACCAATCATAAATACATATGAGACCATTATTAACGCTGTCAAATAAAATGTTCAAATTGTCACCAGAAGCAAACAGACTAGTGTCATCAGCAAATAAAGAAAAACTGAACAGGTTAGAAATTAAAGGTAAGTCATTGATATATATAATAAATAGGAGTGGACCCAATATAGAGCCCTGTGGTACGCCACAGTTGATGGGTAAAGATTGTGATAACACATTGTTGTAGCAGACATATTGTGATCGGTTCTTCATGTAATCCCGAAACCAGTCAAGAGGAACTCCCCGGACTCCATAGTACTCAAGCTTCTTCAATAATATTTCATGATTTACAGTGTCAAATGCTTTTGCAAGGTCTAGGAATAGGCCAATGCCAAAGTTTCCTTGATCTAGAGCTTCAGCGATTTTGGATTGAAGAACAACTAGTGGTATGTATGTGGAGTGGTTTTTTCTAAATCCATATTGGTATGGTGAAAGGAGAGAAAACTTTAATAGGTAACTGTATAATCTTGTGTGCATAACTTTTTCAAAGAATTTGGAAAAATAAGATAATATTGAAATGGGCCGATAATTTGTTACATTATTTTTTTCACCGGATTTATGAAGTGGAACAACTTTAGCAATTTTCAATTGTCAGGAAATATTCCAAATGTTAGGGAACTATTGATCAGAGATGTTAGAGGAGAGACAATTAGTTGGATAGATTGACTTGCTATTAGAGGATCAATACCATCTGGACCACAACTTCTAGATGTTTTTAAACTTTTTGCAATTTTGAGGATTTCAGTTGATGTTACTGGTGTGACATTCATGGAATCGACCACTTGGTTCTTGAGGAAGTCAGTGAAATAAGAACCCTGAGAGTGAATTTGTTTTGCAAGGCTTGACCCAATGTTTGAGAAATACTTGTTAAACATATCAGCAATCAGAGAAGGTGAACTTATTTCGGATCCATCATTTGTGAGAAAATTTTCCTGATGCTCTTTTGATTTGAATTGGCCTAGTAAAGTCTTTATCAATTTCCAGATTGCATTAATATTACCTTCATAAGATTCAAATTTAGAAGAGTAGTGTTGTTTGATTGTGGTTGTTTTTAAGGATTTAAATTTATTGCGACAAGTTATGAATTTTCTTCTATTTTCTTCTGATGGGTGTTTTAAAAAATTACGATAGAGAATGTTCTTTTTACGGCAGTGTCTGAAAAGTGTAAAGTTCATCCATTCATGGTCAAATTTTACTTTTTTCTGTCTGAATGAATAAACGTTATAATAAAATCGGTTTTCTCTCTAGAAATAGCATTCAAAAAATTTTGTATGCAAACCGTAGCAATTTGTCTGTGGCCTTTTTTGTGAGCGAAAAATCTGGTTTCATGACCACAGTTGTCATAAAACGTATTAAACCGCTATACTCATAGAAAGTGGCACACCCAGAATGCCCACACACACACACACACACACACACACACACACACACACACACACACACACACACACACACACACACACACACACACACACACACACACACACACACACACACACACACACACACATACACTTAGGGATAGATCTAGGAAGAGATGGGAAGATGCATCTTCCCACCAAAGTATCAATTAAAATTTTCTGGGTATAATACCTGGTTTTTGAAAAATGACCGTAACTTTTTTGCGAGAAGAAAGTGGAAATTTAAAAAAAAACGACTGGGGATAAAACAGCGAAAGTGAGAAAAAGCAAAAAAAACGATAGAAAAACCTCTAAAAACTCCGATAGTAATAATTAATAATAACTTCGCTGTAGACAGCTGTGAGGGAATCCACATTGTATCAATACCACTAAAAGGGTAAAGTTCCAAGAGTTCCCTGATTGTATTTTGGCACAGAAAATAGCTCAACTTTGGACCATCGCTGATACACAATTATTGGTAAATCCGGCACCAAGCTCAGATATAAAAACGTCTACACACGCAAAAAAGATTCCAATACGCATTGAATCATCACTAGGTTTAGTAAAGTTAAAATTAAAAATAAGTAGTAAAAAAAATAGATTTTTAAAATCAGGGAGAGTAAATGCCTCCCTGTCCCTTTAATTTACGTCCCTGAAATATTAGTTTCTTTAGCATCTCATTTCTCTTCTATTTATTCTCTATGGACAACTTACTCGACCAGGCTATGAATAAACTAACCATCCTTATATCCGGGACGGCATTTTTTCTACATTCGCCCGCATCCTATAATTACAAAAGCTTCTTTTTTCTTCTCAAATCTCACTAAAAACACCCAAAAAGAAACAAAATTCATCTGGAGCCCATATAAAATAACCATTGGCTTACATAAAAGTCAGGGAGCCCGTCCCCCTAAATGATGTCCCTGAGTTTTGAAAGTAACGGTCTGAAAGGTGCCTATATATTAACCATCAGCCCACTTAAAGTCAGGAGCATGTGGTAATTGCCTAGCCCCAAGATCGCATTGTCGGTTCTGTTAAACATGTTTCTTCAACATGACTTGTTAAGGAACAAAGAGGTGACAACTTTTGCAGATCCGTTCAAACAACGACAACTGAATGCAAGGACAGTACCTACAGATCATATGGAAGAATTTTGAATGCCTTTGCCGATCGAGGTAGCATGTTGTCAAACTTCAAAGACTGAATACAATAGTTTAAAATGTGGGATCTTACGGTTTTACATTATAATTTTAAGTCAATCAGTTTTATTTATTTAATTTATTGTTAAGTTTTAAGTAAAAATCAAAACACGACACAGTTTACAATAATCGTAAACTGTGTAGTATTTTAAATGTTTTTTTTAGGGCTATGTAGATTCTAATTGACTGACTGGCATACAATGCATTTATTACTTTCATATTTTTTGATTTATTAACTCTTGTAAAAAAATATATTGTTGACGTCAATTTATCTTGAACTCCCCCCTCCCCGATGTCAAAAATTGTCAAACTTCCTCAAACCCCCTCTCCCGCTATTTTGTTGACATAATTAAAGGATGTCCCCAAAACCGCAATCAAAATCATGAACTTAACAGTTAACAGCCATAGAAAGCGTTCTCACCATTAATGTCTCGTCGATTTATTGCTTATTTTAGATTGTTATAAATAGTTTTACAATGTCTCGTAGACATACAAATAAAAATGTTGGGATTTCTCAAATGTCACGCATGGACAAGCAACAAATTAGGCAATTCATAATTAAACCACAATTATCAGAGATTCCAGAAAGGTGAGTTTTTATTTGGTGTGCGCTATACTAATTCAATTAAGAACTAAAGTATATTATTGTATTTAAACAGTTCACGTGGTAAAGGAAATTCTAAAGCTAGCTGTTGGAGTCATGTGGGATTCCTGTACTAGAATGAAGAGTCGGCTGAAACCTTTAATAGAAAACGCGATATCATTGCAATGTTTGTTTTGAAACTGATATTTTGATTCATGGACACATGAGTAATATATGATTTAGAATTATGGTATTTTCCAGTTGACATTAGTTTGACAAATTTTTGAAAAAAGTAGTGGGCAGGGGTGTGATTTATAATTTTATTGAGTTGAAAGCACTACTAATGATGGGTGATTTTGGAACACTTTAAAAAAATAGTGATTTTAAGTTTTTTTAGGGCATCTCAAATTTTCACAATTTTGCATTTTGAAAATTCTGATTGCCAAGTGGTAAATTTACATATAAGCCGAGAATTAAGCCACCGCCGGCCACAAAAACAGTTAGCCGCCGCAAAAATCTCGGCTCGCCGTGAATTAAGTCGCAAAACGTGCTAAGCCGGCCGTGAAAACGGTTACTAAGGTGGCTGAGGGCGAGGGGTCTACGAGGGAGTTATGTTCTAATCATATTGTAGGGGCGGATTAGTAAAAGAAGGGGATCCAAAACGGGGTATGTAGAATTTTTTTATTAGATTTATAGGTTTTGACATATAGGTAATTTTAGTCAAAATTTGTGCATTAAAAAAAACAGAATTTATGCAACATTTAGTTTATTGAGATTCTTTAGAGTCAAGTTCTGATATTTTATTTAGAAACGATAAAAGAAAAAAACGAGTTTTTCAACACAAACTTTTTTTTAATCGAATCATGTATTGTCATCCAATATAAAGCTATGCTGAAAGTTTCAGCTTCTTAGCTAGTCAAAAAAGCTGGTTAAATTTTACTTGCAAGATTTGCGTACAGAGAAAGACACACACACACAAACAGAGATTATAAATTTTGTAACCTAAATAAAAGATTGTAAAAATATGTGCAATTAAAGTTCCTACAAATAAATTCAAAAAGTCTAAAACAGAAGATAGCGTTTTTACAAACTTTTATTTAGGTTACAATCTCTGTTTGTGTGTGGCTTACTCTGAACACAAATCTTAACCAGCTTTTTGACTAGCTGGGCAGCTGAAAGTTTCAGCATAGTTTTATATTGGATGACAATGACATGATTCAATTAATAAAAAACAACTTAATTTGGACATCTTTCGTATTTCAAAATCGAATGTATTTGAAATCAAAGTTTGTGTTGAAAAACTCGTTTTTTCCTATACTAGTTTTATAGCTAAAACCATTAATTGCTGCATCGACGTTGAAATTTTTTTTACATCTTCATATTGGTATGAAATTGTCGCTGGTCTCCACATCTGTTTCTGAGGATATGTTTTAACTCGCTTTATCAAGGACCGGGCCAGGATTCGACTTTTGTGCTTATGAAACAGACCGGTTCGAGCCTAAATTACAACCCATGCCCGGAATTTTCTGTCTATAAAAGAAGCGGGACTGGGTTTAAAAAATCCGTGAAGGGCTCTATCGATTAAAGTAGGTACTGCAAGGCCGGGCCAGGTTGTGATTTCAGGGTCTACAGACGGGCCGGGCCTAACCTGAAATCAAGGTGGGCCGGGCTGAGATTTTTCGCCAAGTATATAAAAATTTTAGGCCTGTAAAAACGAGCCAGGTCCATATTAGATGAGCCGAGCTTAGAATTTTAGGTCAAATTGTCGAAGGGCCTGTCCGTAAAAAATTGGCCCGTACATTACTCTACTATAGATGAATGGTTCAAATTCTCTAATTTCAAGCGAGCGAAACCGCTGCACGGCACTGCTAGTATTATTATATTTTGCAACAAAAAGAAATTTGAAAGGTCACATTTGAAACATGGCATTACCATACTTATAACGGTAATTTTAAGTCTATTTAAATTTAGTAAATTTACCATCACCTGAAATTCAATTACCTACCTCATTAAAAATTATAAAACAAATTTATAAAATTCAAGTGGACCAAACCATGATATACATCGCCATTAAACCCATCACTATCGATACCTATGACCTATCGACCTAACGATTACAGAGACTAGAATAAATCCAGCACATTAATGATTAAGCAAAATTGCAGTAACAATGAATATGCAAATTAGACTTATAATGAATTTCAATAATGAATATTTAAATTAGCTCAAACTAATATGCAAATGAAGCTTACACTCAGGAAATAAAACAACAGAGTTATAATAAAAAAAACATTGAAATGAATATCTCTGAACATGTGTAGCAGATATTTGATTACAAATATTGAATTAAAAAAATTAAATAATTAATTACAATTTTAGGAAAAAAAAACTTAACCAGCCAATGAACATTGACCACACATAAGTTACACCACACACAAAAAAAACTTAAATAATTTAACTGACATACATACATACGTATGCATGTGTATATATGTATGTGTATGTATGTGTATATGAAAATTATTTCTCAAGATTAATCCATGCTGCTTTTCAGAATCAATTCAAAGCTGAATGGCTCGAATGGAACTCCGTCACCTTGGTAGAACTTGCTGCAAAACTCCACCCTGAAATTGTAATCAGCTCATGATTATTAACTAGGTAGATACATGCATATCATCTACATCATCATCATCATCAGGCAACTGGACAGCCAATCAAAACCCACCTTGAAAAGTTAATAAATCAGAAACAGTTGGAAAAAACCGGAATCACAAAAAGCAAACACAACCTCAACAATATCTACTCAATTAACCTATAAACTTCACACCAGAGCCCTGTTTGACAGGCTTGATCAGTGGCAGCTTATTTTGCCCGTTTATACTGACTTTGGCTTAGGCCTAGCTGTCTTGATAACTTTAAAATGCCAGCCCGACCTCGTGCAGGGCTCTACTTCACACCAAATAACAAATTGATAATACACAACAAGAATAATAATAAACAAAGAAAGAAACCAACCAATGGAGACGCAGGGTGTGCAGGAAAGCAGATAGACCTTCCATCATGATAAGGATCACTAGAGTCAACACTGCAAAAGGAGCAAATACAGCAAAAAGACACAAGCCCCTGATAGCAAAATGAGCACCCATTTTTGACAGAGGAATTTTCAGAACCATTTCCCATAAAACCTCTGAGAGCTCTGAAAAAATGTGAAATAAATGATGTAATTTAAAAATACAATAAAAAAACTATAAATACAAAGCAGACTGAAACATATTTAGAAAAACAATTTAATATGCAAACACACTCAACAAAATGAACAAAAACTGAATGATATAGAGAAAAACAATTTAATATGCAAACACACTCAACAAAATGAACAAAAACTGAATGATATAGAGAAAAACAATTTAATATGCAAACACACTCAACAAAATGAACAAAAACTGAATGATATAGAGAAAAACAATTTAATATGCAAACACACTCAACAAAATGAACAAAAACTGAATCATATAGAGAAAAACCCACGAGCATGAGCAAGACTGAGAGCCCACAGCCTGAGGTAAGAAGCTGTGTGCGATACGCATCCAAGACAGAACTCAATCGTGTGTATGATCTGATGGACGAGTACGTCGTTGTTGTCGTGTTTCTGTCATCGTTACGGAGAACAGTGACGTGTTAGAAATTATCAATAAAAAGAGATCGGCGAAAACAAATGTTATAATGAAATGGAAAAAGAAATAAATCTAAATAAATAACTAAATTAGTAACTAATGATTTTTACAACGCAAAACAATAAATACAATTAATGTTATTATTAAATTTAAATCATACAAAACTGCCATCATTATCATCTCCTCCCAACATACCTCTCCGTGGAGTTCGGCAGTCTCGGAGTTGACTGCGACATTTCTCTCGATTTCGATGGCAACTTCAGCCAGATGGTTTTCTTCCTGTGTTGGAAAACTCAAACTGCTGGTCAGCAAGCTCTGCCCCCGGGAACTGGAAAGCCTTCTGTCGTCGACGTTTCCAATCTGACTAATTGGTAGAGGGGAATGGTCATCATTATCTTCAACCAATTTCTGATGCTGCTGTAAAATCATTAACAATGATAGACTGATTATATAGTTATTATACAAATAAATTAATGCTTGAAGAAAAAATATATATATTTCATTGATGAACTCAAAAGTCTTTAAATCATTTTGGCATTAAAATATCTCCAGGTTACAGTGTTACAGTATCCATGTGCATACATTTCACTAAACCATAACCAAACTCCAATCATCATTTTTTGTCTGAAACTTTAAATAACTAACCACCACCATCAATGTCCATCAATTTAACTGCCACCATCATCATCTCTTTAACAACCACATGATCCTCATCACCACCACCACGTGATCATCATCATCACCAGCACCACACGATCATCATCATCACCACACGATCATCATCATCACCACACGATCATCACCACCACCACCACATGATCATCATCACCACCACTGCACGATCACCACCACCACCACACGATCATCATCACCACCACCGCACGATATTTATCCTCATCATAACTCACAATCAATTTAACTACCACCATCATCATCAATTTAACCACCACACAAGATCATCATCATCATCACCACTAACCTCTGATGATCTTTTTCTCAGTTTTTCTTTCAGCTTCAAAAAGAGTGGCTTACTGGCAAGGAGCCAGATGGCAGAAAGTGCTGCCAGTGCAACCAGAGATATCTGCAGCGGTTTCTGTGTGTTTAAAAAAAAAGAGAAAATGTTCTACAGATAAATGGATGTGGTTTGATAGACAAATAAACAGAAAGATAGACAAAACAAACACAGATGAATAGACAGACAAATAAATAATTACAGAAACCGACATCAATAAACAGACAGTTAAATAAACAGTTAATAAAAAAAAATTGCATTATTCATATATATATATATATCGTAATAAACTAGTTATTTGTGACTCTTGGATAGTAATATAATCACTGGTGTCTCATTCTTAACCATGTTGTTCTCCTCACCATCATAATCATTATCAAAACCACCACTATCATCATCATCATCATCATCATAGTCAACACCACAACAACAACCATTATCATTATCATAACCCACTTGTCCTGTAAACCATTGAGTAGGGCATCCCCCGGGCTGTGGGTCATCATACTTCATCATGAACATGTTGATGAAGTCTGAAATGAATGTTATTTAAAGTTATAAAAAAAAACTCACATTAATGAAGAAATATCAAATCTCCTTTGGAATATCAATAGATTAAATTATCTAACAACAACTATCCTAAGAGAATTAACGAAAAAAATAAAACAATTTAATAACCAATCAGTAAATTTGGAGAACAGTTATAGAAGGAGAGGCCCTCCTGGTAGTAAATCCACTTGGCGAATATAAGACCGACGAGATAACCGAATAGAGAGAGGAGGAATATCAACATGGGGATGAAGTCGCAGAAGATGTTTAGGTATCTCTTGAAGTAGCTGTGAGATTGTAATTTTGTATTTGTTGGTATTAAATATATTATAATACTTCCATGAATAGTAATATTGGAAAAAAAATAATAAATGAATAAATAGAATGATTAAAAAGAGATAATAATGAAATACAGTAAATAAAAGCGATTAAAAATATATTAAAATAAATAAAATACACAGCAAAAGATTCAACTGAAAGAAAAAGAGAGAGAGAACAAGAAAAAGAGATCAAGAGA
Organism: Erpobdella octoculata; assembly: GCA_963978895.1. Taxonomy (NCBI): domain Eukaryota; kingdom Metazoa; phylum Annelida; class Clitellata; order Hirudinida; family Erpobdellidae; genus Erpobdella; species Erpobdella octoculata. Next base: position 4,846,418 of record OZ022244.1, on the reverse strand, counting down.
GAGGAAAAGAAAGAAAAAGAGAGGACTAACACGTGATTGAAGAGAGCCAGAATGACACCGAGTAACATCTGGCAGACTCCGAATACGATGGAAATTTTCTTCTTGTACGAGTTTGTGAATGTGATCTTGTTCGATGCTAAATTCCATGCCTGAATGGAGCAAGTAAAAAAAGTAAAAAAAATATTATTTCTATTGATTCATATCTAAATAGCAATAACAATAATAATATACAAATGAACCAAAATCAAAATACTTGAAGGTATGAAAACGGAAAAGATATATTAACAGTCTACCAACCTAATCACAAGAAAGATCCCTCATGCTTAAATAGAAATATTATATAATAAAACAAGACAATGACACAATTCAGAAAAAGCAAACTCACGGGATCGATACCAAACATATAGTTTTCCGGGTAGACAGACGGAATTGCCGGATCGAGAGTGTACGAAGTGGCCTCTTCCAGTTTTTTTTCACTGCAGAAGAAAAAACATGTCATGGAGAAAACTAACGATAAATTATGATAATGATGTAATTATCATAATCTCTGCGTAGTTTATCACGAGTGTCATCAAATACTCACGTGCGTGTCATCAAATACTCACGTGCGTGTCATCAAATACTCACGTGCGTGTCATCAAATACTCACGTGCGTGTCATCAAATACTCACGTGCGTGTCATCAAATACTCACGTGCGTGTCATCAAATACTCACACGCGTGTCATCAAATACTCACACGCGTGTCATCAAATACTCACGTGCGTGTCATCAAATACTCATGTGCGTGTCATCAAATACTCACGTGCCTGTCATCAAATACTCACGTGCGTGTCATCAAATACTCACGTGCGTGTCATCAAATACTCACGTGTACGGGATCTTCCAGGCGGACTTCGGGAGAGCGATGGACTTGGAAAAGAAATCGTTGTACATGAAGCCCGAGTAGATGCTGAATATGCTCATTAACAAGATCATGTATCTTCCTGAGAAGATCATGTTAAATATCTGAAATGTGGGAAATTAAAACATGACATTGCAACAATGAATATAGATTAATGTTTGTCATCTCAGTGATCTTTATTCTTATTCAAATGACCAAGGGAATTGATTTGAATACTTGAACCAACTCAAGATAACAACTGCATTCAAATCAGTTTTTTCAAAAAACCTCTTGCCAAATAAGGGGGTTTCACAAAAAACCCACCTGACAATGAGGGTTTTCTATAAATACACCCCTGATCAGCAAAGGGAAAAAAAACATGGCTCCAACTAACCTCACTCTTGGCAGCAACGATGGCAAGTTTCTTCTGACAGATACAAAGGTAAAGTGCAAAAGCAAACATCAAAACACCGTGACCAGCGTCTCCGAACATCACAGAGAACAGAAAGGGAAAGGTGATGATGGAGAAGACCGCTATTGTAAAAACGTACATCATGTTAATTTCTTATGAAATATGTAAATTTTTATTGAATATGTAAATTTCTATAGAATAAGTAAATTTCTATAGAATAAGTAAATTTTTATTATATATGTAAATTTCTATAGAATATGTAAATTTCTATAGAATATGTAAATGTCTATAGAATATGTAAATGTCTATTGAATATATTGCATTGAATATGCTAATTTGAATTTAATATGATTATTTTAATTATTGATAAGTTAATAAAAAGTTAGTTTTAGAATTCAAGCATGCAGGAAAAACTCACCTGGATTAACTTCTTTGTAAGCAGCAGTTCCATAGGCATCTATTATAGTTTGGAAGGCATACGTGAAGCTGTTAGTGGCATGATACGTTGGCAAATTTGTGGCTGACTGGATTGGGTTGATTATATTGCCTGCCCTATCCTATGGATTAAAATCAAAGTTCGCATTTCATCGTAAACTATCATTCTCATCATCATTATCGACAACAACGCCATTATCATCAACACATTATTATCCTTATCGTCATCATTACCAACACCATTAATCCCCCCCCCAAAAATTAAACAGTTACTAACATTGCTAACATTGAGGAGAGCCTGTACCTTAGGAAGGTGGTTGGTTGGCAACCAGCACTGGCCAATCAGACCGTTACCCTCATAATGGAACATGTTGAGAATGTGATAGCAGGCCTTCATTCTTATGACCTTCACCTTCCAGGACGTCAGGTTGCGAGCGATCTCCCGCAAAGAGTCCTCTTGCGTCTCACGAGATTTGACGAGGATCTTCGCGACGGAAGAAAAAACAAAATGGCGGATGATGATGAATTTATTTATATAGCGCCAGATAAAGTCAGAGGCGCTATAATAAATGAAATAAAATCGCAATAAAATTTTATAATGCTGGATGAATAGTGACAAGGTGTTTGGATGCAGACTGGAAGTTCAAATCCCGTCAGCATAACCAATGAGGTGCCTTATACAGCTGCTTTGGTTGTGACTATTAAATGGGACGACAAGTGGAAAAGGGACGGCAAGTGGAAAAGGGACGGCAAGTGGAAAAGGGACGACAAGTGGAAAAGAGACGGCAACTCACCAACTCCAAATCTCTCAGTCGCTGTTGAACTCCTTCCACGGCTCTCGATCTGCCTTCTTCCGTGTCAGGGCACGGATAGAGAGTAGCATGGAATCTGAAGAGAAAAAAATTGTTCACAGTCAAAATAATTGGTTCAAGTATTTGAAAATCAGTTATAAATATAACTAACAATAATACATAAATTTTACTAAATTTTGAAACTTTATATATGTACTGCTCTATATTTCTCTCTATCTCACACACATACACACACAAAATTACAAGCACACAACAACAGACAACCAACATACATACAACAAACCCTTCAGCTCTCTCTCTCTCTCACTCTCTCTCTCTCTCTCACAGACTTACAAACACAAACAACAGACAAGCACACAACAACAGACAACTAACCCTTCAGCAATCTTGTTGATCTTCGAATGAAGCTGCTCACCCGAGCACAGCACAAGAAATACCGACTTGTTCACCAAATTTCCCTGAATGAGAGGTTAAAGGTCAGAAAATCGTTATACAATAAATATGAATTTATAAAAATAATCATTATACAATAAATAATCATTATACAATAAATAATCATTATACAATAAATAATCATTATACAATAAACATCAATTTATAAAAATAATCATTTTACAATAAATATAAATTTAGAAAAAAATAATCAAAGATAAATGATGACACCGATAATTCTATTTCAGATATTTTACTAATTGTTAACCACCATCCATCATTCCCACTACAACCTTCTTAAACCTGCACACACATCCCCATCAGAATCACCAAACTATAATCACTACCACAACAACAACAAAATTATAAATGCTACCACAAAACAACCAAATTATTATCACCACCACAACAACATATAAAATATTATCATTACCACAACAACAACCAAATTACTATCACTACCACAACAACAACCAAATTATAATCACTACCACAACAACAAAAACTAAATTATAATCACTACCATAACAACAACAGTAATTATAATTACTACCACAACAACAAAAACTAAATTATAATCACTACCACAACAACCATCTCAACTCACAGTGGACGGGTCCTTAATCTGGCCGTCGACATCTGAAAACCTACAGAAAGATGCACCACGAGTGGCAAAGTAGAGAAGCCTGGTGAACCCGTACACCCTGTTCGTGGGTATGACCCCTGCTGTGTATCTGCGATGGAGGGAGGGTCGAAATAAGGAGTTATTAAAGCAAGAATTATTTAATACATTAAAAAATAAAATCAATCAAGATAAATTATGTTTGAACCTTAAGGTTGCTCTTCCTGTGGTCTCCCCAGTCTCATCTGGCATTTCAGCCTTCTCCAGTGCTAAGAATTCAGGATTAATGGTCTGGAAATGAAATGATATAAAATCATTGATCAAAGAAATAAAAAAAAAATGATTTGAAACCTAAAGTACCTCAAATTTAAATAAACCAATAAAAAGCAGTCTTTAGTTTAGATGTAAACAATATTAATAGATATCTCAAATATATATTAAACAATAATTCACTGGCTCTGAAGTTTTTTCAAAAATGTAGAGCTACTTTAAATGAAATTTTTTCGTAGTTTCGTAACAAATGCTCTTCGACAAACTTAAAAGAAATAATTATGAGACAAAAAATAATACCTGGAAATACTCGCGAGTTTTCGTCAACACGTTGCTGAGTTCGATTAGTTCATTGTGTGACTTTTCCAGCTGTTCCACATTGCTGGCCATGTTGCGAATGGCAGTTTCGGTCTTCTCCAGGTGTGACTGGATAGTGAAAAAAATTGTTGGGCATAATTCGGTCGGATATTTCTCAATGAAGTTCGTCAAATAATAAAAGCTTGCGATGAAAAAGCATTATTAATGACGTAATAATACCAAGTTTTGGCAAATATAACACGTACCTGGAGAAATGAAAGAAAAAAAACGTGGTTTTTTAAATAAGAAAATAAAACTAATTAAAACTTATTTTTAATATAACTTTGAACACATTTTATAAATTTGATTTGATTTGACTTATCCACATTGTCTGATTTAAAAGAGAACAATCCTGCATAACTTCTCCAGGCACATATTGGTGTGTGTCATATTTGCAAAACGACACTAATCAGTCAATAAAGAAAAAAAAAGTTTAAAAATAAACAGCTGCTTTCCATCGAAATTGTAATTCCGATAAATAAATTAAAAAGCATAAAATACAAAAAAGTTTACAAATAAATTCCAATAAAAAAGCATAAAATATCGTACAGTCATCTCGTTCAGCGATTGAGAGAAAACCGGATGATCTGAAACTTCCTCAAACGGCTCCATCGTTTCTCGTTGCAATTCTCCCTCAAAATATCCTGGATAAGAATATAGTTATATTTATATATATAAATACTGTAATTGTAATCGTGCATATGAAAACAATATTAATGTTTTAAAACAAACTCAAGATTCTTTCCATTTCTTCAAGTTTTCTGATCTCACGAACAAAATGTCTCTGAAATACGTTCAGCTGGGAGTTCATCTGGAAAAGAAAAATAAATTTATTACAAAAGAATTTCAATAGTGTAAAACAGGTTTGCGGAGCCGGAGCCGCTAATTTTTGTGGGAGCCGGACCCAGAGCCGAAAATATCTGGCGGCTCCGGCTCTCAAAATTTTTTTATATGAGCAGAATTTTTTTCAAGATGAAAAGCTTTGAAATTCTAAAATTATTTGATTGTTTATCTCCCTCAAATTTGAAATGTTTAAATATTTTACGAACATCACAACAGCAACAGCCTTCAATCAAATGATAGCGCGTGCACATCACCACAAGAAATCTTTAATGAATTGTTTTTGTTTCGTTTTATTTTGTTTATCTGCCAAACTCTGTTGTTGGTTACATTGTTATTTTTGGACTTTTTTATTTTATTCAAAATTTTTAAAATTGCATTAAAAATAATACAATTATGTTCCAAATACACACTCGAGATGAAAATTGTAATAAAAAAATGCGCTTCAAGATTTGCTTTCATTTGATGAGTGTTTATATTCTTATAAAATAATTACAATTTTTTAAATTGCATATTATTTTGTTAACTGTATAGTAAAAACATTTTAACTCCGTGAAATAATTTTATCAAGCATTTAAAATTAAATTTTTGCTGCGCCAGAAAACAAAACGTACCCTTTCGTATACATTTAAAATCGACTAAAAACAAAATGGTCGGTTTTAATATTTAACAATTGTCATATAAGTAGAGTAGATAAACTAATAAAGTGTAAGTATAAACAGTTAAAAATGTTTTAGTCAAAAGTTTGCGCAAGTTTGTCTCGTGTGACACCACCTTTATAGGGAGATGGAGCCAAGCCACAAAAAAATGGCGGCTCCGCAAGCCAGGTGTAAAACTATGTAAAGCTGGTTAAAACCTATTGTATTTTACAAACCCCAGGCTCTTTATATAATATCTTTTAAGTTATATTTGGCAATCATTTACTTTGAGGGTTTGAGGTGGTTAGGGAAAGGCTCGTAATGGAACTACTGTAGGCCAAACCCAACAAAGTAAATGATTACCTTATCTTATCTTTAACAATCACAGTAATTAAATCTCAAGTCAACTTTAAGAAAAAACATATAGAGAGCAGTTCAATAAATAATAACTTTTTTTTAAATACTCAAAAGAATTACTACATACATCTTTAAACTGGCAGATGCCAAGCTCTCCCAATCTGTTGACACATTCGTAAGCGTCATCTGCATGAAGGTACATGTCACAGAACGACATGTCCTCACTTCTGAATAGCGATCCCATGGTCGCTTCTCTGTCTGGTAAAAAAAATTAAGTTTTTAAAATAACGGAAATGATGACTGATTACCTAAGCACCTCTGTTATACAAGTTAGTTTGATTGATTGACAGCTGGAATTATCTTATGACATTTGATGATTACAGAGTTTACCAGACTGTGTTTGTATGAGAACCTTAGCTGCTAGCAGCAGATCTAAAAACAATAAGCTATCTAAAAGTAATTAAAATGATAATTAAATAAGTCCTTTACTATTAAAATACAAACTTACAGCGAGACAATCAAGATTATTAGAAGAAAACCCTCTAGATGTGATGTAGTTCCTCCTCCTCAACTATCAGCAATCATGTGAGAAAACAATGAAAACACGGAGATCGCGGGGATGATCTGCTTTTTAACTTTGAAGTTTGTATTAATAAACTTTTGTAGAAAAATAAAATAACTTGTTTAAAAAATTTTAAAAAAGTAATAAAATTGTTTATTACCCGATCATAATTATCTATTTAACTTCCAAGATAAGAAATTGAGATTAGCAAAACAATTATTTACCTTTACAAATACGTCTTCCTTTTTAAACTTTTCATTGCAAAGCAGGTTACATAAAAAAAACAATAATCTTGCACTGCATCTGGCCATTATAAAAAAGTTCAAAACTTCATCACGCTCATATTTCGTTCTTTTCTTGTTGAAATAGAATTTGTTGTTTCACAACAAGTGGTCAGAATATTTCAGGCGTTCAAATTTGATTGGTAACGATTACATTATATTATATGTTATTCATCTTTTCGAATAAAAATTTGTGTACGTGTGTAATTTTATATTGCTCCGGTTTGGCTTGTTTATATTTCAAGAAAGCTGGATCGGGCGTTTATTTTCCTTTTGCATTTTTCTTTGGGGTACCAATGACTCTATAGTCTTATAATTTATTTCACCACTTTTCAGTACAATTACTTGAGTTTGAAATAAATAGAAAGACCCAACCTTCGCAATAATGTCCGAAGACCCACCAGAACCAGAGGTAGTTTATATTTATATATAATATATATATATTAAATAGTCATAAATAGTGGTTATAGATGTAAGGTAATGCTAGTCAAATTTTAACTTTATGTTTGGCTTATGGTCTATCATAACTTATATGCATGGCAATGGCAATTGATTGAAAAAGACTTTGTTTTTATGACAAAACATGCATTTTTATGGCGAGTCTTCTCATATTATGCTGTTTGAATTTTGAGTGGTAATAATTTTAAATTGAAAGTTTTATTTTTTGAAAATTAAACATCATACTTCAGCTACTGGCTAACGTGTTTTTCTTCTTCTGCAGTGCCCATTATGCATGGAAATCTTCCAGCTCGAGGACCTATCATTTTACCCATGTACCTGCGGGTACCAGGTTAGTTGTATATTCTTCCTTGCTCGAAACATGAAAAAATAGTTTTTTGTTGTTGTTTATTCGTTTTTTTTTGTAAATTTAACTTTTTAATTAGTAAACTGTGCAAGTCACTATTTAATAGGGTCAGTCTTGATATTATAGTTTTTCTCAGTTTTATCACTTTTATTTTTTAAAAATTAGTAACTTGTGTGTGTCACACTTTAATAGGTTTAATTTAGATAGTATATTGTTCTAAGCTTCATAATGACCTTGTTGTTTCTTCTGACTCTGGCCTCTCTACTCTTCTTCTTTGTCTTGATTTTTCATCTGCATTTGATACAGTTGATCACTCACTGTTGTTTGATGTACTTGATAAATTTTTTAATAAAACCAGTGATTTTTTTTAATAAAACCAGTGAAGCACTCCTGTGGGTTAAATTTGATCTATCTGGTAGATCTTCTGATGTATCTATTGAATCTTCTAAATCTACTCTTTAAGTTATGGTGTTCCTCAAGGCTCTATTCTTGCTCCTTTGCTATTTATTCTCTATACTTCTGAACTCCCTCATATTATATCTTCTCACTCTCTCAATAGTCAAATGTATGCTGATGAATCTTATGTCTATTCAACTTTCTCTAACTCTTCTCTTGATTCTGTCCTTAATTAAATAACTGCTTGCCTTCAATCTATTATATCCTGGAGTTCTTCTATGTGTCTTAAGCTTAATCCTGACAAGTTTGAACTAATCTATTTCAATAAGTCCTCTAAATCTTTAACTCTTCTTCCTTTGGTTTTACCATTATCATCTTCTCTTTCCATTTCTCCTTCTCCTTTGATTCGTAGCTTAGGCTTTCTTTTTGACTCCAACTTGTCTCTAACCCTTCAAATTACATTTGTTGCTAAATCTTGTTACTTCCATATTCGCGGTATTAAGCAGCTTTGTCCACTTCTGGATGATCCTTCTCTGCAACTTCTAGTCTCTTCTCTTGTTCTGTCTCGAATTAACTACTGCAATTCACTATATTATGGTCTTCCTGACACTACCCTCTCTCTAAAGCCTTCAACTCAGCTGCTCGCTTAGTTTCTCGCACCTCCTACTCCTCTCACATCTCTCCATCTCTTGTTCTTCTCCACTGGCTTCCTCTCATATATAAGGTGATTTTTAAAATCTGTTTAATAATGTATCAAATAAAAAATTGTCTTTCTCCTCTCTACTTAACTAATTTAATACATATCCCTCCTAAGTCTGGTCTTCGCTCTTCTTCTCTTAGTCACTTTCGCGTCTTCGCTATTAAGCATTCTTTTGCTAAACGCTCTTTCTCCTACTCTGGTCCCTATCTCTGGAACTCTCTTCCTTCTTCTCTTACTAACTCTACTTCTCTCACAGTTTTCCGTGGTGGACTTAAAACATATCTGTTTAATAAGTTCCTTACCGAGCGCTATTGAACACCACGGAAATACTGCTATATAAATATAATTGATTGATTGATTGGTCTATCTGTCACAGTTTTATCACTTATACCAGTATTAACAATTAAATAAAATTTGACATTTTTTTCTATCCAGATATGCCAGTTTTGTTGGCATAGAATACGAGAGACCGAAAATGGAATGTGTCCTGCCTGCCGAAAAGTGAGTAATCAGTCACATTAATTACATTGCATCTCTTTATTAATCTTAAAGTGAGTAATCAGTCACATTAAATAGATTGCATCTCTTTGTTAATCTTAATTTTAATTTTTAAATTTGAATAAATTAGTTTCATTTAAATTTTGACTTGTCTTTGTTTTTCTCCAGCCGTACGCAGAAGATCCTGCGCATTTTGAACCAGTCACGAACGACGAGTAAGTATTATTATTTATAAGCAGCATTACCAAGTCGTTGTTGCTCATTAAAGTGTTTTTTAAGTTTTGTTGGAAATGCCTAACCGCTTTATATAATTTTTTATAATATTTTCGTATTATTATCATCATTGTGGATACATTTTATTCAGAATAAACAACAGAAAAAAAGAGAAAAAATTGAAGGAAGCGGCTGAAAAACAAAAGATCATAGATAGCCGGAAACAATTCAGTGATCTGAGGTGACCTGCCTTCTATTATTTCTTAATTATTTTTTGTTTATTTTATATTAATTATGTTTTTATTCATTTTATATTATTTATTTATTTATTTTGTATTTTATGTTAATTTTTTTATTTAGTTGTATATTTTAAATTGATTATAATTTTATTTGCTTTATATCTTATATTAATTTTTTTATATTTTTAATAATTATATTTTTATTTATTTATTTTAATATGTTTACTGCTCAAATAATATCAACACTAAAAAAAATATCATAATTTTTTTTTAACACTCATCTTAAACATCAGGGTCATCCAAAAGAATCTGATGTTCGTTTTCGGACTCCCGAATTCCGTCACCGACCCAGAAGTCCTGAAGAAGCAGGAACATTTTGGCAAGTTTGGAAAGATTCAAAAAATCACATTAACCAAACAGGCCAATGGATTGATGAACAACAACCATCAGGTTTGCTGGTATTTTTATATCAATGTTTTCAGGTTTTCAATCATGCTGTAATTAACTTATAATTATTTTATTCCATTTTACATGCTTTTATTGATTTTCACTTGTCCGGATGTCCGTGGGATGTCTGCGGAAGTTTTAAAGTTAAAAAGATTGTTATAAAATTTGCCCATTTAAAAAAATTTATTGTTTAATTGAACAAAATTAAAATTTAAAAAACAAAAATTATTGGAAAATAAATTAAAGAAGCATATTGATAATGATGACAAAAACTTTTATTGTCATAGTAACTATAAACATCTTTTGTTTATTTTTCATTGGGCTAATATTTGTACAATACTATGTCTTAAAAGTATGTTTTTAATGTTTCAAATTAACTTTCACTTGTTATAAATAATTTTTATTATATTGTATTAAGAAGTATTTTATTATTGTTTTTTTTAAAAACTCATTATAAATATCTCATAAGTTTAAATAAATGTATTATTTATTTTTCCCTTCAAATGAATTGATGTGATGTATATTTTATGAATGAATTGATGTGAGGTATGCAGGCTTGCGGAGCCGCCATTTTTTTCCGCGGATCGGCTCCGGCTCCCGAAAATTTGACGGCTCCGGCTCCCTATAAAGGGGGTGTCACACGAGACAAACTTACGCAAACTTTTCACTGAAACATTTTTAACTGTTTATACTTGCACTTTATTAGTTTATCTACTCTACTTATATGACAATTGTTAAATATTAAAACCGACCATTTTGTTTTTAGTCGATTTTAAATGTTTACAAAAGGGTACATTTTGTTTTTTTGCGCAGCAAAAATTTAATTTTAAATACTTGATAAAATTATTTCACGGATTAAAATATTTTTACTATAAAGTTAACAAAATAATATGCAATTTAAAAAAATTGTAATTATTTTACAAGAACATAAACACTCATCAAACGAATGCAAATCTTGAAGCGCATCTCGAGTGTGTATTTGGAACATAATTGTATTAATTTTTAATGCAGTTTTAAAAATTTTGAATAAAATAAAAAAAGTCCAAAAATAACAATGTAACCAAAAACAGTTTGGCAGGTAAACAAACTGAAACGAAAACAATTCATTAAAGATTTCTTGTGGTGATGTGCGCGCTCGCTATCATTTGATTGAAGGCTGTTGCTGTTGTGACGTTTGTAAAATATTAAAACATTTCAAATTTGAGGAAGATAAACAATCAAATAATTTTAGAATTTCAAAGCTTTTTATCTTGAACAAAATTCTGCTCATATAAAAAAAATTTGAGAGCCGGAGCCGCCAGATATTTCGGCTCTGGCTCCGGCTCCCACAAAAATTAGCGGCTCCACGGCTCCGGCTCGGCTCCGCAAGCCTGGATGTATGTTTTATGAATGAATTGATGTCATGTATGTTTTATGAATGAATTGATGTCATGTATGTTTTATGAATGCATTGATGTGATGTATGTTTTATGAATGCATTGATGTGATGTATGTTTTATGAATGAATTTATTTTTAAATATTTGTAATTGTTGTTATAATTGAGCGTCATGTAAACGACTCGCATTTATTACTTTTATTTATAAATTTAAACTTCAGTTGCAGAACCAAAGTGCCTACATAACTTTCTCTCGAGTCGAGGACACCCTGCGAGCGATCCGGTCCGTAAACAGCCTGACAACGTACGGCAAAAGCGTCAAAGCATCTCTTGGCACGACCAAGTATTGCAGTCGGTTTCTCAGAGGAATGCCGTGCCTCAGACAAGTGAGTAAGTAGGTTAGGTGGGCAGGCAGGTGGGTTGTAGGTTAATTTTGTGCCTCAGACAAGTGATTAAGTTGGTTAGATATGTAGGACAGGTAGGTAGATGGATTGTCGGGGAATTTTGTGCCTTAGACAAGTGATTAAGTTGGTTAGATAGGTAGGTAGGCGGGTTGTAAGGGGTTCTCGTGCCTCAGACAAGTAGGAAGGTGGGTTGCAGAGGAATGAGGTAGAAGAAAAGGCTGAATTGAACTAATGGTTTTTGGCTAAGTGTAGTAATTCATGTTTAGGTATAAAAACAAAGATTTTGAGTTCATTCTGTTATGTCAGAGTAATTTTCCATTAAAAATATTGTTGTTATTTGTTCTTTACTTTGATGTAAGCTTTTAATCTCAAATATTCTGCACTGTTTCATTTCATTTCATTTTGATGATCTTTAACGTGGTATTAGTCAGATGACTTCTAGGTCACGAAGTTTATTTATCAACTAAATATCAAAAAATTAGGCAAAATTTCTGATATCAATCTGTAAAATTAGTTTTACAGATCAACTTTTTAAAACACAATTCAATAGCTAACTAAGAGAAAATTAGACAGACTTATGCCATATACCTAAATGTGTTAATAGGTATAACAAAAGTCTAGTATAAAGTATAATATTATAGAGTGCATATCATTATGCTAATATGGGGACATGATTAACATATGCTATAATATTATAATGTGAATATCATTATGTTAATATATTCGACTGATGATGATGATGATGATTGTTAACTTGATAAGGACTGCATGTACCTGCATGAAACAGTGGAAGAAGAGGCCAGTTTTACAAAAGAAGAAATACAACAGGGGTTGGTGATGATAATGATGCATGAAATTGGTGTAAATAAACCGGGGCCAGTTGATGATTGATTATTATTATCTATCAGGCTCATTAAATTATGCGCATAATAAATAGCTAAGCCTGACAGCCTGCATGTATTATGCCAGTAAGTGTGATTGTATTATGATTTCTTTTTAAAAACTTATTTTAGCAAGATGTTAATATTATATATCGTATAATGTTATTTATATTCACTAAAGAATGCTTGTTTAAAATTTTTCTACAGCAAACACACTTCGTACGAGCAGAAACTCTACAATCAATTCTGCAGCTCCGTCGAAACCAGCGCACCGTCCTCGGCTGCGTCTACCGCCGCTGCCTCAACTACCACGACTACTGCAACTTCTGCTGCTGCTTCAAGTACTGCCACTTCTGCTGCAACGGTCAACGGCGATTTAAGGGTCAGCAGCAACTCTGGAGATGGCAGAGGTTATAACAAGGTCGTAGGAAGTTTTCCTAAAAATAGCAACGATGACAGGAAACTGCAAAAGTTGGTTATTTGTGTTTAAAAATCATTTTTTTAATTTGGTTCTTTTGAGGTTGATTATTTTAAAACGAGTGAAATAGACTATTTATTTAATATATAAACAATTAGTTTAATGATTAATTATTTTATTAAATAAACAAATAAATAAATATACAATTACTTTATTAAATAAAAAATAATTTAATGAATAAATAAACAAATAGTTTATTATATAATCAATTAATTTAATTACAAATATTACACAAACTGTATTTAATATATAAGCAATTACTTTAATGATTAATTAATTTATTAAATAAAAATAATTTAATGAATAAATAAACAATTGATTAAATAAATAAACAAATAGTTTATTATATAAACATTTAATTTTATTAAAAATAGATCACAAACTTTATTTTGTTTTCAGCAACACATCTAAAACCAACAACAACAACAAGCCAGCTCCATCGACTCCTAAAAAAATAGGAAAGGATACAAGGTCAACGTCAACCAATCACAAAGTCAGCTGCGATGGCACGCCCCACAAAAATAACTCAGGTACCAACTTGACCCCGAAGTCAAATCGATCGAAAAGAAAAAGCACGACGCAACCGGGAGTTTCGAAAAATTCAATAAACTCGCTTTTTTCGTCCGTGACGGAAAAGGATGCGACGGTACGAGAAGAATCAACCGGAGAAAATGTCGGTGATGTGAGAATTGAAGTCGGTCCTGCAGCAACTGATGTGCGCAAGAATGCCTCAGTTGAAAATTTGATTCTCGACGGTGAAAAAGAGAAATCATTAGAGAAGAAAAAAATCGACGTTTGTGAACCGCCTCGGTCCGTTGCCAGCGACGATGCGGAAGTCGCGGATGGAAACGAAACGAACGAGATTTCTTTACGTCACGAGGCCTCGAGGTGTCTCGAGACTCTGACCTCCGACCTGGACACCGAAGTTGATTCGGAGGTTAAAGAAACTGAAATTATTGATTTTATTGGAAATGGTGAGGAAGGTAGCGATGATGATGATGATAAATCGAAGCATAATGTTGATAGTAGCCAAGAAGATGATATAAGAAAAAGTTTCAGCAGCACGAATGATGATTCGAATATTAGCCATCCGAGCAAGAACTCTCCTGATGAGAACGACGTCGACAGAAGTGACAACCGACGTTCCGAACCCCACGACGCGGTTACCAATAACAACGAAGGCTGCGACGCGGTTACCACGGATGCAATTTTTAAAATGGATCCGATGATGCGAGAGATGCTGGACAATCTGGACAGTTCGGTCCTGGATGGTGGATGTGGTCGGTTGAAGAAATGTTTTTATTGTTTATCTTTTTAAGCTTTTTTTTTATTATTTAAGATTTTGCTTTGCATTGATTGAGGTTTTCAAAACAATGAAATTTGTGAATTTCTTGTTTTGTTAATGAATGTTCCGAATTTGAAAGCTGGTTGATATCAGTATAGTAAAAAAAAGTAATTCTTGTAGACCAATTCAGCTAAGTTTATTTATTTTGATATAATTTTTTAAATAAAATGTTTAAATTATTTTATTTTCTAACATTTTTTATATTTATTTGCTTGTTATTTATTTGCATTTTTTTATAATTTTTATTTTATTTATAATTTCGTATTCATTTTTTCTGATTTTTTTCAATCTTCTGTTCATCAATCAGACAACAACAATCTGGCATCTTCAAGTGGAACTGATGATGATGTCGAGTCAGAAGATCACCGTGACGATGAGCTTGGTGAGTTCTTTGTCTGGATATCATCATGTGTATGCATGTACGTATGTGTGTTTGTATGTATGTATTGTATCGTATTGTATGTACGTATAAATAAATGAATGTATGTATGTGCGTATAAATAAATGAATGTATGTATGTGCGTATAAATAAATGAATGTTTGTATGTGCCTGTGAATAAATGTGCTAGGACGATATCCTTCAGCACACCCCTAGTTTCGAGCCTTCTTCTACCTGTCAACATTCGATGGTCATTCTATTTGTTATTTTCAACTATTACTTCAAGAATAACCAATTAGGTTTTGTATAGTGTTTGCAGTTTTGTGTATTATAAATAAATTTCAGTTTTATTAATAAAAGAGAGTTCGATTTTATGTTTAACTCAGTCACAACAAAATGTATGTTTATGTGTATGAATAAATGTATGTATGTATGTATAAATAAAGGTTTGTATGTATAAATGTATGTATGTATATGTGTCTGTATGAATAAATGTATATGTATAATATAACGGATATATTAATTGAGTTTCACAGTTAATCTTCAGCATAGCTAGATGTATTCTGATAACCTCAGTGGTTAATTATAATTATATATTCTTCCATCAAAGGTTTCGATCCATGGTACTTGAGCCAATTAGGACTTGCGGAGATGTTGGAGAAGGAAAAGCAGTCAAAGCTTACCGGTCGAAAGTTCTCTGAAGATGATTTCCAAGATGAAATCCAGAAAGAACGGCAACAACATCAACTCAAAATGAAAGAAATATATCAGCAACCGCAGCAAGAAAAACAAGAGATATTCAATCACTTATTCGGTGAAGGATGGGAGATGCGAACTTCTTCTACTACGTCCAGCAGATACATTCCTGGAATTCAAATTGAAAGTGTTGATTCATTTGGTTGCAATGATGGCCTGAATAATATGGAAGGTAACCTGTTTTTTTCTCTTCTCTGTTGACTGCGTTATTAAATTAATTTATATAATTAAAATCGTATCTGCAATTAATTAACCATCTTCGTTCACTTCAATTCAGCTCATCGCAATTCTTTCCACCAACCGCCTAACCCTGGCTTTCCACCCAATGTGGCCCCTCAACCAATTTACCACCACGTTCCGTACCCCTTCCCGTCCTACGACGGTTACGGCAGCAGGGCTAGAATGTCGGGTGCTGTCGCTGCTTCTCAAGATCTGCACAACCAATCATATCCTCATGATACCTTCCACAACCAGCTATACAGACAACAATACCAGCATGTAATCCAGCAGCAAATAAACCAGCAGCTAAACCAACATCACCAGCAGCAGTTAAACCAGTTACAACAGCATCAACAGTTACAACAGCAGCAGTTACACCAGCAACAGCTGCAGCAAGAACAGGTTCGATATCTCAACCAGCAACAGCTGCTGAGCCAGCAGCAGGTTATAGCCAGACAGAAACAGATGTTAGATCAACAACAGTATATGCAACAGCAGCAGGTAACGAGTTAATTTTGAACATAAAATTAATTATTTTGAACTGATTGGCTTTTAGAATGCAAAAAAAATTTAATAAATTAAAGCAAATTTTTAAAAATGAAAATACACTTTTAAAAAAAAAGTTAATTTTATTTAATTCTTAAAGGTAAATTTCATATAATTCTAAAAAGTAAATTTTATATAATTTAAATTTTTATTCTGTTTCAGCAATCAGTCAGCGAGCAGAAGAAATGGCAGGACGGTTTGAAAGCGCTTCTCCCCAACGTAAACATAAGTTTCGGACCGAGGCCCCCTTTCGTGAAGGTGGATGATCCCGCCTCCGTGGCTCCTCCCTCTTTTTCTCTTCCAAACGATCACGTCGCTTACCAGAATGCTCATCCTGGTGCACAGTTTCCGAGGGAAGGTCAATAAGAAGTTGTGATTTTACAACCGTAGCTGAATAATAACATAAGATTTCCTATTATTTATATATTATTTATTTATTTATTATTTATTTATTTTGCTTGCAGATCTGCACAGAGGAATGGGTTATCCCCATGAAGTGAGCTGTTTCGATCCTGCTATTGTCAATGCTGGGGGCGTTGCTGCTAGACGTTAGTTGGGTTTTTCCGGTTTGTTGATAACAGATATCTTTGATAGATGGTTTATCATCTTCCCGAAAAAGTTGATTAATAACAAAAATAGATCTATTTCTAATAAAACAGCTGAAACATTAAAATCTGAAAGTATTTAATTGTTGACAAGTAGCTGTTTCAATGCGAGTGTTTGACTTACATTATTCACTTGAACTTTCACAGTTTCATTGTCACCACACTTAGATGTGGATTAACATTTAGCTGCTCTTTATCAGTTTATGTTAATGAATAAAAGTTTTTGTATTTCCCACCCAGCAGATCAACCCAGGCCGTTCAAAATGCCATTATTTGGTTTAACCAACCAGGGGTTTCCCGGACAAAGAAGCTCCTCCTACCGTCCCCCATACGCAGAAGATCACAGTCAGTCAAACTTTGTGACTTCGGGTCCAGTAGCCAACTGGCAGAATCATGCTCAAGAATCCTCAAATGCCCAAACGGCCAACTCATTGCAACCTAATCAACTACCTAGTACTACTACTACTACGACCACTGCTACTTCTTCATCGGCGCCCAAGAGGACGGTGGTCATCCAACCCCCTCCGGGGTTCGAAAATGTACGACCCCCCAGGGGTGACTTTGTCTAGTCTGTGATAAGTTGGAGATTGCCTTGCGATAAATTGTGTGAGTTGTTTTCTATTTCAATGGTGATGTTTACAGGATTGTATTAAATTTTTGTTGTGTGGTCATGGATTTGTGACATTCAGAAAAATTGGCTTCAGAGTAAAATCTTTACTACCATATGCAAACAAGATTTTTTTAAATAGTAAAAAGAATCTTATTTTATTCATACATTCCAAGATTCATAGATCATTTTTTCAGAGATTCGTATTAAGCGCAACTAAGTTATTATATTGCTGTATAAACATACATAACTTCCAATGTTTGTGTGTATGTATGCTTGTATGTATGTTAGAAATTTGTATATTACTGCTGGGTGGCACTGCAATTTTTAGTAATAAATTCTCGTTGTTTCCAACTGGTTTTTTATTGAACTTAATTTAACTTATTAATTTAATTAAAAAAAAATTTTTTTCAGAACCTCAACACAATCGAATCAACTTCCTCTTGTTTCACTGGGCGTCTTGAGTCTTTCATTTCAACGATTTTTCATTCATTCATTATTTAATTCACTCGATGAATCATTCATTCATTCATTCATTCATTTGTTGTCATACTCATATATTCGTTCAGCAGCTTGAAGTATAAAATAAACATATTTGTATACTCTGGAGTATCTTTTCTTGGATCGCAGTCAATACATGCATCATTGCCTGATTCTATATATACCTGATGGCTTTATTCTTTTATTTTTTAAATTTTTCGATGGATACAAAATTGAACGCAATTGTGCTGGGAAATTTCAAGAGTTTTTAAAATACCTAAAATAAGTTTTGTAAACCTACCGTGTGCTTGTGAGTGTGTATCTCATTTCTGTCGCAAATGTGTACAAAAGTGTACCTCACTCATGCCACACATAATGTGAATGTACCTCACCCATGTCAAAGTTCAAATTGTTTACTATACTTGCTTTATTTTAAAAGTGAATCGGTCTTGAGAGTGCTCTCAACCTTCAAGGTATTATAGAAATGTGCATTATTATCTTGCCGGTGCATACGGCACTACTTAATACTAAGTAGATATATATATATATTATATATGTATGTATATTAGAATGATCTTCTTTTATGTAATCGAACATAATATTATTTGCTATTGAGAGTAATATTCGATTATTATGTGTTTTGACGTGTATTATGTGATTACGTGTACCCTAGACCGATCCACGGGGATCTTTGTGCCCCGAATTATTTTTTTCGCCTTCCTTCGAGTACTTTTAACTAATCTTCGGCATACTTAATGTTGAAGTTTTCTATTCTTACATCTGAATTTTAGACTTTTAAAGTTTGCTAAGAAAATTGGAGTAGCAATAAACTACTCCAAAATTAATTATTGTCTCGTTTATTTTTAAGTAATCAATAAATTGAAAAATGAGTCATCATAATTTACACTCGTAACTAAATTCTAAACTCTCCTGCTCTTCTTATATCTCATTACAGTAATTAGCAGACGATTCGGCCCTCGAATTTAAGGTTTTCAAATTAGATGGGCCTTAAAATTTAAAAAATTGGCCCGTGCAGACTACTCTACCACATGGATGTTGTAAGTAGTTTTATATCAATGCTCTACCATCATTTTTCTGTGAATTTTTTACTCTTCCAGTAGCCATGGCTTAATAAAAACTGCTTAGTCATATCTGAATAATCTGTTATTTTCTTTTCATATAGTCGATATAGTATATAAACATGATATAAATTTGGGTTTTGGGATTGCACAATCATTACGAATCTCGTGGCTGTAAATATGAGATGAGCTTCCCGACTTAATTTTAAGTTCCCAAAAATAAATGCTTATTTGCTAATACAGTCAAATACAATAGAGACAAGTGAATTTTTCAAAAACAATCTTTTATAATTTTGTCACCATAGCAACTAAAACAATTCAAAAAATTATATTTTTTAAACTTTCAGATGTATCCCAATCTGCCGGTCAGTTCGATGGCCTCGAAATGTTCTCAATCGTGACCAGCGCAAGAACAATATTCGCATCCGTTTGAGTCTTTTTTGAATCCGCGCTGGCAAAACATGCGACAACGTATTGGATTGCACTCTGAAAATTGAACAACAAATGCAAACACTTGAAAATGTATCGGTCATTTTGAGAATGATGTTAGAAAATAGCCGCCATGGTGATAGGTCTTATAGTTGGACATAGAGTATACAGTGGCGTATCTGGCGCCCGGAGGCAAGGTATAAAAAATGCGCCCCCATCTTCCACTGTCATCCTAATTGGACGGCCAAAACCGAGGAAACTGAAAGCGCCCGAACTATAATTGGAACTCGGCAAGCTCCTCCCCAAGAAAATTTTAGAAATAACTAGTGTGAAATAGTGTAAAAATACAATTTGTTAATTTTACTTATTTTATATGGTCAAAAATGACTAAACTTTGGTAAAATTGTTGTATTTCTTTTTCCTTTTCGGCGCCCTCAAAGCCTGACGCCCGGGGGCAAATGCCCCTACCTGCCCCCTTCGCTACGCTACTGAGAGTATACTAAAAACTAAGTTATAGTACTCTATGAGTTGGGCAATAACCACCTCCCTATGAGCCTTCAACTTAGGTTATTTAGTTATTTATCTTTTTTACCTGCCATAATTATTTATTGACAGTGTTATCACATTCAAATCATTCGATCGTTGTTTTGTTTTATTATATTTTACTTACCGCACATTCCATCAGCTGTGCAGATTTGATTTCCTCTGCACACTTTTTCCTAAATATTAATTTGAAATTTAATGAGTAGTATAAAATATTTATTAAATCAATGTTATGATGTATTAACAGTATTTATTGAAATGTTAATCATAATCACGTCATGTGATTGCTGTCGCTATATTATAACAGTCCCAGTGGGCATAACAGCGTCAAAACGCGTTGCTTTTGCAAGCCAGTCCCAAGCCTGGAGAAAGGAGAAGTGAAAAGTTAAAAGGATCAAATTATGATCCACGACAGGAAGTACTTAAGTGCTTCCTACATACAGCCATTACAGTCTTAAAACACCTGGTGTAAAGGACTATAAACTATTACCAAAAAAAAAATAACAGCGTCTTCAGCAAAACCATCGGGGAAAAATGCTAGAAAAACGCACATATTCCAAAATAGTTTATGCAATAGGGGATATGATAGTATGATAGTTTTAGCTACTTTTCCAAAAAAAAATTTGTAGCAATAATTAGTTTAAAAAATTCCTCTGTCCTTTCTTAAAATGACGCCCTTGCCAGTTTGGTGCTTCTGGCTCATCGTGGTAAACATCGTCTCCACGGGGACAGGTTTGCTTTTACACATCCCTAGGAGGTATATATACTTCAATTTACTGAAAGAAGATCGAGATAAGTCAACGTACCCCGCATGGTTGTCTCCAACTCTCAACTGTAATATAAGTTTTTATTAAGCAAGATAAACAAAAAAGTAGATAGAAACTTATTAGATATTCTAAATGTTTTGGGATAGTCCACCCTACTGTCCCTCTATAGCAATCTGACCGCCCATGGTCTGAATTACTACTAACCATATTATATTATCAACTTATTAAAAACGACATTTATACTCATCTAAGAAATAATACTTTTGTTTTTTGTTTATTTAATGTTAAGTTTTTTTTTTTTTTTTTGTAAATTACTCACCGTCGAACTCCGCACGAACCACAAAAACGAAAAGTGCAAGACAGCACAGAATAAATTTCATCATTTCGAATAAGATCTGAAAAGGCAGTCAAGACAATTATCTGCTTTACAAGAAGGCACACTCTTTGTATGGTTTTTGTTTGGTTTTATATATAGATTGCATTGTTAACCTAACCTGTTATAGCTCAAACTGTTATCAGATTGTGGTCTTATCGTTATCGTGCAGATGTAGTAGTATAAGTGTTTGAACATGCATGCGCGTCGGTCGATATTATTAATTATATCTATTTCCCATAGCACGTATTTGCTCACGATTAAAATTATTCAATATATGTAACTTATGAATTTTGTAGACTGTAGAGCTCTCGAGTTTGAATTAATATGCTTAGACCTGTCTTGCAGGTTATCGATGCATCGTGGTTTTGAATATTCGAGTGTTTTACGTTACATTATTCAAGTCAACGGTCACTGCGATCCTAATCATGCTGCTGATCTTTAGTTTCTATTATCGACATGCGTGGACGACATTGATCAGTAGATGAGGTCGAGTCGCTTTCAGTTAAACCAACGAAACAGAAGTCATCTGGTTTGCCAGTCGACGGCGTAGCCATCAGTGCCCAACTGCTCCCATTCGGTTCAGTTTGTAATCTTGAAACTTTTATGGACTCTGAGTTAACCATGAACACGCACATTGTCCATGTTTCGAGCTGTGTTTCATGATGCTGTTACAAATCAAGGCTGTCACAGTATCTCTTCCAGCCTTCCAATGTCTGGTTGTAAGACATTTGCTACTTCTCTGGTCCTCTCAAATCTTTATTATTGCAACTCAGCATAGGCTTAGGAGGCGGGGACCAGGGGATAAACCCCTCCCCAATTTCATTGTGTCGTTAATTTAAGGGCAAGCAGGGGCACTTATTAAAGGTTTTACAATTTTACAGCCTCCCAAAATTAGTATTTTTCGTAACTTCATTAAATGCAAATTACGTAAAATGACAGATCATTCGCGCAACAAACTTAGGTATTGACAACGTGAATGTGATGGGAAATTAGATTCAAACTTTGCTAATCAACACCGTTGAAACCACCAAGAAAAAGAAGGTTTCAAAACAAATTAATTTTTGTGTGCAGCAGAAGCAAATTGTAATCTCAGAATCCGATAAACCTGTTTTACTTGATGTATTTGCAATAGTTGATGATTGCTCTACATTTACAACCATTGAACCTGTCCATTATAGCTGTAATAAAACAGTTATCAAGAATAATCTACAGTTATACCCACGGTCCATAAAAGCCAGTCTGATGGAATTAAAAAATCTAGTGCCCAGGGTGAGGATCGAACTCACGACCTTCAGATTGCTCTTCACAGCGGATTATGAGACTGACGCGCTACCTACTGCGCCACCTAGGCACTTATCTAGGTAATGGTCAACAGTTGGGGGTATTTGTTAAGTCAACGGCATGTAGAAATCCGGAAATATTTTAATTTTTATTTCAGCTTTCATTGATATTACAAATAATTGCTGTTGTAAGAATTTGCTGTTGAATCATCTGAGCTTATTTAGACAGAGTAAAGTGTCATTTTCAACTTTTTTTGCTGGATCTGCAAGTGGAGGTCTAAATGTTTTTTAAAATGTTACTTGAAATATATTTTGTAGTGAACTGGTTTTAAGAAGGCCTAAAATTCTTAAATATCTACCAGATATAAGAAATACTGATCATCGAGGAGTGGATTTATTAAAGATAAAGCCACAGGCTTCAGTTGAACAAAATAAAGGTGCAAGCGAAATAAAAATTGAAGTTCAAATTTTCTGTTAAAACCGCTAAGGGGGTGGGAGGCCCGGGTCCCCTTGGATCTGACGCTGATCATCATCATCATCATCTCAACTCATTGTGTGAAACTTAAGAGTGCGGTTGCTGTTGCTGACCCAAAAATATGGAGTCTTCTTCCTGAAGAGGTCACCACCGCGGCGACAATTGAATGTTTTTGAAGGCGACTAAAAATGAGTGGCTTCGAAGCTCTGTAGCGCCATTCTAAATTCGTCAAACATTTTCTTTAATTGAGCTATAAATAAGACAATTTTCAATTGAATTTAATGGTATGCATGCGCAACATATTTTTCGGCGAGTAACTGCATTTGAGATTTTTGTTTGCTGTTATGAGATAAGGTTTAAAAAAAAACTGTACAACGCAGTAGGGTTTTCTCTGACTCCAATCCTAAATTTATGCCCCCTCTGGCTTTGCCAGCCATTGGAAAAGCGCAACTATTTTATAAAACAATCCAAATGACTAACAATATTTTAGTTTGGTTTTTACACCCTCTTTATTAGTTTCACTCGTCTGTCGTCTGTTACGTCGGTATTTTCAAAAGTTAGAAATAGATAAATTAATAATTTTTTCAAAATCACGCCTTTTTCCATGAATTTTTAGCTCTAAGTGTTTGAATCTTAAATTTATACATTTGGAATTTTTTAATATAGTTTTATCATATGTAGTGTTTGAAAAAGAACGCAAATTTGGTTGAAGATTAGGACATAATAAAAATTTACTTTTGTTTAAAGTCAAGGTAGATTCTAATAAACGAGATCTATTTTATAGATTTTTTAAAGAAAAAAATGAGCAAATCTTCAGGTAGGCAACAAGTGGAATTTTTCAAAACTAAATTCCTTAAAAAGTTTTTTTAAGGTTTCTACTCAAATGTTAGCTTATGAAAGTTTTCTCTCAAGAGTTTTGTAATTTGTAACCACGGCTAATTATAATAAATTATAATTAAATATAATTATGATTATAATCAACAGAAAATATTGCTTCACAACGTTTTTCAAATTAGGAAAATTTGAGAAAAACCCTGCCCAGACCCTTTATCACAGCTGTCATCATCACACACCTCATTCGAGCTACTGCCACCAAACACAGAATTGTCGAAAACCTTTTTTGCAACAGGAATATCTTTGGTAACTTTGACCAAGCGGATTCGACGACTCCCGCAAAATCTGTCAGAGACCAGCAACACTCAGCTACAGGGCCCACCTCGGTGGCACCCCGCCACAAAACTGGATCAATTCTTCTATTTTGTTCTCCCCGTGCCCTACCTGATCTGTGCAGTCTGTACGGCCGTCATCTGCCACATGCTCTGAGACACAGCTGGTGGATTCCGGTTCAAACTGGGTCTCGCCGCAGCAACCCACATCCTCTTCTTCATTAGAAACACTCTGGTCTAGAACCGTGTCCACCACTGCTTCAGCCTTCTCTGTGACCAGACTTTCAATAGCCTTGCCATCCAGACAACACCCAGGCCAATCACTACCAGAAAATTCCACGAGCTCGAGCTTTACTCCCTTGGCGTTCAGCCCTCAACTCAGAATAGCTGGATCTGTTGATGGCTTTAATTTTCAATTGCTTCAATGTCATCCAATGTAGTTTCAAAATCGTTTATACTCTGCTATCAACTGCAAGTATTTAATTGGGCTTATATTATTTTTATTGTTTAACATCGTAAGAGTCTGGAACGTATCTCGACATATTCTTGCGATTGAAATCCTAAAAAATATTGAGCACACTTATGTGCAGCAATAATCTTATTAGCATGTGTGTAAAATGCTGGTAAGAAAGTTATACGCCCGAAGTCGAACCTTCGTCAAAAACGACTATTAATGGTATCAATATGTTTAGCTAATTGCATTTCAAATAAATTAGCATGAGCTACTTTTGGCAGTAGAGATACCAGTTTGTACCAAAAACAAACTTGCAGTTTGTGCCTCTTTGGACATGGACTACTTGTGTCTGATTCTTCGTTTTTCTCATCATTGAAATTAGCTGGAATTGCTCCAATAATTTCACGCAAACTTTGTTTTTCTCGAACAATTAAAGATGAATAGATGACCAACAACTAAAAATACAATTGAAATAGATCAAAATTCCAAATATTAAAATCTAATAGCCATATTTTTATGTTTTTATTTCGGGTTTCTTCTGTATTTTATTTTATAAGTTATTTCTGAAAATATTTTCAAGGTTCACGATAATAGTATTTTTTACACACTTTTACTTAACTTGACTTCTCTGTCTGTCTGTCTGTCGTCAAAATTTGCAATCGATATTAAACTAACTTCCCGATGAGCTAGAGACTTCAAAATTTAAACATACCTCCGAACTGATAAACAATGCATTCTATCAAATTTTCGGATCGATTGGACAAATTTAATCAAAGAATTATATGTGATATTTTCGTCGATGCTAATATGCGCGTTGTTTATATAATGATACATTACAAACTATATCAAACATAACAAAAAATTTTTTAATAATATAAATAATATATAATAAAATAAAAGTGTGTTTAAAAAAAAACTATATTTTTTGCTTCACTTGTTAAATTTCCACGTTAGTTTTTTAATATCATTTACCAAAGTAAGTTTACTTTTTGTTTCTTAATTTATAAATATACTTATCTATGTCTTACAAAAACAACAATTCAAACATACTTATACAAAAACTCATATTTATAAATTGAAAAAATGTTGTTCTGACTGAAATATTTGCATTAAATGAACAACCGACAAATCTTGAAATAAAAGCGACTTGTGAAAAAACCTTGTTCTTTACGGTTTGCTTGTTTAGAGGATCATATATATATAAATATACTTTAGTGGTATATATATATATATATATATATATATATATATATATATATATATATATATATATATATATATATATATATATATATATATATATATATATATATATATATATATATATATATATATATATATATATATATATATATATATATATATATATATTCTTTTAGGCAAACTCGATTGAAAAAAGTGGCGCACTTGGCTGAATCGATTTTATTTTTAATTTTTTCCAATACTCTAAATCGGTATAAAAATAATTTATTATCAAACACAAACTCCATAATCTTATAGGCTTATAGATCTATTTCGGCAATTTTTTGCCATCATCAGAGCCGTTTAACTTTTTAAAATAAAATGCAGTGACTAAATGGTAAAAGATACAACTAATTGAAAGGAATTAAAATACAATTTAAATAAAATTTAAATTCATTATATACAAATGTAACAACATAAAAATTATTTAAATTAAAATAATTATAATAATAACAGTAATAACTATATATATATAAATATAACTAAATAATTAAGATCAGTTAGTAAAGCCTTTAACAACGGAATTACAGTCAACTTCAAGGACGTGACTGGAAGAAGAATCACATACATTATCTATAACCTTTGAAACACAAACGTCTGGTACAAAACATTCATTCAACGAAGAAATACTTGAAGAAACATTGGCACTATTAACATGCATATTTTTAACAGAAGTTGTAGATGAGCTAAAACATTTATTATTATTATTATTAGTTTTATTACTATTTAGAGAACCAAAAAGTTTAAGAGTTAAATCAAAAGAATATCATTGTTTATTAATTAAAGGCTTACATTTATTAATAGCTAAAGCTTAAAAAAAAAAAAAATAAATAAAAAAAAAAAAATATATATATATATATATATATATATATATATATATATATATATATATATATATATATATATATATATATATATATATATATATATATATATATATATATATATATATATATATATATATATATATATATATTAGGGTTGCACCGGACTTGGGTTTTTCAAATCCGGCCGGGGCCGGTTCTGGCCGGATTCATAATTCAAAATCCGGCCGGGGCCGGAGCCGGAGCCGGTCTTGTCATTTTTTACTATTCATTATTTATCTTTTTGTTCAATTGCATGTTATCTTTAAAAACCAACGTAGTAACCAACAGACAATATCAGCTTTATCTTATATATAAAAATGAAATGTTTGTTTGTTTGTTCGGACATAAAATGAAAACGGCTAAACCGATTTAATTGAAATTTGGCACACTTATGTATCTTATTCAAGCGGTGGTTCCTGTAAAATTTTAAATAAATTGGTTTCTCCGTTGATGTTTTATGGACAAAAAACGTTTTGGTCAGCGGTAGTAAGTTGGAGTATATATATATATATATATATATATATATATATATATATATATATATATATATATATATATATATATATATATATATATATATATATATATATATATATATATATATATATATGTAATGTAATATATGTATATGTATATATATATATATATATATATATATATATATATATATATATATATATATATATACGTATATATATAGATATGTATATATATATGTGTATATATATGTGTATATATATATATGTGTATATATATATATATATATGTATATATATATATGTATATATATATATATGTATGTATATATATGTATATATATATATATATATATATATATATATATATATATATATGTATATATATATATATATCTTTTTCCTATTGACTGAGTTCATGATTTATATTTTTCATTCTAACAATTCTATCTATATATATAAAAATGAATGTTTGTATGTATATATGTATATATGTTAATGGCGTTTATGCATTGCTACACCATTCATCCGATCGTAATGAAATTTTCACACAACCTTGAGAGTCAAGGGGAATCAAATATAAAAAAAAATTTGAAATCCGACACAAAATGAGCGGAGCGGAGCGGGTGAGCGAGCGGGAACTACATATATCGTCGTATATTGAAAATTGGCTAAAAATACAATTTCAAATTTCAAATCTTTCTATCGAATTAATTATGCCACCTAAACGAAAAGCTATTGATTCCACAGTTTATTCGCAATATATATATATATATATATATATATATATATATATATATATATATATATATATATATATATATATATATATATATATATATATATATATATATATATATATATATATATATATATATATATATATATATATATATATATATATATATATATATATATATATATATATATATATATATATATATATATATATATATATATATATATATATATATATATATATATATATATATATATGAATGTTTGTGGGTTAGTTTTTCTATTATAGAAACGGGAAAGCGACCCGGAACGGACAGCGAGCGGGAACGGAAAAGCAAGCGTCGATTTCCCGTTCCCGGTCGCTTTCCCGTTCCCGGTCGCTCTCCCGTTCCCGCTCACGCTTGCTCTCCCGTTCCCGGTCATGCTTGCTCTCCCATTCCCGGTCACGGTTGCTCTCCCGTTCCCGTTCACGCTCATTTTCTCTTTTACATTCTTTCATAACTTCTGTTAGGCTATAAAACGTAAAATAGATTTGCTAAGACTATATATATATATGAATGTTTGTGGGTTAGTTTGTCTATTATAGAAACGGGAAAGCGACCGAAACGGACAGCGAGCGGGAACGGAAAAGCAAGCGTGAGCGGGAATGGGAGAGCAAACGTGAGCGGGAACGGGACAGCGACCGGGAACGGGAAAACGACCGAAAACGGGAAAGCGAACAGGAGTGGGAAAGCAGGTGGGAAAGGAAATGGGAGAGAAAGAGACAAACATTAGAAAAACCTCTAAAAAACCTGGGCAACGCCGGGTATCTCCGCTAGTACATACATAAACACACACACAGACACACATACATGCACATACACATACATACATACACACATACATACGCACATACATATATATATAGTTCCCGCTCGCTCACCCGCTCCGCTCCGCTCATTTTGTGACGGATTTCAAAATTTTTTTTTTATTTTTGACTCCCATTGATTCTCAAGGTTGTGTGAAAATTTCATTACGATCGGATGAATGGTGTAGCAATGCATAAAGGACATTAACATATAAACATATATACATATATACAAACATTCATTTTTATATATATAGATATTCAGGCAACAATCTTTCAGTAATTATCATTAAAAAAATTTACAATGGAAAAATATATAAAAAAATTATAAAAGTAAAGAATATAATTTGTCAACGAAACGTGAATAATTTCTAAAAAAAATCAGTTTCTATGAATTTGAAAAATAAAATGTATAAGAGTCTTTCAGTTAATATTTGCGTTAAACACTTATTATACATTAACTTTCTGGGATTTTTGACTGACAAATTTGTCAATAGCAGAATCAAAATTAAGTTGTTGAAGTAACCTATTTTCTATGCACAGCAGAGATAAGGCATTTAAACGTTCTTGGCCTATAGTTGATCTTAAATCATTTTTAATGAGCTTAAGTTGAGAGAATGAACGTTCGCCACTGCAGTTGCTCACCATTAAACATAGATACATTCACAGTGCAATTGAAACATTTGGAAAAGCAGCAACAAGTCCATGTTTATTTATAAATAAAAACATTTGTAGTTCTCCACTTTCATTTAAACAATTTTCTTCAATAGATTTACTTTCATCGCTAAACTGTTTAAACAATGTAACAAACTGAACAATTTCATCTGAGAACTGAGGCTCAAGGTCTTCATGGTATATTTCTACTAAATGAGCAGCTTTGGCTCGCAAATCATTAGATGTTAAGGTATTAACATGAGACAAAAAACCAAATCTGTCGTCGATAAGACAGTACGCAGAGATTTTCTGACTCATTGCAGATAATAACTTGTCAATAATAGGAAGAAATGTGTGTATTTTAAATTTGTTTGAAGGTGACAATCCGGCATCTACATCCTCTGCATCATGATAGTCCCATGTCCTGTTTCTCTTGATTTGTCTTTTATGTTCTTCATGATAAGTCTCATTTTTGTATATAATTTTGCATTTCTCTTCTAATTCATTAAATTGAGAACGAAGCTGTTGAATAAAAGTTTTTATGGATTTCAACATGTTGGTAGCTGTACTAACATCCAATTTAGAACTTTGAAGATATTTGCTTGTTTTGTTAAATCTTTCTAATATTGTTGACCAAATATGAACCATAAGTCCAGTTTCTAATTTGTTCATTATTTCAATAAGTCCCTTTTCTTCCAATCGTGTGTCAGCTTTTTCAGTTTTTGATTCAGATATATCGGCAAGAATCTGCTGAATTATTTTGAAACTTTTTCTTAGTGCATCAACTGCATCATGATGAGCAGACAAACGTGTACCTGACAGTCGTTTCAACGTTGGTATGCCTAAAGGAGTAAATCCAGACATAAGTAGATTCCAGCGATGTGTTGAAGCAGAGAAAAATGTAAAAAGGCTTTGAACAAATTGAAAAAAAAACGAAACTGCAACTGGGCAACTGTCAACTGCATTCTGTCCAATAAGATTCAAGGAATGTCCACAGCATGGAATGTATTCTGCCAAATTATTTGTACTTTCCACTCATATTGGAGGCATTATCGTACGAGTGTCCTCTGCAGTTAGCAATGCTATTGCCATTCTCTTCTAGAAATGTAAGTAATACCTTTGCCAGGCTCTCGCCAGTATGCTCATATATTGGAACAAATTTTATGAAACGTTCAACTGGTCCGCTGACTATAACATATCGTATTATCAGTGTTAGTTGATCTAAATGTGAAACATCAGGTGTTGAGTCAACTGACACTGAATAATATTTATCATCTTTAATTTCTTTTATGATTTGTTTCATCAAAGGACGATTCATCAAGGGACTGTTCATCAAGGACTATTCATCAATGGACTATTCATCAAGAGACTATTCATCAAAGGACTATTCATCAAGAGGACGGTTCATCATAAGGACTGTTCATCTAAAGACTATTCATCAAGAGGACTATTCATCAAATTTTGAAGCCACTTAGCATCCTTTATAAATATATACCCAAGATATTTTCAGCGTTAAGTAATTTGATGTATTTTTAAAAAGCAGTTCTTCATCTTTGATAAAATAAATTTCAAACATATCAGTTATTTTAAAAAAATAGTGATGGCAACCAGGGTTAACAAAGAGCGGTACTATTGGCTGACAAAATCGTTGATGACAGCGCCGCTACATTTTTTAGCTGTTCTCAGCGCTATTCGCTGCCGCAACTTTTATTAAAAAAATAAAATAGGTTTTTTATATCAATTAAATGAGTTCCAATGTATTTAGATTTTATTTGAAGTTTACGTGAAATCTGAGTCTGGTTGATTTATCGACGATCCGAACGAGCGTAAGCGTATCTTTGAAATGACCTATCCTGACCTCGCTAAAGCGAGCGTGTTCGTCTCTTTGAAGTGTGGCAGAAGTGGTAGACCGGGTGTTAGTGATGTTTTGAGGTGTATGGTATCTGGCTGTTTGAGTGTGTATATACTCACAGTTTTGTACGAACAGTTGAAAGCAGTTTTTTTAAACTTATTATTCAATTGTCTTTTGCTCGTTTGATCTTAAGATCTTGACGTTATTTCTTGTCCAGTTATTTTATTTACTGTATGTGACGAATAAAATTGTTGTATATTACAACCATGTCTTCTACAAGCTTGCTGATTGCTCGAGGCAAAAGTGTCTTTGAAGTGTGGCCCCTTGGTGTTAAACGACCGATGCCAGATTTGACATAGTGGGCATGTGTGATGCTTTGACGTGTTTGTGGCCTTTGGTAAATGTGTACATATATGGTTTACGAAAACAGTTTTTCTGGTACTGTGACCGGGAGCGGAAGCGGGAAGAGAGAGCAACCGGGAGGGTGAGAGCAAGCGGGGAAGGAAACGGGAGCGAGAGAGAGAAAAGACCGAAAAACCTCTAAAAACCCCGGGCAACACAAGGTACCTCGCTAGTTCTATTATTACGAATAAAGTATTTGGATGCAAGCAGAGTAGCACTGTAAACTTGATATAGATTACCCTACATTTTGGTAACATTTTGGTTGAAAATAACATCTTAAAAAATTTTATTAAATTTTTTGATGAATAGTCCGCTGGATGAAAAGACATTAGATGAACAGTCCTTTTGATGAACCGTCCTCTTGATGAATAGTCCTTTGGTGAATAGTCCTTTGATGAATAGTCCCTTGATGAATAGTCCTTGATGAACAGTCCTTTGATGAATCGTCCTTTGATGAACAGTCCTAGAATCAATATGATGTGTCCTCTTCCTTTGTTAGCGTGCTGCTGGAAGTGTTCTGCGAGAAATGGGTCATACTCTGCCAGTAACTCCAACATCCTAAATAATTACCATTGTTTACAGATCTAACGATCTCATCATTTCCACGAAAAGCTAGACCTCTCGATGATAATAATTTAATTACACTTAAAATCCTTTTCAGTAGCTGACGCCAATAGTTTTTCTCAGATAAATGCTGCTCTACAAGACTTTTATCTATTCGTTTTGCAGTAGTTTTTATAGAAACAATTTTTTCTATACAACTTCTGTGCAAAGCACTAACTTCATGTCGACATAAATCTCTAGCTGCATTTTTCCAATTAGAATAACCACTAGTGGCTAACAGTGATGATTCGTCATTTTTTGCAAATAGTTTGCAGTTACCACAAAATAATTTACCAGTTTTTGGAGAATAACAAAGCCAATCTCGTTGAATTTTCTCACCATTCATTTGGTCTCGAAAAAACAATGATTTTGAACATCGACGTGTAAATGTCTCACCAGGAAATACATTTTCAGATGCGCTAAAATCGCTTTCAATGTTTTGATAACTTGTGATTCCTTTTAAACAGATAAAATCTCGCAAACCATCAGTAACTTTCCACATTCCTACATCATCGGGAAATTCTGAATCAACTTTTACACGGATCTCTTCTATTATGTCTGCAATTACTTCTTGTTTATCATTTCTATTTCTTGCACTATCATCCATTTTATGGTGCAAAAAAATCCATAGATAATGCTAGCATTTTAATTTTTTTCAGTGGTGGGCCTATTTTAGGTGGTGGGCCTGAGGCTACAGCCTCCATAGCCTCCGCCTTAATACGGCCCTGATAACATGCTATATCTAGATCTCCATGCCCTTCGAGAACAATGTGAATCAGGTGTGTCCACGTCTACTAGATCAATAGCGGCTTCAAACACACAAGCAGTTGGGGAGAACGACTGCTCAAAAAGGAACAGACTAATCAGGTGCAACCGTATGTTAAACATTATAATAAGGTGAAAGTGCTGGACAATATTTAGTTTATTGTTTTTTAAATTAATTAAATTGTTATTTTTTAATTTAAATTGATTTATTATAAATATTCTAAAAAAAATTTTTGAAATTGTTTTGAGTTAGAAAGTCGTCAAGCTTTCTAGCCAATAGAATCTCACGGCTGTTAAAATTTATATACGTTTTATTTGTTACTAGCGGGGTTACCCGGCGTTGCCCGGGGTTTTTTAGAGGTTTTTCTAATGTTTGTCTCTCTCGCTCCCGTTTCCTTCTCCACTTTCCCGTTTTCGTCGCGTTCCCGGTCGCTTTTCCGCTCTCGGTCGTTTTCCAGCTCCCGTTCGCTTTCCCGCTCAGAAGTTTTGTTATCGATTTTCTCTTTTGCTCGCGTTTCCTTCCAAGCTTGCTCTCCCGATTCCAGTCGCTTTCCGCGTTCCCGGTCACTTTCCCGTTCCCGGTCGCTTTCCCGTTCCCGGTCGCTTTCCCGTTCCCGGTGGCTTTTCCGTTCCCGGTCGCTTTCCCGTTCCCGGTCGCTTTCCCGTTCCCGGTCGCTTTCCCGTTCCCGCTCACGCTTGCTCTCCCGTTCCCGGTCATGCTTGCTCTCCCATTCCCGGTCACGGTTGCTCTCCCGTTCATGCTCATTTTTTCTTTTCCATTCTTTCATAACTTCTGTTAGCCTATAAAACGTAAAATAGATTTGCTAAGACTATATATATATATATATATATATGAATGTTTGTGGGTTAGTTTGTCTATTATAGAAACGGGAAAGCGACCCGGAACGGACAGCGAGCGGGAACGGAAAAGCAAGCGTGAGCGGGAATGGGAGAGCAAACGTGAGCGGGAAAGCGACCGGGAGTGGTAAAGCGACCGGGAGCGGGAAAGCGACCGGGAGCGGGAAAACAACCGAAAACGGGAAAGCGAACGGGAGTGGGAAAGCAGGTGGGAAAGGAAACGGGAGAGAAAGAGACAAACATTAGAAAAACCTCTAAAAAACCCGGGCAACGCCGGGTATCTCCGCTAGTACATACATAAACACACACACAGACACACATACATGCACATACACATACATACATACACACATACATACGCACATACATATATATATAGTTCCCGCTCGCTCACCCGCTCCGCTCCGCTCATTTTGTGACGGATTTCAAATTTTTTTTTTTATTTGACTTTCCCCTTGACTCTCAAGGTTGTGTGAAAATTTCATTACGATCGGATGAATGGTGTAGCAATGCCTAAAGGACATTAATATATATACAAACATTCATTTTTATATATATAGATTTAGTATTTGTAACATATTGTTCTTATAGTGAATAGCTTAACCCGCTTTGAAATAAGTTCTTTTGTAATGGTAACAAGCATATTAATCTTGAATCTTACATAAAGTAGCTAAGAACATAGGTTTTTAGGAACCGAAGTATGTTTTGTTACGAAGAGAATTAACAACGCAAGCTTTATAATTTCGTAAGACTTTATTTTTACAAAACAGACAGAATCCACAAGGGAGAGTAAGCGATAAACGAACAGTAAATGAATCGAAAACGTGAGGCAACAGAGAGAGAGAAAGCAATCAAAAACGACGACAACAACCTTGTGTTTAGGTTGGCTACTCTTATTTATAGGCCGTCAGCTGACACTTGTATTTACGAAAACGATGGTCATAAAATTGTCCATTGCATCCTGTGGATGTAATTATAAATGCGTCACGGTCACCACAGGTTTCCAAACTTTCCCACTTTCCAGAGCTTTGCGACCCACAGTTTGGGAACCTCTGGCTAAGAACACTTAGAAATCAGTTACTTTGTCTTTGTAAGAGTAAAAACTTTATTTTCAGGTTCTAGAACAACTGAAAGCAAATAAGATTAAAAAATTAAAGTATACACACAAAACACCATATACAGTAATACCCCCACGTGAGAAACGATAAAGTAAAGTTATTGGACATTAATAATCCACAACATAAATTTATAAAACTAATAAAATATACACACAAAAAACTAGATTGCAATAATAAAACGATAAGATAAAGTTATTGGACATTAATAATTAAAAACATATGAATTTATAAAACGAATAAAATATACACACAAAAAACTAGATTGCAAGACCATAAGAGAAACGATAAGGTAAAATTGAATTAATCTTTTTTCTCTTTTACATTGTAAGAATGCTCAAAGTTTATAACATGGCATTCAACAGCATTTTTGAGATTCTATTAGCTAAAAAATTTATAATATTTATAATAAATCAATTTAAATTAAAAAATAATAATTTAATTAATTTGAAAAACAATAAAATAAATATTGTCCAGCACTTTGACCTTATTATAGTGTTTATAACATACGGTTGCACCTGATTGTTCTGTGCCTTTTTGAGCAGTCGCTCTCTCCAACTGCTTGTCTTCAAACACTCTAGGACAGGGGTGGCCAACCCACGGCCCGCGGGCCATTTGCGGCCCGCAGTCTATCAATTGGCAGCCCGATCTGCAATGTTTAAATATTTGAAATTTACAGAAAATCTTTTAAAAACTTCCTTAAAAATCGATAAATAATACACAAATGATATATGCCAGCAGAGTTTCAAATAGAGTTGGTTGAGCTGCAGTCCGATAGCTTTAGGAAACAAAAATTTCCGGAAGAGAACTTAATTGAGTTTTACACCTTTTTGACTTCGGCCAAGTATCTAGCATTACGATAAAATGCATTGAAGATGATAAGTTTATTTGGCAGTACATACATATGTGAACAGACATTTTCCAGAATAAATATGCAATAGGTAAGTCGGTCCACAGGGCCAGACTTACTGATAATCATTTGCACGACATCTTGCGCATATCAGTGGCTGCATTTGATGCTAATGTAGAACAAGTTCAGGTTTCGCACTGAATGACAATTGTTCCTGAACAGTTAAAAAACAATGTTTTTTGTGTCAACAATTCTATTTTGCAATATAGATTTTTTTATAAACAGTTTCTTTACTTTTGTAATAGTTAACTTTAATAAGTTTACTATGAAAATTAAATAGTTAGCAGTCAGCCAAAATTGAATACAATTTTATGTTTATTTGAGATGCTTTGTGTGTTCAACCAACTATTATTGTATATTACTTTTTTAGTTTACATAACATGTATCCAAATGCTTTGTTGTTGGTTGGGGGTCGTTTCCGAGCCCACTGTATAAAATTACAACGCTCCTCCAAAGAGAATTTTGCCTTTCAAGCCAGCGGCCCGCCGTATGTTTCAAAAATATGGTAATGGCCCTCTTTCCCAAAAAGGTTGGCCACCCATGGACGTCTATATAATAGTATCTGGACAGTCAGCCAATAATAGCCTTGTACCCAGTTGGTCCCATGACTGCGCAATGCTTCATATACGCATTATAAGTTGGATTTATAGCTAAATCATGTGGAGTGAAAAACACAACGCTGTTTTGAGATAAAACAAATATATTTTACTTAACCAAAATCCATAAAAAGTAAAAATCATAAAAAATAAAGAAAAAGTAAACTTAAGAATTTAAAATTATAACAATTATAGTTATTAGTAGTAAAGTCAAAGTTATTAGAAAATTTTCAATATTTTAACATTGTGATAATTAAAACAGTAAAAATTGTATGTTGTCAGTTCTGAGTTAAGATTCAAAGGTGTGCAATCAATTAATTATTTTGCAGAAAAGCACTCTGTGACTCGATGACGATGACGACAGAAATAATTTTGCCAGTTCTGGTGATACCTTGATTTCTTTAAAAATTTTCCAGCAATGTACGCATAAAATGAAAGCGTACTCTGATGGTCGTGTCAAATCTTCCTGCTGCTGCTATCAAGGATCTGCTTTACAAAAATTAAATAGCAAGCACCAAATTATCGAGCCCATACATTTCATCAAGACGTTTGATGATCTTTTTCAAAATGCTGGTCAATGGAATAGTTAGACAACTCCATTCTCTTAAAGTGTTATAAGCTGCTGAACTTTCTGCATGAATAGTATATATGACATGATTGTGAGCCCAGGTGAGTAATGACAATGAAACTTGCTTTTTGTAAGCAGTTTGGCTTGTTCAAAAACAAATTCAAGTTTGCATTGTTTGTCACTTTCTGGACTGTATTCTGTTAAGATGTTTATTCTTTCTTTTAAAATGCTAACAGCCATTTTTGTGAATGACGGACTGGTTATAGTTTTTAAATTTTCTGACCAAGTCTTCATTCGAGCTGCCAAATTAATAAGCTGAGACGTTGTCGTAACTAATCCGTTTGTTAACAAATCATTGAATGTGTCGGCTGGAACATTTACATTAACCACACTGACAACCGTTGACAGATTTTCTGCCACCGAGATGCAAACAGCCACTTTAACTTTACCAGCTTCTACTTTAAAACAATAAATTAACAAAATGCCATCAATTGTGGTAATAGTGAAGTTTGTTGGCAAAGTCATTTCATTCTTCAACCGTTCTGCCAAAACGTTAGGTGTTTGATTTGCTAAACAATCACTTTTGAAAAAATTCTTCTCCATCTCAACATTTCTTTTTATTTCGTACTTGTGGCGAATTGAAACTGTAGCATAAACAGTAGATCTTGATGGTACTCTCCTAGTTGAGCAGTATTTTGGAGCACCGGGAAAAATACTAAGCACTGCACCTTTTTTCAGTCGACGTTGAAAAAGCTGTCCGGACTCTAATTTTAGTTTTTTCCTTCTTCGATGATGATTTGTATCAACACAGCTGGATTCAAAGTCCACTTCATTGAAAAAAATTGAGCAAATTTTTGAACTGGCAGTTGGTTTCCAGTCTTTTCGAGGATTTGCTTTAATTACATTTCTGTAGAAGTATATTGTCATTTATAGTAACGCTATGCATTGTTATGTTGGTTTATTAGTTTATTTTCGCCCGCCGATAGTCCCGGATCACTTTTGTAGTTTGTTTTGCAACGATATGCCTGGCCCTTGTGCGGCATTTTTAGCAATAAAAACTTTTATAATACAGAAATAAATCCAATTGTTCAAAATAGTAGCAATCCCAACTGTTTCCGAACGTCAATCTAGACAAACTTACGATAGCGTATAGCTAAAAATAGCTATATTTAAATAAACAAGTGTTGAGCGCAGTCACTAAACTAAAGCGTAATTTCAACGATAAATATTATTAAATATTTCAATGTTATCAACATTTTCAATGTTAAAAGTAACCAGTACAGGCTTTATAACTATAAATCCAAACGCAGACCGAACAACTCGAATACGAACAGCTAAATAGATATGGGACCAACTGGGTACAACACAACAGCTCATAAGGATTTGGCTGATTGTCCTGATGCTATTATATAGACGTCCATGGGCCACCCCTGCTCTAGGGAGACTTCTGGTCCACGAATGTGGGCGTGGATTCAAAATCCCACTTTTGACACCATTGATAATTTTCTATAGTCAAATAACTTACAGGAATTAAAGGTTATCCCGCCTTATTGGTATACATGAGATAAACAGCACATGATTGACAGTCACGTGCATCCAATGAGTCACAAGCAATAGATTAGTATTCAAGACTAGTAATCAACTTTGATAAAATTTATTTAACGAGTGCCAAGTAACGAGGCAAGAATAAACCAGCACAACCCATAACCAATCGAAAGATCACACGCGATTTAAACAAAAGAACTCTCCATGGAAGGTTGTGTACAAAGCGACATATGCTTTTACGGGAAGATTGCTGAGTTGTAAGATAGAAAGCAAACTGAAATTATGAAGGACGTTCAATATACTTTAAAAACATTGATAATAGAACAATTATTAAACAGACTATGATTAGTTATTCCAAAAAAACATGAGGAATGAGATTATAATATAATAAATTCCTACATTTTATATATATATATATATATATATATATATATATATATATATATATATATATATATATATATATATATATATATATATATATATATATATATATATATATATATATATATATATATATATATATTTATATATATATATATATATATATAATAAGTATATCTGTCCTGCCCATGAATTTCCACTAGATGAAATAAGCTATAGCAGAAGCGCTCAAACGGTTCGATTAACATATATAAACATAGAACAATAAGCGCTAAAGCTGGCAGTTTTGAAATACTTTTGAGTAAAAAGTTTTCACTGAAATAAATAAATAAATACGTTAAATCCGGCTCCAAATCCGGCCATCAAATCCGGCCGGAGCCGGATTTGACCGGATTCGGAACAAGTAAATTAAAAACGAATTTTTAAAACCAATGCTCTTATATGTAATTAAAACACAAATTTTGCAATCAATTTTTTTCTTATATTACTCTTTTATTTTATATTAAAGTCGAAATATCTTAATTATATCGAAATATCGAAATTAATTAAAATTAACTAAATTAATTGACTTATTGTAAAACTAATAATTGAATATTGCATTGTCTTCTATTTTGAGCATGTATGCAAAATTTGAAAAAATCTATCATCAGGAAGTGACTCAAAAATTGATTGCAAGATTTGAAACAGACAGAGAAACAGACAGACAGAGAAACAGAGACGACGAGTTAATAAAAGCATTGGTAAAAATGGCCGGTTTTTGGCCGGAGCCGGGACCGGGGCCGGTTTTCGGTGCAACCCTAATATATATATATATATATATATATATATATATATATATATATATATATATATATATATATATATATATATATATATATATATATATATATATAGCCACTTTGACAAAATTTAAATTTTTAGACCAAAAGTCACCAAAAACAAAACTAAATAAGAAACTAAAGCTTCTCTAACTGCATCAAATTTTTAACAGTGCGTGTAGGGGAGACCGGGGTTATATGTTACAAATTTCACTTTTTTGTAAATTGGCTGATCCCTATAACCTTAATTTACCTAAGGCCAGTGGGGTTTAGTGCAGCAACATGTTACACTAAAATGAGGATAAGTAAGTCCTGTTATTAGTTCATGGAATTTAGGAATTATGATTTTAGATGAACCACTCGAATGTAACAAATAACCCCACTACCGGGGTTACATGTTACAAGGACTGGGGTTACATTGTTACAGATGCATAAAAGACATATTTCGTAAATGTAAAGGGATTATTGTACAGGAACACGGTAGTTATGCCAGTCTCATCGATGTTATAGATTTCATGCGCCTGGAAGTGATGGCGGTCGAGCACTTCTGAAAGATTCTTGAAGAATGTTGCGACATTGGTGCGGTTAAAGCTTGTTGCTCTGCTGATGCTTGTAGCTTCTGGGGTACGGATGGATAGGGTTCTGTTACGTTTGAGAAATGCTGAAAACCAGTCAGCACCTGCCAGCTCAGCAACCTTCCATGACCTCGGACATACAATGCCAACATCTCAATAACATCAGCTTATCATGCGGGGCTATATGTTACAAGTGTAACATATAGCCCCAATGTGATTTTTCGTAAACAACAAGTCACTACTAATACAACGGCCTACTTTTATTCGAATAAAACAATTGAATAATTTTTTTATCTAGAATAAACGTTTTAAGATTTTTTTTACTTTTTAATTTAAAGTTTTCATAAATTCAACGCTGTGAAAATAAAGTAGAAAATAAGCAACAGTACAAACTTAATAAAAATGTTTTCAAACGTAAACAACAAATTAAAAGAAATTGAACTACATGCAGCAGGTGTAGGAAAAAATGATAAATATTTTGGTGCGTTTGATGTGTTTACACTGGTCTTTCCATGCGTTTTAAAATGTAATAGGTTCATACATTTTTGTTTAAATGTTACTTTACACACATGCTGTAAAATGTTTTGTTAAATTGTACACATTTTGAAAAAAAGATTAACAAGCACTTTTCATTTGTTTTCTTTGCATCACACATAAAAAATGTAATCGTTATAAACGATTTCTAAAATTCTCAGAAAATTCATTCATTTCTACAATAAATGTTGCCACACCTTTCTCAAGAAAATTGACTTAAGTCGGAACAAGTAAAAGAAAAAACAAGTTTTTTAACACAAACATTTTTTTTCAATTAAATCATGTATTGTCATCCAATATAAAGCTATGCTGAAAGTTTCAGTTTCCTAGCTAGTAAAAAAGCTGGTGAAATTTTATTTGCAAGATTTGTGTACAGAGAAAGACATACACACACAAACAGAGATTTTAACCTAAATAAAAGTTTATAAAAAGATGTTAATAAACCAAAAAGGATATGTATATTGCCATGGACTTCTTAATATAAGACCTTATATTAAGAAGTCCATGATATTGCATATGCTAGGGTATTATAAGTTAGCAACAGATTTTAAACGAAATGATGTTTACTTGCCTTTGTAGTTTGTTTGCAGAAATTACTTTAAAACA
Source organism: Erpobdella octoculata (assembly GCA_963978895.1). Classification (NCBI taxonomy): domain Eukaryota; kingdom Metazoa; phylum Annelida; class Clitellata; order Hirudinida; family Erpobdellidae; genus Erpobdella; species Erpobdella octoculata. The sequence goes on along the minus strand of OZ022244.1, from coordinate 4,804,622 downwards.
TTTTGGTCTACCAGGTGGTTTGACATACATGGTGGTCACCAGTTAGCCAAGCAACTTGGTCTGGGTCTGGTTTTTAGTGTTTATATTATGTATAAAAACCTGAGACAAGTTTTTTTCATAAAACAAAACAAAATCAACGTTGAAGTTTATTTATTTAAAAAAAACTGATATTTTATAATGCCAGTTCATGATTACTCAGCAACAATTTAATTTGAATTTCAATGTTTAGATGAATCCATATGAAGACAATGAGATGAAAATCTCAGGTTTCAGATCAAGCACATTCGCAATACTCGCATCCGTTTCTGTCCCTCTTGAATCCGCGGGAGCACATCATGTAGCACATCATCGGATTGCAAACTGGAAAAAATAATTGAATAATTGATTAGTACAAGTTAGATAATTCTAACGTTGACTTCATTTTTTCAGGGTGAAATGAAATAAACATCGTCATTAGACTTCCGCCAGTTTTAGAACATTAATAGTAATGCGATAAAACTGTTGCAATAAAACCTCTTTTGAGTAAATAATCATAGCTATAGCATTATTATCATAACTAGAGCATCATTATCACAACTGAAATATCTGTACCACAACTATATAACTTCATTGTCACAACTATAACTTCCTTATCACAGCTATAACTTCATTGTCACAACTATGACTTCATTATCACACCTATAACTTCATTATCACAACTATAACTTCAGTATCACAACTATAACTTCATTATCACAACTATAAGTTCATTATCACAACTATAACTTCATTATCACAAATATAACTTCATTATCACAACTATAACTTCATTATCACAACTATAACTTCATTATCACCATCTGATTGCCTCTGCAAACTTTGTCCTGGGTTGAAAAATATAGAAATTTAGATATAAATTTTGAAATATTAAAACCATTGATATATCAATGATTGAAACACTTGAACGGGTAATTTTGTATCTGAAAAAACCTCAATTATTACGCTTTGATATTATCTTAATTACAATTTGAAAAAAAGTTCTAGCAATGCTTAATAATAGAAATTCAATAAAATAGAGTTTTGTTTCGTTTGAAAAAACTTACTCCACATGGTTCTTCAATTCTGTTGACTTGATGTTGAATAAAAAAAATTACTAAATTATATAAATTAAATAAACCAAATGTTTAAGTGTTTAAATTTTAGTGTATTTAATTACCATTTATTTTAGTATTTTTTTTTTAAATTTAACTTATATATATAATTTAAACAGATTTCAAAATTATTTTTTTTGAGCATTGTTTGAAAATTTGACCAATAATAATCAATAGAATCTACTTACTGTCAAATTCAGCACTGTCAGATTCAGCATGAATTACGAGGACAAAAAGAGCAAGACAGCAAATTACCAGCTTCATCATTTTCGGAGCAATTAAATTACCTGTATTAAAATAACTACCTCAATACCTGTTGGTTGAAATGATAGTAATGAGTGTAAACGTAGAAGAATATGCTTTCTAGCGATTCGTAACGTTAAAGTCGAAGTTATTTATAACACAATATTTCTCGAATTTATTTTAACTTTATTATTCTTCCTTGAATATATTCCTTTTCTTGACTCTAAACTGAATTATATCACTTTGCAGAAGTTAACCCGGTTCTGACAAATCTTTTTATAATTCCAATTTCTCTGCCCGAACACTTCATTTTTTTCATTGAAGACCACAAAAAGGAAAAGGACCAATACCAATTATATATATATATATACATATACACATATACATACATATATATATACACATACATATATACATATACATACATTCATCCATGTATATATACACTCAAACACACATATACATATATATACATTAATGATACAAAAATTATACGCACACACAATGTCACAGGAGCACAAATATACACATATACATACATATACATATATATATACATATATATACACACATATACACACATATACACACAGATACATTCATACATAAATGACTATTGTTTCAACACAACCAGAATATGCACACATAATAAAATAAAATAAACAAATACTATGAAAATACGTAAGATGAATCATCTTCATCTTACATATCCCCCCTCTTCGAAAAAAAAAACGCGTCAGTGTTTCTTGATTACATCGTCACTCTCTTTACGACTAAGAAAGTCAGCACCGATGTTTTCCTTGCCTTTGAAATAGTTTACTTTCAACTTATTCTCAATCTCTATCTCTCTGCGTGCTATGTCAACAGGACGGGCATCTCCGAAGATTGCAGAATTCAACTTTCCATCTTTCCCCACCCCTCCATGTTGGCCTCTAGGCAGCAGATTGAGCCTTGGTCTTTCTTTTGGCGGATTCAAAGCCTGAACTTTTGCCTCAACTTTATTTCCTACTTTTGAAATGGCAGACGTGTTTCTTTCCTTACTTTGATACAGCTCCGAGTTAGCCGACGATTTTATAAAATTTACCCGATCATTCCTCTGAGTGCTGTCGTAGTTGGAAGCGGATTTCTGTGCTTTCCGACCAAAGCGTTTTCCTGCAGCCATTGCATCCAAACCTCTTACTCCTTTGACATTTCCCAGCACGAGATCGCAAAGTAGGTTTTTCATGCACACCACCTCTCTGGTTCCTCTGAACCAGTCTGTTTTGATTTTTACCACTGCTGTTGGAGCTACCCGAACTGTGCCGTCGATCAAAACACAGGGTCTTGTTCTTCCGGTCATCTGACGCGGGTGCACTAATGATTCCTTTACCATTATGGCAGTACAGCCAGTGTCCCTCAAAACCCTCACCGGTTTTCTGTTCACAAACCCTCTGGTTAATTTAAACTTTTCTCCTGAGTGAAAACAACCATCCGCTATTACCGGTGAAAAGCATCCACATTTTAATTGGACCTCATTCAATTTACCATCCAACACCATGACCGCGCATGCATTCACTACTCCAGAATCTTTGCATGGTGGTGTCAAGTTGGCCTCCCTACGCGCTTGGCACATGACTGGAGTTGCTTGAGTGCCTTGACTGTAGTCCCTCGCGATCTGTCCAGCGTGATGACAATCCTTTGCCATATGGCCCAGCTTATTGCAATTGTAACAGCGTGGTCCAACCACTCCCGAGTCAGAGTCTGGTTGACCACGATTTCCGCTAATCCTGCTTGTGTTCTCGACCTTTGCCAAGCTTTTGACTGGGTGAGCTTGATTGTACTTGTTGACCCAGCGACTCAACTCATTGACGTCACCGCTTTCTTTCTCCAACAAATACTCAGCCATTCCCGACGGACACTTTCCAAAGAACTGCTCTTTTAAAAATAAAAACAAATAGTTTTTTGTACCCGCGAGATCCACCCAGCGCCTGAGGTAACTATCCAGTCGCACCAGATACTGTTCCCAAGTCTCTTCTGGTTCAAGCTTTGACTCTCGAAACTTTATGCGGTAGTCTTCTGCCGACTTCCCAAAACGGCGAAGGAGTGCCTCTTTTACCGACTCGTAATCCTGCATCTGACTATCGCTGAGTTGGCCAAACACTTCCAATGTCTTCGCACTGAGCAGAGAACCCAGAAGCATTCCCCAACCCTTTTTTGGGTGATCATTTGCCGTGGCCAATGCCTCAAAACGGAGAAGAAAAGCGTCCACGTCGTCACCTTCCGAGAATTTTGGATAAGGAATCTTTGTTCCATCCATTGACCCCTTGCTCTCTTTTGGTTTTTGAGATTCAATTTCCATCTTTTTAAGTTCTAACTCGTGTTGCCTCTGTCTCTCCCGCTCTTCCCTTTCTTGCTGAGCCTTTTTTTCTTCATGTTCACGTTCACGTTCCCGCTCTTCCCGTTCCCGCTCTTCCCGTTCACGTTCCCGTTCCCGTTCCCGCTCTTCCCGTTCACGTTCCCGATCCCGCTCTTCCCGTTCTTGTTTTTTTTTCTTCACGTTCTTCTAATCTCCTAACTCTTTCTTCATCCTTTAACTCTTTGACGTAATTCCTTAAATCTTCGCCGGAATAGCCTAGAGCCTGTCCCATCGCAATGAATTTTTCGTCAGACATCTTTCACGAAAGAAAAAAAAATTCGGTCACTTGTGAACAAATAACTTCAGAAAATATATTTACGGATGAAAATGCGTAAATACGTCGAGGTCACCAATGTAAACGTAGAAGAATATGCTTTCTAGCGATTCGTAACGTTAAAGTCGAAGTTATTTATAACACAATATTTCTCGAATTTATTTTAACTTTATTATTCTTCCTTGAATATATTCCTTTTCTTGACTCTAAACTGAATTATATCACTTTGCAGAAGTTAACCCGGTTCTGACAAATCTTTTTATAATTCCAATTTCTCTGCCCGAACACTTCATTTTTTTCATTGAAGACCACAAAAAGGAAAAGGACCAATACCAATTATATATATATATATATACATATACACATATACATACATATATATATACACATACATATATACATATACATACATTCATCCATGTATATATACACTCAAACACACATATACATATATATACATTAATGATACAAAAATTATACGCACACACAATGTCACAGGAGCACAAATATACACATATACATACATATACATATATATATACATATATATACACACATATACACACATATACACACAGATACATTCATACATAAATGACTATTGTTTCAACACAACCAGAATATGCACACATAATAAAATAAAATAAACAAATACTATGAAAATACGTAAGATGAATCATCTTCATCTTACAATGAGCTTCCTTATATAGACTTTCATCCGTTCATTTGATTTATTGTTGTTATTCGTTGATGCGTCCTGAGACTTTGTACAGAATTAATTTGATTGCTGATTGATCGTTAAAACAAAGAGTCTAATGTTTTAAGCTATATTGGTAGTCAATTGGATATTTTGCATCAAAGTTTTTTTTGTAGACTGCCGGACTTTCTGTTGTTGATTATATGGTTTTTACGTATAATGAAGTATATTGGACTGTAGAATTCATTGTTTCAGTCAGGAACGTCATTTCAAGAGGGGCAGGTAGAAGTCGAGCCTACATTAAATTTCTTAGGTTGAAGTGGGCTTCACTGATTTTTTTACTTGTTTGTAGTGGGCCACGATAGAAATTTTATCTCCAACTACCGATACGTAGTGATCAGCTTTTTGGGGTTGGAAAAAAAGTTGAGATTTTTAGAAACTTTTAGGGATGTGTGCCTCCGATTACCATACTCCGGTCATTTGGCAGGCAAATTTTAGTATTATGAGAAAAAATTAAATTTAGAAAAATGTGGGTGTTTTCAACATATTCCCCTCAAGGTAAAGTAATGTCTCTTGTTTCAGTTGAAACAGTTAGAACAACAAAATTACGTAAAAAATATAAAAATGTAAAACATTGTTTTGCTATTTTCTCAGATCGTTTTTGAAATTCACAACATAAATAAGCTCTGTATTAGTATTTTCTCAAATTTATGATATTTAATGAGGTGTGACTTTGGAGTCTTCTAGGTCACAAAAATCAGCGATGTTAAGGTAGTGTTTAAAACACTAAAGTGCTGCCAACTCTGATTAAACAATGATGTTTCAATTCGACGCTTGCCTTACGTGAGATGAACAACCTTATAACTGTGCAATTTTTTCCCCATCAATTATCGTCTATAAAAACAAATCAAAGAATTTTGTATCGTGCTTTTATACCTTCTTCGTTTTATTTCATTTTACATTATCACATTCTTATGTGATTTTGTGATATAGTCTGAATTAGCAAGCATCACAATACAAACTAGATACCGCTGCGTGACGTTGGAGACCCAAATTATTTAATCTTGCAGCTGTCATAAAAACAGTGGTGTATTTTCAAATGAATCAATTTTCATTACCAATTAAATTCTAATGAACAAAGTGTGTTGCAAAACATATAAAAATAAAAATTTTAATTAAAAGTTTAAAAAATTATTGTCAGCGCAATATTATTCATGAAAAGAATGTTGGCTTTGTTATAGCCCTCCAAGTACGCACTGCTTGATCCAGACAATTACATACTGCACGCTAGTTTGAATATTGGTGCTTTTCATTACTATGCTAATTATTATTATTATTATTATTATTATTATTATTATTATTATTATTATTATTATTATTATTATTATTATTATTATTATTATTATTATTATTATTATTATTATTATTATTATTATTATTATTATTATTATTATTATTATTATTATTATTATTATTATTATTATTATTATTATTATTATTATTATTATTATATCCATGCGTGATTATAAGAGAAATAAAACTAGTCTGCTTGTTTTGCAATGCTTTCAATTTACCGATGAAATTCAATTCAATTCAACTAAAATTTATTAGTTGCCTAAACAAAACAAGTTTTGCCCAAAGGCGACGGCGTGAAATAATATAAATTTAAAAGTTTTAAACGTTATTAAGTAATTGAGTTTTTACAGAGGTTTTAAAGTCAGTACTAGTTTCTAATATCTTGATGGTAGGCCGTTCCAGGCGATCGGAGCTGCAACTGAAACACGAGGAATTTTCTGCGTTATCTAGCGAATAAATCTTAAATAGATGAGTATTTTAAGTACTATGGTGTGGGTGCACAAGATATACAATAATGGGTCTTCTAGAGCTAAGCTTATAAGTGAATAACTAACGAATAATTGATTGACTACGAGTTGAATAACCTTTTAGGTTCAAACCTAAATTTAATTGATGCGACATTTCTGATTGGATGAGGAAGAAGACTTATTCACAAAAATCTTGCTAATTCTAACAGAGTTGTTTTTTTATTTTTTAGTTATTTTATTTTATAGTGTGACTGGCATTTGGCATTTTGGCGCCATTTTTTAAAGATGTCGGCTGACTGTAGCAAAATCACGGTTCAAATTTAGACTTGCTGAACTTCTTAAAGCACAATTACGGTTAAAAAACGTACGGGTCAACTATAACTCAAGTTGTATTTGAGCCAGAAACTTTTATCCAATTTTATCCACTTTTCCCTCCAAAAAATTGCTGATGAACTGGGGTACTTTTTCCCAAAAATTTTCAAAGTCTTATTTACCTGAAATATGATTTATATATTCCAATTATTTAAAGATGAGAAATCATTATTTTATTATTACGGCTGATATTCGACTCAGCCGTAAAAAAATTTAGCGGCGCAAGTAAAAAAAAATTAGGCCCGGTGGTACTTTCGTGTCTAATTGAAAGTAGGTAAAATAAATTTGAAACAACTGGGCTATTACGCAAACATGGCATGCTCGTGGGCTGGAATTTACAAATTCCTATTTGTTTTTATAGCAGAAAGATAAATTAAGGACATTGTTTACTGCGAAGCACGGAAATGAAAACGAAACTCTGCTAGCGTATTCAAATCAACAGCATGGAAAGCAAATACAACATAAATAATAATAGAAAAAATGTTTTACAAATTTCATATAAGAGGTTTTACGAACGAACATATGAGTCAGGGGAGTTCACCACTTGTCCAAAACTAAGCATATACATATGTATGAATAACTGAATTTTTTATTTGGTGTTTTATGTACACATATATATTATTAGAACTAGTTTTTTGTTGTTTTTTTATTTGCACAAAAAAAACAAAATCAACGTTGAAATTTATTTATTTTTTAAAAAGTTTAAATTATAACGAAAAATCTGGATCATTTATTAAACGTTTAAAAACATTGTTTAAATTTAATGTTTAGAGAATTAAGAATAATTCATGGGTCCAAGTGATGAAAGTCTCAGTTTTCAGATCAAGCACATTCGCAATACTGGCATCCGTTTCTGTCTCTCTTGAATCCGCGAGAGCATGCCATGGCACACATCATCGGATTGCAAACTAAAAAAATGTAATTGAATAACTGATTAATACAAGTTAGATATTACTAGTGTTGAGTTCATTTTTAGGGTGCCTTGGTTATAATCTTAACTACAACACTATTATCAAAACCGTAACATCATTATCACAACTATAACATAACTATGTAATAAAATATAAAAATGACGGATTTTTTAAAATCTCGTATATTATTTTACGCATTGTACAATTGCGTAATAACTTTTATTACACGCCTGCGGGCACTAATTTTAGCAACTGCTGACTGCTGACCACCGCGGCCGCCGCGTTATGCGAAATTGCTAACATACATACATACAGACATAGGAAATTATGTATGTAGATTAGCACAACTATAACACCATTATCACAACTATAACACCATTATCACAACTATAACACCATTATCACAACTATAACACCATTATTAAAACTATAAAATTATTATCACAACTACAATATCATTATCGTAACTTACTGCATTCATCATCATCAGAGCAGATCTGATTGCCTCTGCAAACTTTGTCCTGGGTTGAAAAATATAGACGTTTAAATAAATTTTTTTTAGATATTAAACCACTAAAATTATTAATTTCTGAATGATGAAAAAACAAAATTTAATCAATGATGTTTAATATTGTAATGATTTTTATTTAAAAACAATCTAATTATTTTTATATAATGAAATTAACAAAATTCTATTGTACAAACAAGGTCGATAATGTTATTTAATGCAAACAAAAACTCACTCCACATGGTTCTTCAATGCTGTTGACTTGATAATTAAATTAAAAAAAATAAATTAAATGTATACATTTTTATGATAGAATAATAGAAAGCGGTTTACATTTTTACCGGTTTTTTCAATTTAAATTTTTTGTTAGCCATAAAATTGCTTAAAAATCCGACAAATAATAATCAGTAGAATATACTTACTGTCAAATTCAGCTTGAATCACAAGGACAAAAAGAGCAAGACAGCAAATTACCAGCTTCATCATTTTCGGAGCAATTAAATTACTTGTATTAAAATAACTACCTGAATACCTGTTGGTTGAAATGATAGTAATGAGTTTCTTTATATAGACTTTCATCCGTTCATTTGATTTATTGTTGTTATGCGTTGATGCATCCTGAGACTTTGTACAGAATTAATTTGATTGCTGATTGATCGTTAAAACAAAGAGTCTAATGTTTTAAGCTATATTGATAGTCAATTGAATATTTTACATCGATTATTTGCTACTTTTATTTTTATAGATTGTTGGACTACCCTTTCCCGTCGACATCTATGGTTTAGAGTTTAGAGATTAGAAATAAACTATGTTGAATTTTAGAAAACATTGTTTTAGTTGATTTCAAGTTGAGCATTTTTAGTGTGGCGTAATTCTGTTGTTGACTAATCCTGAAAAATTGGTGTTATTGTAGTATTGGTAGAAAGACTAGAGTGGTGTCAACGTTTTTTTTTATCTCAGCCCCTGTTCTTGTTTCTGTTTATGTTTCTGTCATTTTCCTTATATCTTTTTAGTGCTCTCTTTGTTTCTATCTCTGTTTTTTTGTCATAAAATTCAAATTATAACAAAACTCTACGTTATTTAATATAACAATATTTAAAATCTAGCCTTTTCCAGGATTAAACATTTTCTTTAGTTTTCAAATCGTTTAACTAAGAAGCAATCGTACTGATATGTTTGTGCTATTTAAACCTTGCTACCAGAGTATTTCTAAGATTTAACAATTTAATTTTGCTGTTAATTGTTGAACTTAAGATGGTCAATATTATTTTAAGCATAACCTTGTAAATAATCAAAACAAAAAACTTTGTTTTGCAAATAATTTGTTTGATGATTACAAGTCTGCAAAATAGAAAAACATTGACCACAGTCTTCTAAATACTTGATATGTGAAGTATGCAAGGATTGAAAATATAAGAAACTTTTGAATCAATATGGAAAAAACAAAATTTTATTATAAATCTTTGATTTAAAAAATTAATTCTAGTTGATTTGAATAATTTCAAAACTGATGGTTTCGTTTTTTAGGACAAGAATGTAAATTTTAAATTTTTTAAAGTTTTATTTAGTTTAGTTTTATATTTTATTTAAACAATGTTCAATGAATCTGAAAATGTAATAGAATGCATGGTCATTGACAAAAATTCAATACAACAAATTTCAGCTCGATTGGATGACGGAAAGTATGTTTTTAAGCTTCAAAATATAAGAACGCACACCTCAAGCAAGCAAACTCGGTGAAATTAATGTTAAGGCTTGAAAACACACTGATAGTGAGTTGCCTACTGAAAATGTATCTAAATTTGCCTGATTAATTTATTAAACACAAATTCAGACTTAATAATAAATAATTGTTTTTCTCAAAACAATTAAAAAACGGTTAAAATTATGCTGGTCAATCCAGTTGTTAGAACAACGACGAATTAAAGCTTCCAAGCAACGATCCTGTAGAATAAGGTCTGCTCACAAAATTAAAATTGACAAAAACAACATCAAACTCACAAAGCCTTTGTTTGTTACATAAAATAAGTTAAAACAACACATATTTCGTTCATAGTTTTTGGTTACCCTCATCACTGGTTACTATAACAATAGGCAAGTCATTGTCGTCTAGTAATATTTCAGCCGATTGATCTTTAAGACCAATTAAATAATCCAGTTTCGACTTCTGATCAATACTGCCAACCGTTAAGGTTCTGCTTTGTCTCTCCAGTCCATCCTCTTCTGCTATAGTAACAAAGCCGGGAGTAAAGGTTGCAGTGGCCGCAGAGTTGACTGCTGGAGCAACCGTAGCTAAAGAGCCGTGTGTAGCGCCAGCGGAGACGCCGATGTGCCCACCCAAAGACTTCGAACAGTCCTCGTCATCTGGAATGGGAAACAAGGTCGTTGGTGCCAGCTGGTCGTTGCTGAATAGCTCCGGTTTTTCCACCGACATTCTTCTCCGACGCTGGCTGATGTCTTCGTCGATCAAAAAGTAAGTTATCACTTGACCTTTGCCCTGTGAAATATTGTAACAGGTCAATCAATGAAGGTTTAATAATTTTATAAGAATTGTCATCTTATCTATTCCATTGTTTTGTGGAAAACCGCTTTTAAGTTCCAGTAGAAGATGTTTTGTTAGTTTGATCCGGTTGTTGATTCAGTGGGATATGGAGATGAAAATTTAGGGATTTCTTCACTTTGAAACTTTAAGAGTTGTTTTTGTTGTAAATTAAAAATTAAATAAACAAAAATATTTATTCAATGTCAATATATCAATACTCTGTCTACATTAACTAAGTCCAAAAAATCACATGACTAAAACCTTGGTATTAATTTGAAAACTAATATCTTGTAACTGTACGTATAATTATTCAAATTTTGAAATGCTTTTATTTAACTTCACTCGTTTCTCTGTTTGTTGGTTTGTTGGCTTGTTTGTCTGTGGTGATCAAATCTTATGTGTGTGTGTATGTGTGTGCGTATTTACTAATTTTTTTATCTAGAAATTATATGTATATATATATATATATATATATATATATATATATATATATATCTTTTTCCTGATTTTGATTGGTAAGAATGTAAATATTATTTTGTGGAGGAATTTTGAGAATCTAGACAGTGTGTTATAAAGTTGAGTGTTCGAGAAGAAAAATAAAAGTTTAAAAAGACGTGCTGCAGAGAGAAATTGGAATTTACAAAAGATTTGTTAGAACCGTGCGAAATTCTACAAAGTGAGAGAATTCAGTTTTATTTGAGTCCAGTTAAAAGATTTATTTTTCAAGGGAGAATAATTAAGTTAAAATAAATTCAAGAAATATTGTGATATAAATAACTTCGACTTTAACGTTACGAATCGCTAGAAAGCATATTCCTCTACGTTTACACTTGGTATTAATTTGAAAACTAATATCTTGTAACTGTACGTATAATTATTCAAATTTTGAAATGCTTTTATTTAACTTCACTCGTTTCTCTGTTTGTTGGTTTGTTGGCTTGTTTGTCTGTGGTGATCAAATCTTAGAGTACGTAGACGCCGTAAACGATGTTTGTGTGTGTTACGCGTTGATTTCAACGATTTTATTCATTTTTCACCTAAACCACTAAAGTCACATCAATTAAACCATATATAAAAACAATTAATTTTTTAAAGTGAATAATAATCTATAAAAACAAATTTTAAATAATCTGCTGGAAAAAGGTTTTAACATAAATTTGTTTATTTTTTATAAATAAATGATAAAATGATGTTGTAAACAAACATAAATAATAAATATACATAAAAAGTTTTATAAAAAAATGTTTTAATAGTTTAATAAGTAATCTGATAGCTAAAGACTAATGTGATAACTATAATGGCCGTCAGCTCGCGATTTTGCGTTAGGGGCACTTTATAGCCATGGAAATTTGAAGTAATATAGATAAATAACGCTTTAAGACGTGGGAACAAAAACTAAAACTGTGGGACCCCAAATAAGTAAGTTATGAGAAAAATAAAATGTGGACCAAACTTCCAGACGCAACTTTTTACGAGTCTCCTGATGTAACCAAAATGAATAATAAACGCCTGAATTATCGAGATATAAAAGGTTGAACTCAAAAGCATTTCTTTAAAAAACGTATTTTTTATCTTTACTTGTTTACCTTCACGGAGATTGGTCCTCGTTCAACCAATGTGTATCCACCGAGCTTTTTAAGTAAGAGCATACTCTGATAACTGCAATGGATTTTCAGGGCTGCCAAATACAATTCATTATTAATTGGTTAAAATAAATTTTTTTAGTAAACAAAACAAAATGGGTAAATAATTGAAAAACTGAACTTTGATCTGACAATTAAAAACAAAAATGGATAAATGTCTGTGCCTTTCGAAGCAATAGTTGGAAAACTGAATTTTGAGCTTCTTCATAGTGTCGTATTAAACCGCGATACTAGAGGACGGCACGCCGCATTTAGCATTGCTTTTAAGCCGTTGCAAAACGACAAACAACGGTGTTTCTTAACATGATTAGCTGCAAGTAATTAAAATTTAAAATCTGCTATTTTAAATAGTTTTGTTTGTGAAAATGTCCAGAAACAAACAAAAATGAAAGACCAGTCATAGAGTAAGTATTATATACTATATTATGAGCAAAATAATTTTCGGTACATGAAGATCCGCTTCAGTGGTAAACACAATTTGTACAACTTTTCTTATCTAAACACTATTTATCTGCCCATTTATCCATGCATTTTCCAAAGTAAAAACTCTTCACAAACTGTTTTTGCATGAAAGCCAAATTAAATTAAAATTCCTGTACTTGTTCCTGGAAATGTTCAACAACCGTTTACGATCACTGTCCTAGTCCTAAGAGATATTAAAATCAGAATCTTTGTCTAAATTACTGTCATGTTTTTTGTATTCAGTATTTTTTAACGTCTTTTAAATAAAATTATCATATAAATCATTTGTAGTTTCTGTTTTAAACCGCGATACTAGAGGCCGCATTTAGCATTACTTTTAAGCCGTTGCAAAACGACAGTCAACGGTGTTTCTTAACATGATTATCAACTTTTCTTAACTAAACGCTATTTATCTGCCCATTAACCATTTATCAATGCATTTTCCAAAGTAAAAACTCTTCACAAACTGTTTTTGCATGAAAACCAAATTAAATTAAAATTCCTGTACTTGTTCCAGGAAATGTTCAACAACCGTTTACGATCCCTGTCCTAGTCCTAAGAGATATTAAAATGAGAATCTTTGTCTTTGTCTTAGCTACTGTCGTATTTTTCAACGTCTTTTGAATAAAATTATCATATAAATCAGAAATTATTTGTTGTTTTTACATTCTCCAGTTGATTCCATCCTCGAAGCTGTATTGACAGTGTCACCGAAGAGACAGTATCGAGGCATTTTCAGACCGACAACACCAGCAACGACAGACCCTGTTTGGTATTTTTAGATAAAACATAGAAAATATATTTTTGTTTAAACATAATTTTGTCTGTCAATTAGTCAAAGGTTCTGACCCAACACTAATGATTTTAGATCTAAGAATTAGGACTTCTAAAAGTGGCTAAGGTATTTTACCCCAAACTAAAAACTTTGTATATTCAAAATCATTATCATGATCCTGTATGAAAATATACATATGTATTTAAAAACAATTTTGATTTTTTAGGTACAATGGTAGACCTAAAAAATGTGAATCAGTAACTCACGAGATAAATTATTATAAAAAAATCACATCTCCCATAAAAGACAAATTCACCCGAATGAATTCCGATGCGCAACATGAGGGTCTCCTGCGGTTTGTGTTTGATCCTAAAATCACGGATGGTTCTCAGCAAATGGAGAGACATGGAAGCTATCTCTCCTGCGTGGTTATCTCCGTTCCTGATGGGCAGACCACTGACGACCATGTAAGCATCGCCGATCGTCTCAACTTTGTAGACGTCGTAAGCCTCAATGATGGAATCGAATGAAGTGTAGAGATCGTTCAACATGTCAACCACCTCGGTACATTAATATTAATTGTATAGTATTTATGAATATTGATTCATTTAATAATAGATGAATTAATAATGCATCTATGTATATACAGTAAATTAGGAGAAATTAATATTGAAAACTCTTTCCATATCATTACATGATCATCATTATCATCCTTATACTAGTCATCATTATCATGGCGATGATCACCTCTAGCGGTGTACTTTCTGCGGACAACGATGTGAATCCGACAATATCCGAGAAGTAGATAGTTACGCACTCGTACAACTCCGGTCTGACTTGTTCGCCTTGTATCAACTGCTCTGCAACTGACCTATAGAAAATTGTTTTAAGTGATGATGACAACTATAATGATAATGATATTACTAAAATATAAAAAAAGCAATAATAATAATCTTAATTCACGAGTGCCTTAAGCATAGCTTCAGGGGCGACAGAAAAGCACCATATGATTTACGGAACTCAAATGCTTACTATTTTACTTACGTGTTTGTTCTTGACTTATTGTGAAGTGTTTTTTACACACTTTTATTTAACTTGACCTCTCTGTCTGTCGTCAAATTTTGCAATCGATTTTAAGCTAACTTCCCGATGATCTAGAGACTTAAAAATTTAAACATACCTCCAAACTGATTAACAATGCATTCTAACAAATTTTCGGATCGATTGGACAAAATTTAATTAAATAATTATTTGTGATATTTTTGTCGAACTATTTATTGTCTTTGCTAATATGCTTGTTGTTTATGTAACAAAATGTGGCTATTTTTTATATCGATTTCAAAGTTTTTCAAATTTGTCATGGTTAACTTGGATCAGTTGCTTCTGTTTTATTGAGATTTGTCAAAAAACTTGGTTTTATTACGGTTCACTTGTTAAAAATGTTCTGCATTTTTTGCGCCTAATCTAAGCTGACAATCAAACCAATAATTTTCAAATTATAGATACCATCAGACGACCAAAATATTTATTTTTTTAATGTCACCAATTGACAGTTAAAGATTCCTAGAATATAACATTTTAAAGCAATAAAAACAAATATAACCGTAAACATATATGTCGATACGCGGATAAAATAAGCTATACGGCTTTTCAATTTATTTCCCCACTCTGACAAGACATCATATTTTTTGCTCACTTGGGTAGCATTCTGAGAAGTAGGGTCTCTGTGGTCTTCTTTTCTTGGGCCAACTGGAAAGTTCTTTCGTCTACCAAGGTCTCTAAAGTGTTGGCGTATTTCTCCATAATCGCCAGCATGTTGTCAAAAATGTTGGAACTCCTTGAGAGGCGCAACAATTGGGAAAAAAAACTTTGATTTATAATTTTCAACAATGCGGCAGTAATACACACAAATTTGATTAAAGGCTTAGTAAGTAACAGCCGGATGGAATACTCAGCATGTTAGCTTGGGAAACAATTGACATATTTTGGGAGGTGGAATGTTGCAGCTGGGTAGAAATAAAGTTTATCAATCGACGGTGCAATAAACCTTCAGTTTCTATCTTTCTTAGTGTTTTTACGTCTACTAGTGCTTCTGACTTCGTGGTGTTTTCATCACTTTTTATAACTTATGCAATGTCGGTACTAATATCTATGCTCGAGCTTATATCTTGACCGGAGCTCATATCTCTTCCAAGCCTGCCGGGGCTTTAATCTCTACCAGAGTTATATTTCTGCTAAACTTACATATCTGCCGAGTTTATATCTTTGCCAGAGTTATATCTCTAACGGGGTTTTTTAATCACGTTATATCTTTCTACAAAATGTGTTTTGAGATTAAAATAGTAATATATAGAAAAAAAACCGAAATATTTGTTGTTGCAGGTCATAATTTGATCCTGTTTTCCTCCTACTCTATCAAGGTCTGGGACTGACTCAAAGTAGATAAAAAAACGGAATTGGGTCGGAGCTTATATCTTTGTCAGTGCGTCTATTCTGGACTCGTCATCGCAACAAGAATTCAACTAACAATCCTTCCTGCATCGGTTTGAGTCTCATTCGGATGTATTTGAAATCAGGTCGCTGTTCCGGTTCCTCTGCATAGCACTCCTGAATGCAACGAGCCACGAAATCCTGACACTTGAGCTGGGAGAGATTCGGTCTAAACAGCCAGCCGTCCACGGGATTTGTAACCCTTTCTACGATTTCTGGTTAAGGTGACGATAACGATGAAGATAACAGTGATGATGATGATGATGATGATGATGATGATGATGATGATGATGATGATGATGATGATGATGATGATGATGATGATGATGATGATGATGATGATGATGATGATGATGATGATGATGATGATGATGATGATGATGATGATGATGATGATGATGATGATGATGATGATGATGATGATGATGATGATGATGATGATGATGATGATGATGATGATGATGATGATGATGATGATGATGATGATGATGATGATGATGATGATGATGATGATGATGATGATGATGATGATGATGATGATGATGATGATGATGATGATGATGATGATGATGATGATGATGATGATGATGATGATGATGATGATGATGATGATGATGATGATGATGATGATGATGATGATGATGATGATGATGATGATGATGATGATGATGATGATGATGACAATGATGTTACCAATAGTGACTTTCAAAAAAGGCTGACCTTTAGGGCATAGACCCGTTTGACCCCACGGTCCTGCGCGTCCGTGAATGTCGATGAGTATGAGACCGAACGAATAAATGTCCCCTTTCTGAGAGCCCCTCGACAATGCAGCACGGTCTCGTAAAAGTTCAGGGGCCTTCCACATCATTTCTGAATTTTTTTTTAAATTATAAATTTAATTTTCATATGGTGTAAAACTAAACATGCAATTGCATTCTATACTCTGCTATAATTTGAAACATTTACTAAGGCAAGACACTTTTTGCATATGAACGCACGAGCAAACAAAAGATTTTTAAACTGACTTTCATACTGATTCGCCTCTTCGTATCTTGAAGCCGGCGTACAGACCGTGCTTCTTAGACTGTGAAGGCCATAGTCAGAGATCTGAAGAACCCACCTGCTGTCCACCAGGCAGTTGGAAGTGTTCAGATTCCCGTGTGAGATTATCTGACTGTCGTGCAGGAAGATCATGCCCTAAGAGTATGGAAGAAGGATCGCTTTAACAATGGGGTTTTGGGTGCAAAATTATACATTTTTTTTATTAAAATTTAACTCTGAATAGTAATTTATATATGTAAAATAGATAAAATTATTATTAAAAGTTTAAAGGAATAAACATTTCAAACAAACTTTAATTAGATCAAAGACCAAAGAGGCAATGAACATGTCATCCAAATGAAGATTTTCATTATCCAAAATATCCTGAGAAAATCAAATAATCACTCTTGTAACCTTTTATTATGCAGCTAAAACGCTTTAACAACATTCTTTATTTGCATACATTTTGAATTATTAAAAAGATATAATTGATGAAAATTAACTGATAAAATTATAATATTAGCATGTCATAAGACCTGAAGATTAGTATAGTATCAGTTAATTAATTACTAAACACATTTAGTGATTTATATTCACGCTTACCTTGAGACTGCCTCTGGAGCAGTACTGAGTGACGATACAAACGTGAGGTGGGTCTATACAGGCCCCTATAAATCTGTTGGAAGTTCAGAACTAATAAGACAATCAACCAATTAAGAAACTGTTAGATGCTTTTTCTTTTTGTAAACCAAAATATGTTTCTGAAATATGCATTAGCGTTTACGCCAGTTTTATCTAACTATTTATATATTTTAGTACTTAATCATTTTCAACCCAACATGGTTGTGGTTACCATATGTCATTCTTTTCCCCGAAAACTACCAACCTGTTGACATTATCGTGTGACATCTCCTTCATCAGTAATAATTCCTTCTTCATCTCTCTGGTCAACTCAACGTGTTTTTTCTTTACCATTTTTACGGCCACCAGAGAGCTCTTGAACGAGGCAATCTTGGTAAATGAGCACCTCGTTGCCGGCTTGATCGAGTCGTCTCGAGACTCTTCTATCGAGAGGTAGCTCAATCTCCCAAATCGGCCTCTCTGATAATGATTAAGAAGTTAAATGCATTGGAACCACGAAAAAGTACTAATCTCAACGTTTAGATGAAGCAATGAATTTTTAATATAATCTGATAATTTCTCATTTGTTTAGGTGCAAAAATCTCTATCTGGTTGCAATGGTCAGAGTATAAAGCGTTCAAAACAATAATTTATGAGAAATTAATACCATTTTTTCAGATAGCGGTGGCTCGTGTTCAGGGTCGGCCATAAGCAAATCTTTGTAGTCTATCTTCCAGAGAAGACTTGCTACTTTCTGCTCGTATATATAATGTCTTAAAAGAAAATACAGTCTCTTAAATAGTTTATTCATGGTCAGAGATCAATCAATCAACCTATCAATCAATCAATCAAGCTTAAAGTTTTGATTGTTCTAATTCCTATTGCACAATAAAAAAAATGACAAACTAAATAAAAATAATTTATTTTTTTAAACTTCAAAGATAGTATATGTAAAGTGATAAACTGACTTGCCTGGATATAAAAATGATACCTGTTGCAACCATGGAACCAAAAATCATGCATATCAGAGCTATCGGCCATCCGGAAGTAAATGCTAAATTAGGTCATTTTATGAACAATTTAAGACAAACTTTATTGACTTACAATAACAGCTGATGTAATTTCAGTTTTAACCTGATTGTAGTTTACATTTGGAGTCATCGAATCCGCACATTGGTTCGCTCTGCGGTATCTCTCCTCCTATCCAGTTGATATCTCTCTCATATATAAAGTCCTAATTGAAAAGTAGAAATATTAATACAGTAAAAGTCCTGAACGACGGACACCCTCGAGGAAGAGCAAACGTGTCCGCTTCTCGTGTGTGTCCTTTCTTCGAGGACAAGCTACTATAGACTAGATACAGATTTAAAATATTTTGTTCGAGCATAACTGTCCTTTTCTCTTAGAGGACTTTTATTGTATTCAATGTATGCAATACAACAAATACATTACACAAATAGTAAATTATTAACTACAGTGGCATTAATATACATATTAATTAATTGGCAATAACAAATTGAAAAATCATTAACTACGTTAAATTCGTTACACAAATTAATAGTATATAAATAAAAACATTACCGGAATATTTTTTCCATTTGAAGCAAAATGTCCAATTCTCTGAAGGGACCTCGAAACCCCTGTGTTTGTATAATCTTTTATGTTGCGTTTCTTGACGTTCGATCGACGGCGTCTGCGGCGTCTCTCATCAACTTCCGTTTTTCTGTAGCCGACTATGTTCTGACACCAGCAGTCGGCTTGACATCATAAAATAACATATTTTTTGAATCGGTAATAGTCGTTTAGACCAGGTGTTTTAAATCTCAAATAGCAGTATGTAGGAAATACCGAAGTACGAATTACATAATTGGCGGATCATAATTTGATCCATGCTTTTTCTCTCCTCTTTTATCCAGGCTTAGAGTTTTATATATAACTTTAAATATAACTTTGTATATAAAAAAAAACATATTCAACTTTATATATAACTATCTAGTTTTAAAATAAGTTTTTTTAATTCTGCGTAAAAAATATTATTACTTTGTTTCCATCCTTGTAGTCTTGCGTATCTTTTACTGGCCATAACAGTGTAGTTTGAGTTGCTATTCTGGCTGAAATGCCACTTTCTTAAGACCGGTCTACGTCTGGAGTAGTTTCGTGTTTCTCCGCACGTGAAGCATGAAGTTTTAGTTTCTTCTTTATCATATTCGCAGGGGCATGGTATTTTTTCTTCCGCCTGATTACTGTTCTCACGGCTGTTTTTAAAAAGATAGTTTTTCCAATCCAGATATTCAGAAGACTTTCGGCTCCTTTTTAAATTCTGCCGCTGTTTCATGTTGTTGTAGTAATAATTCTGAGCTGAAGCCGAATTACTGAAGCTACTCTGGCGACTAGCAGCCTCTAGGCGGTCAGTTTCCCTAGGGTAGCCGTGATGATCCGTTGTTGTGGTGAAGTCCGCATAGCTGTCATCTACCAGAGCGACAACCGTGTAGTTGGCTTCTGCGTCACCGTCCTCGTCAATGTAAATAGTGTAACCCTGTATGCCTGTGTGTATGCAATGTATGTCTTAGTGTAACGTCTGTGTGTCTGCGTAAGTATAAAGATGAGTGTAAATAAGTAAATATGTTTCTGTGGATCTATCTAATTGTGACTGTGTGTTTGTCTATCTCTGGCCAACCTAATGCACACTAGTGGTTGAGGTGAAAGCCTTGTTCTTTCAGCAGGCTCTCAGTCCCAAACCCAAAAATAATACACAGAGACTCGTTAATTAAACCACACACAGTGAGTGTGTTATTGTATGTTAGATTTGTTTTATATCACGTGTTAGTATTCGTGCACTTGGAAAGAATGCAAATGTATGTTCGATATGTTAGTGTTCATGCGATTGGAAAGAATGTGCAACAATGCAAATGTTATTCTATTTGAACAACTAATTACTATTAGTAATAATTTTCTACATTTTCACATGTTTGAAAATAAGTTTAAAAAAGTTTGAGAGCATTTTAAATTTTAATATACAAAGTTACATACGAAGGCAATTATAAAAAAAATAAATTTGAAGTCTCTTGCCAAATTAAATCAATTGCATCAAATACTCAATAAGTAATTTAATCTAATTGAGAAGTTAATATTTTTTATTTTATTTACCAGGGGGTTTTTATACTCTTTTAAATGTTTTAATATATATATATATATATATATATATATATATAATTCTATTTGTCTGTCTGTTTGTCCTTTGTTTTTCCGAAATAACTTTTTAAATATTTAAAAAAATATTCTAAATAGATTAGACCATATTCTCAATTTTTTCAAATCTACACAAGAAATTTCATAATAATCGATTCAGCCGTTTTGGAGGAGTTCAATTACAAACACTATGACACGAGATTATATATATATATATATATATATATATATATATATATATATATATATATATATATATATATATATATATATATATATATATATATATATATATATATATATATATATATATATATGACTGTCTGTGTATATAACTTATGCATTGCTACACCATTCATCCAATCGTAATAAAATTTTCACACACCAATGTGAGTCAATGGAGGAAGGTTTTTGTGAAAAAAATTAAAGTCGGTCATAAAATGAGCGGAGCGGAAGAGTGAGCGGAAACGGGAATTAGAAAATGAGGGGGAACGGAAAAGCGACTGAGAGCAAAAGAGCGAGCGGGAAAGGGAAAGCGACCGGGAAGGGAGAACAAGCGGAAGCGGGAAAGCGACCGGGAAGGGAGAACAAGCGGAAGCGGGAAAGCGACCGGGAGCAAAAAGCTACCGAGAGCGGGAAAACGACTGGAAACGGGAAAGCGACCGGGAGGAAGAGAGCAAGCGAGGAAAGAAACGAGAGCGAAAGAGATAAAAAAAGAAAAACCTCTAAAAACCCCGGGCAACGACGGGTACCCCGCTAGTAGTTTTTATATAAATCTTATGAAATTATTTTTTGCACTACTTTATTGCATTTAAAAGTTATTAATTTACTTACCAGTAAAATTTTTTGAAATAATAGTTTGAGCGCAATTTATAAAAAACACCACATTTTCGTTAATGATTTGAATATAATTAAAAAAACAATTAATGGCAAACATGGCTTGAGATTTTAATCAACTCCGCCTCGCTAATTGCGAGCCAGTCCCAAGCCTGGATAAAGGAGGAGGGACAGTTAAAAGGAACAAATTTTGATCCACGACAGGAAGTACTTATACACTTCCTACATACAGCCAATTCAGTCTTAAAACACTTAGTGTAGAGGACTATAAACTATCATAAAAAAAAAAAAAAAAATGAGATTTTAACATATAATCTACTACTTCTTTAAGTAAGAAAATGTTATGTAATAGGTATATAATTTTATTCCAATATAGGTCACCAAGGTTTCCTAGCTTACTTTCGTAAGTTGAGTTCTTGATCTTAGAAATAACTGCTGTTCCATTCTTGGGATTCTTTCCTTCGATTATGCAGGACAACAAGGCTTTGGCGTAGACGTACACGGCGTCGTACAAATAAGAAGCGTACACGGATATCTGTACAAATAAGGAGTGTACGCTGATATCTGTACGGCGAATGACGATGGTGATGATGATGATAATGATGATGGTGATGATAATGATGATGGTGATGATGGTGATGATGATGATGATGATGATGATGATGATGATAATGATGACGATGCCGATGGCGATGTCGATGGTGATGCGATGGCGGTGGCGATGGCGATGGCGGTTACGGTTTCGGTGACGACGACGACGACGACGACGACGATGACGATGACGATGACGATGACGATGATAACAATTACGGTTATGGGTATAGTGAATATTATAATATCGATGATGGTGCTGGTGGTAATATTAATAATAATGATGATACTAAAACTGGTGGTGATGACGACGATGATGGTGGTGGTAAAGGAAAAGAACGACAAAACAGCGAAGCCCCTTAAATTTCTCTATAATTAACGATGTTGGATCAAAACAATGCCACACGGACAGATGTTCGATGTTGTAGATAAAAACTGCCCCAAGGATCAGTATGAAAATGAGAATTAGTATCCGAGATCGAAAATTTATTAGGCCAGTTAATTAGATAATGTGATGTCTTGTTAGGATATTTCATAGAAAGATGTTATAGCGTTATGCTGTTTTCCACAGTTACCTAAATTAAACTAACGAAGTCGACGATGACGATGGTGACAGTAGTGATGATGGTGATGGTGATGGTGATGATGATGATGATGATGATGATGATGATGATGATGATGATGATGATGATGATGATGATGATGATGATGATGATGATGATGATGATGATGATGATGATGATGATGATGATGATGATGACGATGATGATGATGATGATGGTGGTGGTCGTGGTGATGATGATGACGATGATGATGGTGATGATGATGATGATGATGATGATGATGATGATGATGATGATGATGATGATGATGATGATGATGATGATGATGATGATGACGATGATGATGATGATGATGGTGGTGGTCGTGGTGATGATGATGACGATGATGATGGTGGTGGTGCTGATGATGGTGTTAAAATAGTGTAATGGAACTCTGATTGGCCTTTCGTAAACTCCTATTTGTGACATTCGTCAATAATAATAATAATATGCATTATTTCTTGTTCTTTACAAATGAAAGAAAAAGTTAAGTGGATGACCGTCGGTGATGTCGTACTATTTGCTCAAATTAATATTTTGTATGATGAAGTGTGCTCTCTCTCTCTTTCTCTCTTTTTCTCTCTTTCTCTCTCTTTGTCTCTCTCTCCTTCTTGCTCTCTTTCTTTTTGTATCACTCCTCCGTATACTATAAGGTATATTACGTATATTTAAAAATCTTCCCCTTGATTTTTGTTGTTTACAATAATATCCTCATTCAAAGTTATACTAACAGTAAGAGTCTGATTCTGAACTTTCTGTTTCATTGTCTCCTGGAAAGCGGTGTACTGGGGCGTCTCCTGGGGTGCCCTGGGAAAAAGAATGAGGGTCATGGCGAAGGCGTCCACCATGGCTTTCTCGAGGGTTTCGTAGTCTTTTTGTAGTCGTGGTGATGATGAAGAACGGTGGAATTAGTGTCACAAAAGTGGAATACGATAAAGAATAAAATTAAAATAATAGATAAATAATAATAATAAGAAAAAAAACATCGTCATATACCCTATAATACCTGCTGTAACCATTGCTATATACCCTACAATAATTACTATATTATACCGCTATATACCCTACATTACTCACTATAACCATTGTTACACGCCCAACAATAACTACTATAATACATCACAATATACTAGTATATAATCTAAAATACCTACTACATCCACCCTGATCTATCTTAAACTATCCACTTTTATCTTTTTTATAAACTTTCTATATTCCACATTCAAAATGCATTTTTTTATACCCAGCATATATATATATACTCATACATTTTTTTTAAATTATATAATAAAATACCCATCATAATATACGCAAAAATATTTACATTTCTTGAAGTACTTGGGATTTTTCTTTGGATCAAAGGTTTCTTCTTGGACGGCAATTACCAAATAGTTACCGTTATCCAGGAACATGTCGACCATACTTCTCATGAAGTCAATCAAGCCTTCCAGGTCTCCGAAGTAAATGTAAACTAATTTGGTCGGAAGGAGGAGTATAAATAATTAAAATAAAATTTTAAATAAAAATCACTATCATCACTGTTTCCGCCATTGAATATGTTTACAGGTGTAAGAAGTTGGAAGAGGCTAAAGATAGGATTGTGATTTAAGTAACGTTGAAATCTTGTGATTGTGATAATCGAGGAAATATTTATTTATTATAATATATTATAATATTTTATTATAATAATATATTAATAATAATTTTATTATAATTTATTATAATATTTATTTGGAAATATAAGAAATATCGAGGAAGTAGGTTGATCATTATATTAATTTTGACAATAGTCGAGATACTTATAGCGATATTTGTGATAATCATGGTTATGCTTGTGACTATAATGAAAATCGTTGGGATGATCACGGGGTTGGTTGTGATAATCATAAAAATTCTGTTGACAATCATTGTTGAGAAAACCACAATAATATGATTAAAATTATAACTGTGATAACCATGTCATGACAAGTTTGACTATTAATTAAATAAGTTGAGACAATCATGCTGTTAGTTGTGATAATTGTGGTAAAAGTTGTGATAATCGTGATGTTAGATGTTACAATCGTGGCAAATATTGTGATAACAATGACGATGACTGTGATAATCATATATATAAAAATTATTATTAATTAACAGTACAAATGAAAGGCAAACAACTCCACTTGCTGACTACTGACTCATTTACTTTCTAATTAATTCCAGAACTTTCGTATGCTTTTCTTTCTCTATCTGTTTCTATCTTTTTCTCCTTACGTTTCTCATCACAACCAACTAACTACAAAAATAATTTATTTAGATTATCCAAATACTACGCAATCTTTCAAAACATTTTATGATTTAAAAGTGTCAAGGTTTTATAGCAAACCAATCTACCATACCAGCTAATCTATCCAGTTGATTAAACTCAGGTGATTCACACAGAGAGTGCCGGATTACGAGAGAAGCTGAGGAGGCTTAAGCCTCAAGAATTGTTGTATTTTTCTAATAAACAAAAATCGGGTCAAAAGTCAAGCGTTTTCATTATTATAAAAAAAATTCTATCAAAAATTTAAAAAAGTTATTAGAACAAACTAGAAAATAGGGACGCATTCAACTTTTAAAAAAGTTCCAAAATAACATAAATTTTTAAGTCATATTAAAGATGAAGTGGCTACCAGCACTGGCGATCAGAAATTATATAACTACATAGCAAGAAGCCAGACAGTAAAATAAACCCAATTGTTTGGTTAGCCTCCATCCCATCTAGGGTTTTATCAAGGTGTGTACTTAAATGATCAACAAGGAACTCACTCAGTTATTTTCATTGACGACTCCCAAATGACCTTATCATGTGATCCAACCGTGTGACCTAACCGTATTACTAATCAAAGTTAACTAGTCCCGCTTTACTTTACCGCTCATAGAAAGTTTATCTCACTTCTTGTATTTTTGTATGTCTTAGAGATGATTTCCTGGTAAACCTGAAAATAGGCTTCAGTGATGTATTCGTCTCTGTTCATCGTTATACCGTTTTCGCTGGCCAGTTGTGCCAATGACTTTGTTGCCTCTCTCCAGGTTTCTCTGTTGCCTACCACAGCCTGAAGTGATAGCAATGAATATATTTTATATCGGAAACTTAAGAGTTTTTTTAGCGGCCGAGCTCAGACTACATCCCAACTCACCAACCCAACCCATCTGAAAAGGTACATTTTCTGATCCAACCCAACCAACAGTTAAAATAACTTTTTTTAATTATAATTTGTGTTTCAATTTTATTTCCAGCCAACAGTTAAAATAATTTTGTTTAATCATAATTTTTGTTTCAATTTTATTTCAAACCAACACAACCCACGCATGTGTACAAAAATTAAACCCGACCCGACCCTATACCAACCCGACTCAGCACAACGCATCCCATGAGTCAACCAAACCCATGTTCACCTTGGGGTTAACTTATAAGTATTTTTTTTATCTCTATTGAAATATTCAATACGTGAATACTTATTGTTATGATTTCGTAGTTACAGTATCATTAAATAAATGAAAACAATCCTTAGATCATCCTTACATTTAACTTCCTAGATCTAATAATGAAGTGCTAAATAATAGATACCGTACGAAAAAAATTCACAAGCCTGATAATGAGTCCACTTGAAATATTTCATCAGAGAAATAACGGACTTGGATACTTTATAAGTTGACGGTGAGGTTCTGGCAAAAGTAGGGTAGATCTTGTGGTTGGAAACGCTTGAATCTGAACATTTCTGGTTTATAGCAATGAAAAAATCATCGTCTTAGATATAAGATCAGGCACGTTTCATTGCTTTTGATGGTTCAAAAATGTTTAATTGTCTGCCATTTTCAACGGAATTTTACTCGACATCGTGGATCTTTTCAGCAGAATTATTATTATTAGTGAGCCGCAAGAAGTCTTGCTCTGTGCATGCTGATCAACCCTTTGTGCATATACGCAGTTTTGCTGACATTTAAAAATATTTAAAACAGTTTCAAAACGTTTTGATAGACCGTATAGTTTTGAGTAAAAAAACAAGTCTGCCAAAATTGTCAAAAACCATTCCATATCTCAAACTCTTTATCATAAAAATATCTTGTAAATTTAAAAATCTTCAAATTATCTTGTAAATTTAAAAATCTTCAAAATATCTTGTAAATTTAAAAATATTAAAAAAATTTTGTAAAAGGATTTTCAAATCATTTTTGAGAAACCAGAAAAAACACTCTGCCTTTCGAAACTAGATTAGTTTTCAGGAAAAGTACGTGCATAAAGCACGAGGTGAAGCGAGCAGTTTTGGAGCCCGGAGACAAGTTATAAAAAATGAGCCTCTAGAAAATCCCATTTGTAAACTCTTTTCTTCCAAAAATAGATGATATCTGGAGAGGGGTAGTCATAGGTATTTTTTGAAAAAAAATTTCTTGGTGCCCATTTCGAAAGGATTTTGGCGTTCCTTCCAAATGCCGCCCGGAAACACCTGTCCCCTTCTACCCCCTCGCTACGCTTCTGGTATAAAATAGGATTTAAGCCCTAAAGTTGAAGTTAGTTGAAGTTTCAAATTGATTGATCGTGTACTGCTGTGCGTGTGATGAGGGCACGTGAAGAAACGATTGAATCGGAACAAAGAAAGAAAATAACAACAATGAGCAAAAATAAGTAAAACAATTAAAAAAACCCTTAAAAATAATAATAACATAATATAACTCGCTTAAAAGTTTTTTGGAAAAAATGTCAGAGAAAGAGAAACGGAGAGAGAGAGAGAGAGAGAGAGAGAGAGAGAGAGAGAGAGAGAGAGAGAGAGAGAGAGAGAGAGAGAGAGAGAGAGAGAGAGAGAGAGAGAGAGAGAGAGAGAGAGAGAGAGAGAGAGAGAGAGAGAGAGGGAAAGAGGGAGGAAGACAGTGAAAGGGAGAGAGATGGGATAGGGAAAAAGAACAAAAGAGATTTTTCACCAAACATTCCAGATTGAGTTCGTAATTAGTGAGCTAGAGGCAGAGCGGTATCATGTTCGATTGATGTTTTATATATCTCTTTAAAAAAACATCTGTGGTCGTATTTGTGTGTATTTTATTATTCATGTTTGTCTTTCCGTGCGTATGTTAGCATAAATAAGTGTCCGTGCTTGTATTTGCGAGTATTTGTGTTCATCTGTACGTGTATCATTGCGGGGAATACCCGTGTCACCGTTTGTTTCCAAGTGAATTATGTTGACCTTTGACTTATGGTTCATGGGTTAAAAAAAACTTGAGACGGAGTTACGTATACTTCTACGCGTACCAGCTGTGTTTACCAGCTCTACCGAGAATTTACCCTTGCAGTGCGATAGTGGATTATTCCTACTCTTGTAAAGCCAAAAAAATCATATCTTATTTTAAATTGCTTCTGTTACGTCTCTGACTGAACTGTCTGTATTTTTACGTGCTCTGTACACGCACATGTTTGTCTGTGTGTTTATCCCGATGTCCATGTTTGTCTTTCGAAAAAAAGTTGGAGGCAATCAATTAACAAAAAGAAAAGATTTTAGAAATGAATGGAAAAGATATATAATAAATACAATGTGTCTAACTAGATTGGCCCGATTTTATAATAATAATGAATGTAGATTTTAGAACATTGTGAAACATTCCGTTAATATTTATCATTGTTTCATTCGTATTGATCATTGTTACATCTTTGGTTCATTCATAGATATCATTGTGCTCGTAGCTTTCTTTCATCATATTATGAAATTAATTGAAAATCTAAATTCGTTATTTTTATAAAATCAGGCGAAACTTTTTGGACACCCTGTATATAGTAAATATAATAAATAAAAAGTATAGTTTCTACTATGGAATGAACATTTTTGTGGATGATTTTGAGAGAAAGTTAAAAAAATTCTGAAGAGAAACTAAGAAAAGAATTGAAAGAAAAGTTTTGGAGTTTAGAAAAATTTTCGGTCAATGTTAAACGGGAAAATTGTGTATTATGCGTATGGTGGACTTGGGAAGAAATTTGAAGAAGAGTTGGCGAGGGTTGGTAAAGAATTTGGGAAAGAGTCGAATAGGGAAGCAAAAAAAGAAATTTAAAAAAAATCAGATAAAATAAGTTATGTTTCTTAAAGCGTGGTGATAATATATCATTAGACTTTAAGATCCCGGTAAAACAAAAGTGCGAAAAAATAGGACCATTTTACAGGTTGCCTTCCCCCACTACTCTACAGGGGCAAGTGACCATGTCAAGATAAAAACTACGGACCTTTGGTTCTGCAGATGAATGCCTCACTACTATATTAGAAACATATCAAGCAATACAAAAAATATATAAAATTGTGAAAAATTAAAAATTAATCGTCTGGCTCATAATTTAATTAAGATATGAACTCACGAATGCAATCATGGGTATATTGACAGCAGAAGCCAATCTTGCCTCAATAGTGCAGTTTTCTTCTGGACCGATAAAAGCTGAAACGTTGTTATAGATGAGCTCCATCTCAGTTTTGAGCGTTTGATCAGCTGTAAAAGTCGGCGTCAACGGCTCGATTTTGTAGCCGACTGCGCTTAGTAGCTCGCTGTTTGAACGCTCGATTGCGTATCTAAAAACTCGAGGGTAGAGAACTTTGCCGAGAATTTTCGGCGACATACTGAACAAGAAACACATGTATATCAGCTTAGTAACACTGACAGATAGCTCCGTTGAGTTGTTACTAGTAGTAAAGTTAGCCGTTAGATTATGGTTGATGCCGGTTTGGTTGCGATCACCATTTACGATGTTGTTGTTGTTGTTGGGTGGATAAATGTTACGACTGTAGAAAAGGTTTGAATTTGATTCAATGAGCATCAAGTTACCGCTTGGCACACCGCGATTTATCGCTAGCTGCATGCGATTTCTAGTCGTTGTTGTCGCAAAAGCTGCATTGGTCAAACTTGTACTTGTTGTTGCTGCCAACCAGCTAGTATTTAATTGAGCTTGGCTAATTGTAACTTCAGAGAATCTCGACTGTTTTAAAAGACGATTTGAATTTGTGGCACTTACGAGGTTTGGCTGAAGACTAGGAATTGTACCAAAAGTAGAACTTTCAGTGATTTTTGTTTTATTGGTGGTTGTTGTTTGATTATAAGCAAAAGTGGTGTTGTCATTTTTCAAATCTCTTTCTCTCAGAGAATGTCTTGACACAAGTTCTTTATCGTTAACTTTTATACTGCTTCTGTGAGTTCCGTCAAACTCACCTCTTGAAGGGTTTTTGTCTTTTGAGCTCATAAAGCTTCTCTGACCAATTCTTATGGCTTCTTCGACTTCAGTTTCATTTGATCTAATTCTGCCAAAACCCGTTGTTTCATTGAAAGTGCTCGTAAATGTACGAAAGTGCTTAAGTAAATGTGGAGGCTGTTGTTGATGTGAAAGTATTGAAAAGAAACACAGATGTAATAGGATGATCAGTTGATAGATGGTCAACATTTTTTCTCGATTTTCAGAATGTTACTTGAGACGTGTTTTTTAAGCTTTGAAAGCAGAATTAGTTATCTTGGTGGTCCTTAGAAGCTGCTGCAAAAATATAGAAGCCATGTAGTTTAAATAAGCCATATTGCATTTTCAAAGTGAGTTGTGTTTCACAAAACAAACAGACAAATTTAAAACTAAAAACATTTATGACCTCAATCTTTTTGTGGCTAGCCCAAAGCTAACCATGGCCTGGTTAACCCCCCCTTATCTTTGGCTTACTAGTATACTACTGCAGTACCTGAACACCAAACAAAAGCTCACTTCTGCTTAAAAAAACTTAAAAACATTTTTTAACTAGTCTAGGACTAACTTAGATAGTATCTTCCGTATTGAATGCAAAATCAGAAGTCAAAATAATGATGATGATGATAATAATAATAAATGATAAAAATAAACATGACTGGCATTAATTACTATAAATAATAACAATGTAAACCCAACTAAAAATCATTAAGAAATAAATATGAATATCAACTCACGTAGGCGCAGCATTTTTGAACTCATGTTTATTCAGCCCTAGATAAACTTCTGTGACAAGAATGTATGTGACACATGCGACGCCAAAGTAATCGCAATGCAGTGTCTTGTGATATTTTTTCTCCTGTTGTTGACAAATCATTATCAATATTCTTGTCCTCATTTCCGTGAGGATTATATTGAGGGACGAAAGCGCATTTGAAGACAGATGCACTGAGAGAGTAAAAAAGAGATGCAAATTGTCTGAGCGCATTATACCTTCAAACTGGGAACTCTAGTCTATACATGGTGTTCAATGGTGAAGCTCTCTCATATCTACAAGTGTCACTGTGTCTGACAATATCTTATCTAGAATCTGGTCCATGCGTTTGGACATTGAAGCAGGGCTGTATTTACCAAAGGGCTGACCGGGGCTGAAGCCCAGGGGCGGCCGGTGATAGGGGGCGGCCAGAAATGATGATGAAAAAAAATTATTTGTCCTTTTTAGTTTTTTACATAGTTATTCTGCCACATTAAAAAGGTTATTATTAACTTTATTTAGTTTTCGTCAAATTTTCTTGCAAAAAAGAAAAGTAATTTAAGGTTATTTAATATTTCAAATGTTTTACTAACCAGATATTTCGGAATTATTTCAAAAAGGTTTTGCGAAAATCACCTCGTAACTGGTAAATAATGAAGTTGTCCCGTGTTTGTCAATAGTCACTACTTTGTTAACAATAGGAGTAATAGGAGTATAGGAGTATAGGACTTTTATAAATTCTGTATTTCTGTTAAGAATAGCACAGTTATCACTACTTTGTATTTTGGAATTAGTAACTGTATTTTGTTGTAAATTTGTATTCAAAAATCAATATTGACTAATTTGTTATGTATCATTTCAATATTCATCACAATCATTAGCACCTCTTTTTAGACTATGCTTGATGTACATATTCTTGCAACCAAATTATGACTTAATAACAGTTTCAAACAAGTTAATACTAGATTCTAACCAATTATGAAATAACACCCTTTTTAAACCAGATACAAGTTAACAAAAATTTTCAACCAAGTATGAGTTAATACAAGTTTTCAAATGAAACTCATCTTACAACACAACAAATCATACCAAATTTTTACATCTTCTGTACCAGTCAACATACATTAAATGTAAATTGCTTTATACATGAAAAAATATCTTTAAGACCAAATTTTTCTTACTGGGTTAAGGACCAGAGGCCCAATGGATCAGTTTATTTTACAAGAAATATTTAAAACTTATAAACATAGCAATTGATATACCAAATAACGAAATTGTAGCCAGTTCAAGAGTGTGTTATGTTATTTTGGCTTACATGCTAACATGTTTGATAGTACACTTAATTTGTGAATGAAACAGTTCTATACATAGAAAGATAGAATCCACTTTAAAGCAACTGTGTTGTGCATTATAACTATTGTTTATCACTCATACAAAATTTCCCTAGCTGTGCTAGGTTTTCACTTCTTTTTGCGTTAAATTTCTGTATTTGTGTGCGTGGGTGTCAACAGGCTATATAAGCACTGTATTTCCGCCTCTTTGGCACTTCCGTTTAATTGTAATGTTATAGTTCGGCGACTTGCCAATAAAGAAAATGAAGACAAATAATTGTGGATTGCGATTGTCCAGGAAAAATATTGCCCACACTGAGGGGCGGCCCATGCTGCCAAAGCCCAGGGGCGGTCTGACCGCTAAATACGGCCCTGCATTGAAGTGTTGTCAATCACAATGCATTCTATTAAAATTTCAGCTCGATTTGACACACATCAAATTTAACAGACAAAACCAAGTTAAATAAAATTTGATTAAACTTTGAAAAATTACAAACTTTTTCAAAGAAATAAAACCTTCAGTTTCAAGTTTATTTAAAGAAAGCAATAATTAATTTTTAAAATAAAAAATTTAATTAAAACTGTTTTTTCCATATTGATTCGAAAGCATTGATATATAAGCAGTGATATATAGCTATATTCGATTTGATAATGTTCGAAAGTTTAGTCTTGAAACAACTGGTGTAAAGTAGGTTATAGGTACTATCATAGATATATCTATGGGTACTATAAACTATTACAAAAAAAAGTTTGAAAGTTTCTTTAGTTTTCCATCCTCGCAGGTAGATTTAGAAAACTAGTTAATGTTTTTCTATTTTATAGACTTATAGTCATCAAAAATTATTTACTAAAAATTAAAAGCTGTCGAATTACAAAATATAAAAGATTTGTGATAAATGAAGTTTTTCAACGGTTCATTAGTTTAAAAACTATTATTTTGTTTGAATAGTTATTTATTAAAAAATTTAAATTCAAAATTACTATTATAACATTTTAAAATGAGACTTGTGTTGCTGACATTGCACCCTAGCGAAAAGTAAACCTTTTGTTTAAGTTTGGATTTTGTGGCCGGCTATCGATGTTTGTTCTTTTTATATCCGATTGTCCGGCAAACGAGTTTATTAGTTTATTATATTTTATAGACACTGAATGGTTTTAAGCTTATTTTTTAAAAATTAAATGAGGAAATTTATTGGTTGCCGAAATAACATAATACTAACGCTAATTTCGACCAGTAAAGTAGTTTCAACAGGCTTACAATTACAATTACAACAGTACAGTTACAGACAGTACAATAGTAATACTCAACCAGATCGCAAAGTTGCGTTTGTAAGTACTCGTTATTTTTGTTGAATTAGATACAGCTTAGTATATCTCAGCTTATCTAAATTCTAAGTGTAAGTGCTCAATATAAATATTATATAAATATAAATGTAAAAATACAAAATGGATCATGTGCAATATTTGTTATTTCAGCTGGTTTCTGAGTGATGCCATATAATAATAAAAAGAAATCAAGAGGTCCAAGCTACAGCAGTAATAGGTCGTTCCATACAAATAACGAAGCATCTTCCTTTTACCCAGAAGCCTCTGTATATTATAAAAGTAACAGGATGATTCCGAACAGTAGTTACCGCTCTTTTGAAAATGGCCAAAACCACTCTTCACACAATGTACCTGAGTACCAAAACCATTCTTTTCCATTCAAAATGCCTGAATATAAAAATAACTTCCAAGATTATCAAGGCAATTTCAGGAAACATATCAACAATATGAATGCCAGGTTCAATAGTTCGTCGCTTCTTGTAAACTGCCCGGACAGAAACTTGAATTCCATCTCCGGAGGATCGCAAGCTCAAGAAAGATCGAGCACGACAAAAGATTTTCCCGAAACTGGATCTCAAACGTCCGGTTCGAGCAATGCAAAACAGGCAAACAGCGATGGCTTTCATTCGCATCCCGATAAATTGAATGACATTTTTAATAACGTCTTGGGTCCAGAGTCTGTATCGAACAAAGCTGGTAGTGCTCACAACCACCAGAGTAGGCAGAATAATTCGAACGCTAATATTTCTAGTAATAATACAGGAAGTAAAAAGAACAATAACTATTTTCCAAAAAATAACAGGTTTAACAGGAGGAGAGAGGCAGAACATTTCAGAAAATACAATGCTTTTTCCCATGTCCATACCTCGCCAGATATACCACGAGACATAGATCAATCACCCAGAGATCGATACCAATCCTCTCGTGGTCGTGGACAAAGACCGTCACATTATAATAATTCTTATAGACCTGAGGAAGACTGGGGGAGTCCAAGGAATTGGTCACAAAGTTCCCGGGGACATCAACAGCAAGGATTTGATTCTTTAAATGATTCAGACAAACGTCCGTTAGACAGAAAAAAGTTTTCAAGCACTGGTTCTGATGACATCGTAGCTGGAAATTTACTTGGCCAATGTCAAACAAAGAATCTGAATAGTTCTCTAAATGTTATAAGTCCTGGCAAGGTCAGAAATATCATTGATGAGGTGTTCAAGTCTAGTGATGTTGTACCTCTTTTCCCAGCCAGCGTTCAAATTAATAGACCTCCATCACGAAGCAGTGTCAGCAGTCATGGCTCACATGCCAATAGGGGCAAGGAATTCAATGATCTGATTTCTTCTGTCAGCAAACCGAACAAGACAATACCGGAGCTAGTGCCAGAACTCAAGAAATCAACAGCAAGATTCACTAAGCCTTCTGATGCAAATGATAAACCTTCATCAGGCGGCAGTGTCAGTAGTCTTTTTTCACATGCCAATAGAAGCAAGGAATCTACTGATCAAGATACTTCTGTCAGCCATCCGGACAAGACAGCATCAGAACTAGTGACCGAGCCAAAGAAATCAACAACTAAATCTACTAAGCTTTCTGATGCAAATGGTTCTAATACGCCTGCTTCTGTAAAGTCTGCAGGAAAATTAAAGGCTCCAACGAAATCAAAAGATAAACAGCCTAAAAAATCTTCTGTCACAAAAGCTACAGAAACGATGAAAAAGAAATTAAAAGGAAATTCTCAGTCTCCGTCAACTGCATCATCGAAAACATCAAAAAGTTCGGCATGCGTTACGACCAACGCCTCTAAAAATGCCCCTTCTGACTCTCAATCTGCACAGCCTGCCACGTCTAGCAGCAATAACGCTGCAAGTAGCAGCACTAGTGATGGCAAATCAGCTGCACAGAGCAAAAGACCTATGACTAAGGTTGAACTGCTGAAGCTGATAACACCACGTTCGCGCAAGGACCAGCAACAGGTTGAAAGACTCATGAAGGAGTACAACAAGAACAAGGAGAAGATCCCGTCTACGATTTCCTCTCCCCTGAATGCTGCCGACGTGGAAGGAAGCTTTTCCCTCGATCATCTCGACCTTGCCAGTCTCGACCTGAAGGCGCTTAAGTCTGATATTCCGGAAGAGCTGAGCGACACCATAAATCGGGTGTTCAACTTGTCGTCCACGGCTCGCAATCCGATCATTCTGGATGAAGACGATGCCGCTGCAGCTGGAAAAGCTTCTTCGACGACGAAGAAAAAGAAAGGATCGCAGCCGTCGAGAAAAAGGAGGGCTTCTGATACAGCTGGTTCTTTGTCGGAAGGCAAGAAGGCCAAGCTGAGGCAGCCTGATGTTTGTGAAGTTCAATTGAATGAGCAGGAAGGAAACGAAGCTTCGTGTGATGTTGAAGAAGATGATCACGTTCCTACGAGTAGCAGCAACGAAGTCGTAGAAAATTCGGAAACTGGAAACGACACTTCTTTTTCGGCTGTGTCGAATCTCCTTTCGAGTTCGTCAAGTAAGAGTTGTTTTTATGCTCTCGTTGTTGTTTGTCAATCACTTGTATATTATTTTATAAGTGTTTATTTTGGCAAACAAAACCTACACGGGTACCCGTGGCGGTTTCAGGTGGTTACCCGAGTATTTGCTACATTACATTTGCTGAAAAAAATTAGAAAATAAAAATTGAATATTAATTTAAATTTAACTGGCCTAACAACTCACTAGAATTACAAATAACTATCATTAAATGCCTACATGTTTTTGTTATTGCGACTGTCATCATCACCATGTATTATGTATTTGATTACTCTGTCATTTTTGATAGGTTATCACTATGTACTGTTGCCTTTCAAAGCGCAAATGTTTTTTTTTAATTTTCAACAGTTACGCCGTCCGAAAACATTCTTGGATCGCTCCTGCAGATATCTCTCAAGGAGGAAGAGATACAGTGTAACATCAGCCAGTTGGACTTTGACATCCAGCACCTTCATGCCTGCATTGTTGAGTTTTCTCAGAAATTAAACTCCAAGAAGCATTTCAGGGAAATGGTGGGTTTCTTCTTAAATGGGTGGTGGGGCGGCTGTTTGAGCCCAGGGGTAGTTTTGATGATATTTTTTTATTTACCTAAAATAAAGTTGGGGTTTTTACAACAAAGTTATAAAAAATAATGCGCCCGCAACATTTTCCGTTGTATATGAATTATATGAATATTATTTTATACGTTTTAGGGCGCAAGAAAAACGTTTAAAAAAAAAAGTGTATTTTTTATGATGTAAAAATTTATTTGTTTTTTGACCAGTCATAACTGAATGGACTGAAAAAGCTTTTGTATGACTATCCTCTTGTCCAACAAATTCTGCAATATTATTTAATCTTATTGTACTCTGGTTTCTTCTTTAATGTCATGTATAAATATTGCCTAGAGTTTTTTTTCTGCTGTTAAATTTTTCATATGGTAATGTGTGGAGGGCTTGAAATGTTGAGTCACACTACAACACAACTGTTAACAACTGGACGGTCGCGGTATTATGTAGAAGATGAGTTGAACCGTCATTTTGAGGCTTATTTGTAACCGAAAGTGTTTAAACTGACTGATTGCTTGAATGAATAATTGATTCATTGATTAATTCAATCATTGATTAATTCAATCATTGATTAATTTAATCATTGATTAATTTAATCATTGATTAATTTAATCATTGATTAATTTAATCATTGATTAATTTTATCATTGATTAATTTAATCATTGATTAATTTAATCATTGATTAATTTAATCATTGATTAATTTAATCATTGATTAATGGAATCATTAATTCATTGAAGGATTCATTCATTGAATGATCTATTTATTTATTGATTCATTGAATGAACAAACTAATTTTTATTTCCTACTATTTTTCGTAGCTCCTAAATGAAGAGAAAAGACTGAAATCAATTAGAATACAAGTCTTAAAAGGTTTGTAGATTTCATTATTTTTCATCGTTTTATTTATAGTTATTATTTTTTTATACATTTTGGACCACTCGTGATTATTTCAGCTTCTGCAAATCGTAGTGATCCAAATCAAAGTCAGATGAGTCCCTTCACTTTTACGGATCCGCGTCATGTATACCTAGGTTAACGACCCACTCTCTGAAATTTTGATATTTGTAACATAATTAAGTTTGTTTGTTTTTTTTATCTCCAAGTTAAAGTGTTTCATTTAGGAAATATTTCTTATGTATATACAAGGCCAGCTCATAGCGTGGGCGAAGTGTGTGAATCACACAGGCGCAAAGTTAAAATAAGTCGCAAAATTAAAAAGGAGCCTTTTCATAAACTTTTACATAACTTGGTCGTTGGTCGAGGAGTTTGCTACAGGGATTTCTTGCAATCAATTTTTCACTTACTTCCCGTTTTCAGATTATGCTGAAACTTTGCACGGGTAATAGTTTTTGATTATTATATTTTATTTAATTATCAAAAATAAATTGCTTAAAATTAAAAAAAAATATATTCTGTTGGGGCGCGCATTTCTGCTTGCGTGATCTATTCGCTGTGGACGTTGGAAAATTTGTGAATTCAAATGTTGCAAGTCGTTAAGTAGTACAAGATTAGAAAGTCATGTGAATGCTGTTCGTGCTCTAAAATTGGGATTAAAAGAAATTTGTGCATTGAAAGAAGTTGTTAACATTGAAAAATTCTATTTCTAGAAAACCGCTGCAAAAGCATTGAAAAAAATAATTAATTTTACAAAGCTTATATTAACATGCTTTATCAGCTTTGTTGTTGTGTGTTTCATCAGATTTTCTAAAGCTTTCTTATATATATATATATATATATATATATATATATATATATATATATATATATATATATATATATATATATATATATATATATATATATAATTATTTCTAGGGATGTCACCCATTTTTTTTGCTATCCTAACTTTTAAAGTATTGAAATTTGAACAGGCATTATAAAGAAATAAGAGTTCGAACCCGGATTTTACATTAAAACCCGATTTTGGAGTCTTAAAATTTGAAACATGAACCTGGAGTTTTTACAATTTCGTAAATTTATCTAGTATGCCATATATTGAGCATTAGTGAAATTGAGAGCATGGATACCCGTTCAATGAAAGTTGAGAATCTATGAAGCTTGAAAAGAGCTGAGAATATGATAGCTGCATGTTAGTGAATGTAGTGTTAATTTGTGCAGTCATCTTAATATACATTTGTGTGGCTGATATAGTAAAGTGTGGCAGACTCAGTCAATCAATCAATCAAGGTTTGGACATCTGGCATATTCCAATCTGGAAGATTAGGTTTTGGCATGTGAAGAATATATCATTTTATTTTTTGTATACATACACATTTCTGGCAATACCTCCCCCCTTATTTTTGTATTCAAAGCATTCACTGGGGTTGTAACATGACACATGGATGGTTTCTTATTTTGCTTGTCTTTCTTAGTACTTGTAATGAGACACCTGGGTACTTACAAATAATCAGTTCGATTTATTTTATTGTTGATCAGCAATCAAACGTTTGTGTAATTGTTTTATTTTGAATTCAGTTTTTTCTTATATAATAAAATTGTATTAGACATTTAAAATTATATAGAATTCTTATTTTTTTTACCAATAGATTCAATCTCATCTAGTGGAGGAAGCAACAATGCAGCTGTTCAGCAGTTGATCCACCACCAGCTGCTGGGCTTAGATAGCAGCTCTCACCTGCATTCAGATAACTACGATGTTGACTCTGGCGTTTACTTCGGCAATAATGCGTTACCTTGTTTGGATGGTGTCATCAACATCCAGCCCCTCAATGACGTCAGTGACTCTGATGTCGGGGGTGCCGAAGTCGTCGGGGAAGTTCGGGAAGAACCGGGTCGGTCCAGTGCCAACCCCATCTCTGTAGATTTAACTGACTTTGATGGAAATTCTTTTACTCCAATTTTATCTCCACCCACTGACAACCCGAGCCAGGTAAGGTACCTTGGCGTTGTCAATGGACTCTCTGATCTTCTAAGAAGATCGGGTGCCAAGGAAACAGTTTCCAGACCAGGGACTGCCAGTGCAGAGTCTCGTGTTTCATTGCAGTCTCCTGTTGGTAGAAAAACTCCAGCTTCATCAACAACAGATGTTGAAGCTGCTCTATTGTGATAAGAAAAAAAAGTTTTTTTTGTCTCAAATGCTACCGTGAATTGAACTGAAATGTAATGTTAATTATTGCTTGTCTTCAGTTAACTTTTGTTGCGATATTGAATTTATTGACTCAGATCTTTCGATCATTCAATGACAAACTAGCGATATCAGATGAATGTCCACTAATAATACTTCAACTAAAGCTTTAGACTGACTAACGTATTTTATATATTCAGCAGCAGTCATTCTAACATCGTAACGAGTTTTTTTTGGTCATGTGATTGTCATCTTAATTGTTATGTTGGTAGCCTCACTGCCATTGAACCAAAGAGAAAGGGAGTATATGTTTGTTGCTTCATAAAGTTCACTTTCAAGCATTTTAAAAGTGACTGGATGAGATGAGATCTGTTGGTGTCTGTCACTGTCTACAGAATTTAATTTTATTTAGAATACAGTGAAATATATATTTTTTTATTTCACTTCAATGAGTTTGTCAAATAAATTTTGTAGACTCTATTGTTTTTTGTTTTTAAAATCTCGTCCGAGCTAATTTGATTTTTAGAAAGATTTTTGTTCTTATCATCGTTTTAAAGAAGAATTGTAATTTTATGAAAGTCCCCAGTACTGAAGTTTTCGTTTGGATAGGTTGTATGTTATGTTTAGCAGATCGTCGAAAATGAATACTAAATTAAATGAGTCTGGAGGCGTAGCTAGGGATGGCAGGAGAGCTGCATTTCCCCGGGCACCAAAAGACTTATGGATGAGGCGGCAAAAAGTAGACACTTTTGAAAATGTACCTTCCCCGGTCATTGGCTTTTGTTGAAGGATAAAGTAGAACATTTTTTAGAAAAGTAGTTATGACTCCTGTCCCCAGCCATCAGCTATTTTTGCAGAAAAAGTTTACAGATGGGCATTTTATGAGGGTCCATTTTCATTATGTTGACGTTTTCTAATTTTACACCTTGTCCCCAGGGAGCCATAAACCCTCCCTCTCCTATCTCTTGAAATTCATTTTATGTGGTCTCTTCTAAAACGGTACGAGACACGTTAGCAACGTTAAAGCTATAAAACCATAAATAAAATGATTGCATACATATGAAGTAATTGAATAAAAACATTTACTGGAATGGAAAAGTGACAGAGCAAAAGAGCGACCAGGAAAGGGAAAGCGACTGGGAACGGGAAAGCGACCGGGATTGTGAGAGCAAGCGAGAGAAAAACAATAGAAAAATATCTAAAAACCCCGGTAACCCACTAGTTATTAAATAAATTATGGTCTGCCAGGGACGTAAATTCAGCATTTTCCAGGGGGGAGGGCAAAATTTTCCCACCATTATATAGCTTACTGACAGGGTTACCCGGTGTTGCCAGAGTTTTTTTTTGCCTAATTTTTTTTTCTTTTTTTGCCAATGAAACATCAAATAAATAACAGATTTTTTTTCTTAATTTTTCAAAATTTCCTCATCAATGAAGTCTACTTGCATGCCAAATGTTGCCCCTGTGGCTCGGATGTGATAAGCAAATGCTCTCACACACACGTTACTTTTTATATCTATATAAATATGTAGATACAAGCAGGGAGGGTTAGAGAGATGCATCCCCCAAAATTGATATTTTATAGCTTTGTGGGACGTGTTGGTCTAGTGGTATAGATACCGGCTTTGAGAGTCGTAGGACCCGGGTTCGATTCCCGGTCCAGGCACGTAATTTCCTTGAGCAAGAAACTAACTCACATGTGCTCACGTAAACTCAGCGTTATCTAGGGTTAACTTCTCATGTCTATGAAAATAGCGTGTTCTTCGAAGTTTCCTATTCCAAAGGAACCTTCGTAAGTAGTGGGGCGGCTAACTGATCAAAAACCCCTTCATCGTGCAAACGCTATTGACAAGCAAATAAATTACATATTTGTAATCAGAACAAGTAAATTAAAAACGAATTTTTAAAACCAATGCTCTTATATGTAATTAAAACACAAATTTTGCAATCAATTTTTTGCAAACACATATACATAAATTCCTAGATAAAAAAATATAATAAACACACACACGTACACATATACATAAATATATATAAATTAATTAAAATTAACTAAATTAATTGACTTATTGTAAAACTAATAATTGAATATTGCATTGTCTTCTATTTTGAGCATGTATGCAAAATTTGAAAAAAATCTATCATCAGGAAGTGACTCAAAAATTGATTGCAAGATTTGAAACAGACAGAGAAACAGAGACGACGAGTTAATAAAAGCATTGGTAAAAATATGCTTGTAATTACCTGATATCGCCACATTCTGTAAAATTTAAAAATAAATCACCTTTTTTGGACTCGCTCCTGTACGAATAGCATATTATCACAGGCGAAACTAGCGAAAAATTCAAATATTTTGGTTTTTTTTGTTGGTTTGCATGTGTTAAATATAAAGAATGAAGAAAACTAGAAAAAATAGATGAATAATTAAATTTTGAGTGAGTAGACCTATGGAAACGAGACACGCACTTGAGGCACTCGTCTCCATAGGTCTACTCACTCAAAATTTAAATATTCATCTATTTTTCTTGTTTTCTTCATTTTATATATTAAACATATGCAAACCAACAACAAAAATATTTAAATTTTTCGCCAGTTTGATCGCCTGTGATAATACGCTGTTCATACACGAGCGGGTCCAAAAAAGGTATTTTTTTTATTTTACAGAACGTGGCGATATCAGGTAATTACAAGCATATTTTTCTAATTACAAATATATAATTGTTTTGCTTGTCAATTGAGAAAAAAATCACCTCGTTGGTCCCACTCTTGTATGAATAGCGTATTCATAGATATATCTATGAGCGTATTATCACAGGCGATCAAACTGGCAAAAAAAACAAATATTTTGGTTTTTTTTGTTGGTTTGCATATGTTTAATATAAAAAATAAAAAAAAACAAGAAAACATATATGAATAATTAAATTTTGAGTGAGTGGACGAGACACGTACTTGAGACTTGAGGCAGAAGTCATGTCTCGTTTCCCTAGGTTTACTTACTCAAAATTTAATTATTCGTCTATTTTTCTTGTTTTCTTCATTCTTAATATTAAGCATATGCAAATCAACCAAAAAAAACAAAATATTTTAATTTTTCGCCAGTTTGATCGACTGTTATAATACGCTATTCATACAGGAGCGGGACCAAGAAAGGTGATTTTTTTCTCAATTTTACAGAATGTGGCGATATCAGGTAATTACAAGCATATTTTGCTGATTACAAATATGTAGTTTTTTTGCTTGTCAATAGTGTTTGCACGATGCTGCAGTTAGCTGCCCCACTAAAGCGCCTCTGACTTATCTGGCGCTATATAAATAAACTCACTCACTCACACTCACTAAATACCTGGTTTTTAGCAAACGACCATATCCTTTTAGGAGTGAAAGGGGAAGTCTTTGAAAAATATTTTGAAAAATACTTTGGTCATCAGCTTTATTTAAGAGAATGTGAAAAATTTCTGAAGTGCATCCCCCAGGAATTTTTAGATCCGCCACTGGGTATAGGGGGCTTAAATAATTTAATCATATTGCTGGGGCAAGAACAAGATTAATAAAAAAAAATGTCCAAAATGAGGTGTGTAGAATTTTGTTTTATTTTTGTGTAATAAATAATAACCAGCACTTGACGCAGGCTTCGCGCGCAAAGCGTGTGAGTTTTTACATATTAATAGTAAAGGTAGTCGCACTCAAATAGCACTCTAAGCTCAAAAACAACACCAATGCGCTTATATAGTAATAACTTTACGCACGCTTCGCAAGCGAAGCATGTGACTATGTCAGCCAGTAGCAGATGATTTTTAACTTGAAAACGTTTTGGAATGGTCTTCTATTTGATTGGATGATTTTGGAAAAACTGCCTACGAAAAAAACCTTAAATGGGCTATATTGCAAAAAATAGCCTACGAAAAAAACCACATTTATTGTGTGATAGTGGAAAAACCGACTACAAAAAACACAATATTAATTGGATTTGATCGGAAAAAACAGCCAACGAAAAAAACAACATTTAATGGGTGATAGTGAAAAAACCGCCTACGAAAAACA
The DNA here is from genome assembly GCA_963978895.1 of Erpobdella octoculata. Classification (NCBI taxonomy): domain Eukaryota; kingdom Metazoa; phylum Annelida; class Clitellata; order Hirudinida; family Erpobdellidae; genus Erpobdella; species Erpobdella octoculata. The sequence goes on along the minus strand of OZ022244.1, from coordinate 4,760,649 downwards.
CAATATTTAATGGATAGTATCGAAAAAAACAGCCTACGAAAAAAACAACATATTTTGGGTGATAGTGAAAAAAAGTCCAAGAAAAAACCCAATCTTTAATGGCTGATAAACGCGGCTAATAACTTTTTATTTGAACATTTTAACAAAAAAGTGCCCTAACAAACCTTGTTCAGCGTCTCATAATCTATCAACGTGAGTTTTTTCAGACCTGCAGATGCTAATCGGGCGACATAATACATAATACATCATTGCGCTTTTATAGTAGGAAAAATAACTTTGACGTAGACAGCTGTTAGGGAATCAACATTGTATCAATACCACTAATAGGAAAATTTTCCACGAGCTTGGTGATAGTATTATGGCACAGAAACCAGCTAAACTTTGAACCAACGCTGAACACAATCTATTTCTCTGCATTTATTGGTAAATCTAGCATCGAGCTCAGATATAAAATTTTCTACACACGCAAAAAGGATTCCAAAACGCACTGAATCATTACAAAGTTAAGTAGAGTTAAAATTAACAATTTATATAATGAACCCTGAGTAAAATTTTTTTTAAATTTGGAGATCAAGGGGAAATTGTCTACACACACCAGAAGGATTCCAATACATAACTAATTTAAGTACAGTTAAAATTTCAAAAAATATAGTAAACTCTAAGTAAAAAATTTCAAATTCTGAAAATCAGGGGGGCAAATGCCTCCCTGCGTCCCGCAATTTACGTCCCTGTGGTCTGTTCCAACCTTTCCATAGACCTTCGACAATTTTTTTTACTCAGAGAAAAAGTCAGTTTAATCGAGCATCTATGAGTTTTCCGTAGTGCCAGGCTTCTAACAATTTCAGGGTTTGACTGTATGCTAAGAAGATGACAGCGTTGACTGGGAACGCCTGTACGCCGACGACTGCTACGCCTCTGAAGAAAACTCCAAATCCAGACTCCTTAAATAGATGTTTAGCGCAATGTCGAGCATTACGGAATCTGGAATGACTGATATCCGATTGGTAGACGTTTTTGACCACGTCGAAAGGAAGGGAGGAGATCCAGCTGACACTGCCTGCAACACCACCGGCTATTAGCGGGGAGATGATATCACAGTGTTTGTGTTTTCTGTAAAAGTCGGGATTAAAAACAAGTTTATAATTTTCAGCAATCGTTCGATGGGTATTATAATGGTGATGATAATGATGGTGATAATGATGATGATGCAATTATTTGTTGAAAAAATTTGATCCAATAGAAGAAATAACTGTTTGCTCTAAATTATAATAAACATATTTGATATCATCGTACCCAATCTTTATTGAAATGTGATGCCGCATGTATTCATATGTCACAATATAGAGCCCGAAAGCGTAGCTGTCCCTCATAGCAAGACAAGGCAGACCTCTGTAGAAAGCCCACGGCAACCCGTGTTTCTTGTAAAGCCATGCAATTGCTTCAAGAGGTCCGTAAAAATATCTGCTGGATTGCCTTGTGGGTTTCATTTCATGGATGGACAAACCTGTTTTGTTAAACTCTCTGAAATGTCCTGTATCAAAGTTTGTTTGTGTTTAATAAATGGGAAATATATATCAATTGGGGTACTGTTAATTTAAGCGTAATTGATTTTTGTGCAGAGACGAAGCAAGGGTACCAGATATCCCCTGGCGTAAAGAAAGAAAACATGGATTGAAAATTGACGCAGTTTTAAAGCTTCCTCTTTTTTCTATACAAAACTTTGACAGCGTTTACATAACTACCGTTTATCGCCCTGCCCAGCGGTCATCCACATTTTTTTAGGAGGGCCTTTTAGTACCTGGTCCCCGGACGTCAGGCAACTTTGCTACGCTTCTGCTGCAATGGTTTTAGACCGCGGTTATAAAACTTTTTTTTACTTTTGATATTTTTGTATTTCAAACTTTTTCTATTGCTGACTAAACCAGCCTTGAAGTTCTCATTTTATACTGAGATGCGTTGTTTAAAAAAAAATTAAATTAAATCCCTTAATAAAGGACACTACAAACTTATTAAAATCTTGAACGTGACTATAAGGATCCCGAATTATCCAGTTACCTAGCTGAGATTGGAGAACAACTTTGATGCGGTCTGGCGGACAGTATAAAAGAGTTTGAACCAGCCCAGCAAAGCAGCCAGCCAAAAATATTTGTCCACCGGGTGAAACATCATTTTTGCTTCTGCTGGTCTCGTGAACTCCGTCAGTTTTTGTTTTACCAGAAAGATTTTCCGGATTGAGAATTTTAAGAGCCCATCCGTAAGTTCCGAAAAACAAGCAGCTCTGAAGAGAGGCAGAACACATGGGAAATGCAAGTCCTCGGTAGAGACCATTTTTCTAAACAATTAAGAAAATTATTTATTTTATTTATTGAAAAATGCCAGAAGGGCTAGTAAGCCACTAACACTAGCATGAAAAAAAACAATAAAATAAAAAAAATCACAGACATCCTTAGTCATGGACACAAGAAACAGAAACAGAAACAATGAATATGAATATTATAAAGTCTAACCATTTGAAAAGGCACTCAAATAATGAACAAGAATGTACAAAAAACAGTTTTTGAAAACATTTCTTTTTCTATTTCTATTTCTATTTCTATTTCTATTTCTATTTCTATTTCTATTTCTATTTCTATTTCTATTTCTATTTCTATTTCTATTTCTATTTCTATTTCTATTTCTATTTCTATTTCTATTTCTATTTCTATTTCTATTTCTATTTCTATTTCTATTTCTATTTCTATTTCTATTTCTATTTCTATTTCTATTTCTATTTCTATTTCTATTTCTATTTCTATTTCTATTTCTATTTCTATTTCTATTTCTATTTCTATTTCTATTTCTATTTCTATTTCTATTTCTATTTCTATTTCTATTTCTATTTCTATTTCTATTTCTATTTCTATTTCTATTTCTATTTCTATTTCTATTTCTATTTCTATTTCTATTTCTATTTCTATTTCTATTTCTATTTCTATTTCTATTTCTATTTCTATTTCTATTTCTATTTCTATTTCTATTTCTATTTCTATTTCTATTTCTATTTCTATTTCTATTTCTATTTCTATTTCTATTTCTATTTCTATTTCTATTTCTATTTCTATTTCTATTTCTATTTCTATTTCTATTTCTATTTCTATTTCTATTTCTATTTCTATTTCTATTTCTATTTCTATTTCTATTTCTATTTCTATTTCTATTTCTATTTCTATTTCTATTTCTATTTCTATTTCTATTTCTATTTCTATTTCTATTTCTATTTCTATTTCTATTTCTATTTCTATTTCTATTTCTATTTCTATTTCTATTTCTATTTCTATTTCTATTTCTATTTCTATTTCTATTTCTATTTCTGTTTCTATTTCTATTTCTATTTCTATTCAACGAGAGAAAAAAACTTTGTTCATAAATGACGGTTATTAAACAGAGGTAAATCTTAAAATTTTTAGACGCACCTTAAAGTTAAATATTTAATTGTCGTGGACCCTCGGCTCAACGGGAGGCCCAAGACGAAATCCTCGTCGCCCCGTCTTGACAAACTTTGCTAAGTAGTGCTTACGTATTTTAGTCAGGCTTTGTTAGCTGGCTGAAATAATTTGAGCTAGGTCAGTCAGTCAGCAATTTTGACTGTTATATTGCAGATATAATACAATATCAATGAAGCCAGTAATGTAAAGCATTTTGAAACTAGACATAACATTTTAACGCTTATTAGAATAAAAATTTTGTTTATTTTCATGGGAGTAGCCTACGACTGTTTACTTATAGTTTAAGCATAATATCTTAATTTCAATGTTTTTTTAAGTTCAAACACTTTGTTAAATTCTAACCAATCCACCTGTAACGACGGTCTTGATGCTGTCAACAAGTCTTTTTGTCCTGTTGGATTGTAGAGTGACCTGAATCGGAAAAAAAGAATTGAAAGTCACATATTCTTATTTGATTGAACTGTTTAAAAAACGTAGGGAAAAATTTATTCACGAGTAGATTTGTTTATATGTACCTCTTGACTTGTCCAGTGCAAGCGAATGTAAGCAAAATTTTAAGTAATATTTTAAACTCTCCTTTCTATAAAGTTTTTTTTTAAATTTTTACTCTCTTCTTATTTGCTCGTAGAAAATATTTCAACCAGTCGTTTCTCCTTGGAGTAGGACATTCCCAGGAGTGGGATTTTTGCGTGAGGATAAGACTTTTGCCCTCTTGTAAAAAATTTATTCATTTATGACATGACAATCCTTCTATTCAGTCTTGCAACATAAATATTGACCTTTTTTTTACAACAAACTTTTTCAACCGACGAAGGTTGCAGAGAAGGTAACGATGAAAAAGTCTGCTTATGTGGTTATACGAATCTATCAAATGGTATATCGTGTAGGTGTCTTTGAAATGTGGCCAATACAGATCTACACACAACTAATAAGAAATATAATATGCTCTGCTTTTGAAGTATTTCAACGACAAGATACAAATTACATAAAAAGTATTTATTTTTTCTTCAAACAGTCAGACCACTGTTATCTATCTCTTGTGGGCACATCATTTTCAACCAATCACAGCCGTTTTTCCAGGTGCTTTTCCACATCGTTATGGTGGGATTCGACCTGCGGACTTTCAGGTCTATAGGCAAACGCCTGGCCCTTATACCACTAGCAATGTTTTTAATAAAATCAATGATAGAATTAAGTCATTTACTGGATCAATTGGATTGATATTGATAGAATTTAAGATTGAACTAGACAAAAAAATGGGCATCAACAAAGTATTAATGGATAATGAACTGACAATAATGGACTATAACTTGTATGTATTTATTTATTGTCTTTTTCTTATAACTTTAGATGTGGTTTTTTTGTGTGTTTTTGTAAAGACAAAAGACTTTGTTCATGCGCAAAACAAACCAATAATAAAATAAAATATAATATAAATAGTAAAAAATGTTAAGATATTTTAATTTGTTAGTTTTTCTCACTTTGACAGTATCGAATGGATGGCTTATGAGTAGGCCAAAAACACCTGTATCAAAAGTAAATTATACTGTCATCATCATCACCGTCATCGTCATCGTAACAGTCACCGTCATCGTCATCGTCATAGTCATCATCATCATCGTCGTCGTCGTCACCACCACCACCACCGCCGTCGTCGTCGTCGTCGTCATCATCATCATCATCATCATCATCATCATCATCATCATCATCATCATCATCAGCATCATCATCATCATCATCATCATCATCATCATCATCATCATCATCATCATCATCATCATCATCATCATCATCATCATCATCCTCATCCTCATCCTCATCATCATCATCATCATCATCATCATCATCATCATCATCATCATCATCATCATCATCATCATCATCATCATCATCATCATCATCATCATCATCATCATCATCATCATCATCATCATCATCATTGTCATCGTCCTCCTCCTCATCAAAATTGCGTTATCCATAACAAAACAGCTAATATAAAGAACTAGGCGCCCAGATGTCAAAGGCATGCTAGGGTAATTTCGAAAACAAAAAGTCAAATAATATATATATAGCAGAACGGGAACGGAACGGGAATGGAATTTATTTAACGGGGACGGACGTGGATGGTTAAACAATTCTGTCCCCATGCAGGTCTCTAACGCACAGCTCAGGCACTAGACTAATTAGAATTTTTAACAATTTACGCTCAGAAAAAATGGCTAAAAGACAAGCCAAATGAAATCTAAAATATTTTAATTTATAATAATTAGTTAAAATAAAATTTAAGATTGCCTTGAATAAAAAATCCAGAATAAAATTATGATGCGCTATGGAGTATTTGTAGACAGCCATACCTCCAGTTGCTCCAGCAATATAGTCGTGTATGATAGACATTTCGTGTAGTCTCTACTTCCTATTTAAAATGATTATAAAAGTTTTAGTGGAAAATGACAAATTCTGCTTGGAACGAAAACTATTTCCGAAATTGACACGCTAAAGCATCTCAGTTCAAATTTTGTTTTTATACTTCATTCAATTTAAAATAGAAACATCCTAAACATAAACTTCTCTGCGCATGAACAAATGACAGATGTGTACATCAACAAGACTTTCGTTAGATATATTTCATTCTTATAACGCCACACAAGCTATGGTATACTGCAATGGTTTATTTAAAGAACTGTTACAGTGTTTAGTTTATTCAGCTTTTACTGTCTGAGTTGAAAAGATAGTGGTAGAGTTATAAAAAATTTAAATAAAAAGTTTTGGCCCACTTTCATTTAACTATATCTTTGTGTGTCTTTCTGGTTTTTCACGTCTTAGTTATAGTATTCATTCAGAAGTATTCTAAACATTCATATTACATTATTTGTGTGTATTTTATGTTTTTAGTTAAAAATATTAGATTAATTCTTATTTCTTCAATTATTAAAAACGTCTCTTCGCTTCACCTACTTTACCGGTTTAGCATATTTTTCAACATGACCTGTTTTAGTTTATTTTGCTGAGACAAGACCGAAGCTAACATATCGATCCGGAGGGGGGTGAACGTCACATTTGACCGACAACTTTTTTAATCATAATTCATTCTACATATTCTAAATTTTGAAACACGCACTAGTTCAAACAAAACAATAACATAGGGTTTAATTAAGCAAATTCGTTTCCGCTGTCTTATCTACTACTTTTCCACCAACCTTTCAAAATCGATGTGGTGTAGAAAATTCATTCCCGAAGCCAACAATATCACAAAAATACAGTCTATTATTTGTCATCGTGTAACTCAAACAGTTGTTGTCAAAATTTTATTTTCAAAATGTCTTTTCAGTGCTCGGCAACATCTGGTTTCATGCACCGCTGCCCCATGGTGGACTCAACTCTGTTCAACCAACCAGGTTTTGTCCAATCGCTCTCACGTTCTTCACCATTTTTCTTTGACATCAAGAAATCAGGATTTCATCTCCACCCTCGAACCCACGACAGAGTGATTCCGTTGGCTGAATCAATACTCCGAAAAACCTTTATCAATAGAATGTTGATCTTTAAAAAACTTGATTAATGCCGTGCATTGTATTAAATTTTGGCTTATAGGTCGGCGGTTTGAATCTCATCAGTGTCACTTTCGTAGCTCTCGTGAGTAAGGAGTTTACAGACATTTCTCAGGTTGAGTGTCTCGCGGAGTTAAATAACTCTTTTCATTAACCTTAAAAAAGTACTGAATTAAACTAATGGTAGAAAGTAAATGATAAAGCTTGAGAGAGCTGGTGGTATTGAGGTAAAGCATTTGCCTGTTGGTTTATTGGATGGCGGTTCAAACCTAACCGGCGTCACCAGCGTCTGTAGGGGTTGTGGGGAGGAAAGGGGGAACTGTTGGTTTATCGAAAATTGTGACTTTATCGACTCAACTTGGAAAGTCGATAAACACCAGAAAAAGTCGACAAAGCCGCATTTGTTGTAGTTGTAGTCACACAGACGTAAGTCTTCTGAACCACTCTAAATATGTTAATTTAATTTAAGCTTAAGAGCTTTTATCGGAATATTTTTTTTTATACTAAAGCGACTTAAGATATAAAATTAAAGTAACAGAGAATGTATAAAAAAAAGATATTAAAAAATAAAAAAAACAAAAATTTATATAAATAACATATAAACAAAATGCAAAAAAGTCCTAATAATTATTTGAATTTTTGTTTTATGTAACGCTCTAGTTTGTTTATGTCTTTATGTTAAATATTTCGCTAATTACCAGTTGTTTGTTGTATTTTTTTTGACAATAAGTTTTTGACGCCGGAGAAAAACAACTTTTGATGGATTGATTGTGTGGTCTTACACAAATTGTTTACGTAAAAATCGATTACAGTCGGAAAAACTTTGATTTTTCTTGCTACCCAACCACGACATAGCTTTGTCAGGGCTTTTCTACGTGTGGTTGTGCTGGTGTGAACTCTTGTCAGTGAATAGAGTTCACACCAGATGCATAATACAAGTCTTAGCAGTATTTTTATTGACATTAGAGCCTGGCCGTGACTTTCAAGGTTTTTAAACAGGCCGGGCCAAGATTTTCTGTACTTTTCAAGATGTTAAATGGGCTTAAATGGGCCGGTTCTGAAACTTTGGCCATAAATAAGGGACAGGCCGCAAAAAAAATTGATCCATGTAATACTCTTATTGACAATATCATTTTTTTAGAGAATGTATTTTTTTACAAATATATTTTCTTACATTTTACCAGCATTTTATTTTTACCAATAACATACTTTTAAGCGTGTGTTTATGGTGCACCACTACACTCCTTTCTGCTGAGGTGGGCTATGGTGCACCACTACACTCCCTTCTGCTGAGGTGGGTTATAGTGCACCACTACACTCCCATCTGCTGAGGTGGTTTACATTTAAGTTTCGTCAAAAGTTTGATTTAGTTTTTTTTATTCATTTTTAAATTATTTTCGTTGGACTCTGAAAAAGAGAACCTCTTCATAACTACAGTAAAAAACAGAAGTGAAACAAGTAAGTTATAAATAAAATTGTTTCGAAGAACGCTTATAAACTGGGTTTTAAAAAAATGTATTTTTTTACATTTTCAGCCATCATGCGTTGTAATGATAAATGCATTAGATGAACATTGAACATTTGGCGGGTAAGTTGAAAAAAGCTGACTATGGTGTCAACCTGGGTTGTATCACATTCTAGTAATAGTTAATAAAAATTAAATGCAATAGAAAAAGCAAACGCGTACGTTCTGAGATAACAATTGAGTTCTAGCAAAAAACCTAATTTAAGAACTTGTAATATCATCACGCTTAAAAAGGTTTTAATAATCTGAGCGTCTTTCAGAAAATACTGAAAACGATATAAACCGGCGGCTGATATATGTTTTCCAATTGGAACTTCCTCTTAGCAGTAATTAGATAGACTGTGTTGAGTTTCTGCAGAACCAGGGGATAACCACAGTTGATCATCAAAAAAGTTATATTTAGAATAAGATGTGTTTTGAAAGTTCTTAACAATTTTGAATTCGGATATATAAATATTTTTTTGCTTAAAAAATAATTTTGTTTTGTTAAATATGTCCTTGAGTTTTTTCTAAATTTTTAACTATTTTGTTTACAACAAACCAGACTTTAAAACCCAAAGGTTAAATTTTAATAGAATGAAACGTCACGTGATAGGAAATTCCCAAATGTTTTATTAGATTTTCAAGGCACGTTCTGGTAAATCTTGCTGGTTTTGTGAATTTTAAACCAATCACATTTCTGAAAAAAATGATTACGTGGTGAAACATCAAAATAAATAATTAAAGTATAAAATACAAAATAAAAACCTGTTTCTCTTTATTAGAAACTCACGTTAATTAGAAATTAAAAAATAAACAGCGATTGCAAATTTATTAAAAGTAAAATTCTCAGACCTCCAACTAGGTGCTACATTGAATGGTTTTTATATTTATTTTATTTTTCAATCAGTTATTGCACCCAGAAATACCATAAAAATAATTCAACTTAGAAATGATATCCAGTGCCTAAAAAGTGCGTCAAAACAAAATCAAATCAAGTTACATAACAATTTAAAAACAGACATTAACAAATATTAAAAAACTGTTGTTATCTAGTTAAAAAGCAAAATTTATAAGAAATCAGTTATTTAAGCAATGGAACAATCAACATTGATTTGAAAAATGCCAACTCTGAAATGTCTGCAGACTCTGCGTGTAAGTCAGAAATATGACTGCGTTTGTCATTAGAGCTTGAAACGATGCTACTCCAACTCCCCGGAAAAAGATCTTAAAACCACCGAGTGCGTGCAGATGACGGGCGCACTGCCGGAGGTTTGAGTACTTGGCGTGCGTCAAGTCCGACTGGTAGACGTTCTTGACGACGTCAAATGGCATGATGGCCATCCACGAGAAACTCCCAGCCAGACCGCCAGAAATCAGGGTTGAAACGACTTCGCTTGATTTGCTGGTTCTTTGATTTACGAAAAATACATATATTAAATTTAGATGTTTATAAATCTATAATATATAGTTTTTCTTGAAATTTTGTTGAACAATTATTACTATTTAACAGGTGTAGTTGTGTCACTAGGCGATGCCGGGAATGTGGACCACACGAGGTGACCACACATCACTAAAAATTTCAATTCTACAACTAAATGTTATTATAAAATTATTCTTAAGCGTTGGTTTTGCCCATTAACATAAATGTTATTAACTCCCTCGTGGTCATACGTTTTTTAATGAATTCAAGTTCATTCGTTTTATTCAGCTTAGGAGGAGAAAGCAAGAGAGAGTGATACCATAAGTAACCACACTGGGGGAAGGGTGGCACCAACCTTTTTTACGCCACTGAATAATTTTCGGTGCAGCTAACTTTTTATTCAAATCATCATACGAAACTTTTTTTTATAAATTATCACAATGGCCGTTAAAATACTTTGTGGCTTATAATGGAAAGGTTGGTGATTGAAGTCTTGTTGCGTACAAGTGAAAGAGGCTGCGTTATGACGCTTTTTTGGGCTAAAGCTTCTACTGTTTTACTTGCTACCCAAAGGTGTTTAAATTTGAGAGGTAAACTTTTGAGAATCTAGTTGTGAATTGGTATTCAAGAAAAATAAGGTGAATTAACTTTCAAACTTGATAGTAGCTAGTCAGCCGTCTTAATCTCAACGTTAGCTGTTTTTAGTTTTTAGCAACCACTAGAACTATTAGCGTTACCAAAATAACGGTCGGAGCGGAATATTAAATATATTTTGTAGAAAAATAACTGTCGAACCTTAATTTTGAAGCGGTGGTTCTTTTTAAGAACTCATATGACACCATATAGACCAGAAAGGCAATAGAGTCTCTTATAGCCAGACATGAGTAGCCTCTGTAGAAAGCTTGTCTCCATCCGTAACTGTGATACAACCATCTGCTGGCGTCTTTTGGCCCGTAAAAGTATGCTTTGTTTAGATCGTGATTTTTTGATAAAAATCTTGGCTCAATTTTAACTCCGTAGCCGGAACCCGTGGTCATCTTGGCTTTCTTGAGTTTTTCTAGCAGATGTTTGAAAAATTAAATTATATTTGAATCAATAAATATATTGCATTAAAGGTTTTTTCTCTTAATTTTCCAATGCATAAAACCTTGTTTCAAAAGTGGCTAATAAAACCAAACGCTTGCTTAGCTAAATAAAACTTGTTTGCTCATTTTAATTTTATTAAACTGAACCTCTAGTTAAACCAGTATAATGTTATAGTTATACGAGTTAATCAAGTACAAATAATAAATAAGAATTGATCAACAATTAATGCTGAAATAAAAAGGACAAAAATTTATTATCCGTCAAACCTAAATTATCGAGCTGAGATTGAAGAACTACCTTCACTCGATCTGGAGGACAAATCGGTACGGTTTGGATTAACCCTGCAGTAAAAGCCGCAAAGACTATTAACCTGTAATTTGGTTGCTCCTCAGTTTCCTTCACTTTGCTTTGGCGGAGATCGGGATCGAGTAGACTCAGGCAGAAGCCGTAGGTTCCAAAGAAGATGGACGATTGAAATGAGGCTACGCATAGTGGAAAGGCCAAACCTCTATAGAAGCCATTTTTCTAGAGAAAACAAATTTATGAAGATTTCGAAGCGTTACCTGTTCTACAATTCTAATTAGTAGTTAAATATTAGTATTATTTATTGTAGAGCTTTTTGGATTTGACTTTTTAACTTTTTTTTAAACATAGATTTACTGTTGTTATTTTATTGCTAAATCATTTGCACATTGTGTTTATTTTAGGTATTTTTTATACACTTTTCTGATTTTAAAAGAAGCAGGCCGTTTTCATTAAAAGTGCTAACCGTTGTTCAAAATCATTATCTGACTAAACTACAATACCAATGTCATTTAGCGATCATTTTTATTATAATGTATCCACAAGGGTAAAGCACAGTAAAACATTATAAAACCAAAGACTAGTGACTTCTAATTAAGAATTTATAATTTTAATACAAAGAACCAAAGGGGAACATGGCTTGGGTTGGGTCCAATTATTTTTAAACATGCGTGGAGTAGGCTGGGTTGGGTTTAAATTTGTTTAAACTTTTTTGTAATCATGGAAATAAAATTTTAACTGTGAGCTGAGTTAGAAATTCGGTCGGGCTCAGTGCCGGATTAACCACGAAGCAAGAGTAGCAAACTCTGCGGGCCCCGCGCATTTGGGAGCCCCGCGCACCAATGTTTTCTGACCATATTATTGACAGCAGGAATCATGGGGCTCTGGAATTGCAGGTTTACAAGCTGTTGATAAGTAATTCTTTGGGATCTTGTTTCCCGAACGTTGAAATTGCTTTGCGCATTTATTTGTCTCTCATGATCACCAACTGCAGTGGTGAACGATCTTTCTCAACATTAAAACGTGTTAAAAATGAATTGAGGAACACGATGAGCTAACATCGTCTTAATCACCTTACTTTAATGAATATTGAACATGATTTACTCCGATAAGTCGATATCAACAGCATTATTTATAAATTTCTCCAAATTAAATCAAGAAAAGTTTGTTTGTGACAGTTTTGTTTCATTTAATACCATAAACTCGATAAGTACCTAGCCTAAAACAGTCCAAGGGCCCCTATATAGAATTTGCTACAGGCCCCGCGATGGCTTAATCCGGCACTAGTCGGGTTGAGTTGTGTTGAGTAAGTGTTGGGTTGGGTAGCCAAAAAATAAATCATGTCCACTCCTATGAAGAACTAACCATCCCTCCTTTAGCTACTTGCTTGATTGACATGAACAGATTGATGTTTTTTCGTTCCTTTATCTGTATTGTCACCTGTATGATAGTAAAAACATTCATTCATTTATTCATGTAACAGTTCAACTGTCAATTAGTTTGCCTATTAATTTATCTATCAATCCGTCTACCAGCACTTTGTTTGAATGCTTTATATATATATATATATCAAGTTGTATTAAAATTTAACAAAATTAACACAATAGATAAAATAACATAATTCATTTTTGCTATAATAGAAATAAATTAATCATTTCAATAGCATCGATCAGTTAGTATGCACTTAAATACATAGATATCTTTGCGACTGTCCCCAAGATCTTAATTATTCTCTTACAAGGTTATCAAAATCTTAATTAATATTCAACAAGGTTATCAAAATCTTAATTAATATTCAACAAGGTTATCAACATTTTAATTAATGTCTAACCAGGTTATCAACATCTTAATTTATATTCAACAAGGTTATCAACATTTTAATTAATGTCTAACTAGGTTATCAACATCTTAATTAATAATCAGGTACGTAAATTCAGCATTTTCTACGAGGGGGCAACATTTGTTCCGCCATTTTATAGATTACAGACAGGGTTACCCGGTGTTGCCCGGGTTTTTTGCTTAGTTTTTCCTTTTTTGTCAATGAAACATCAAATAAGTAACAGATTTTTCAAAATTTTCAAAATGTTCTTATCAATGAAATCTACCTGCATGCCAAATGTTGCTCCTGCGGCTTGGATGTGATAAGCGAATGCTCTCACACACACATATTTTTTTATATTTATATAAACATCCCATGTTTATTATCAGAATGCAAAAGTTAAAAGCTAAAAAGTGGAAGAAATGAAAATCAACCGGCTCGAAGAAGACAGGTCAAGTTATAATGAAATTATGAAAAAATATTACAAAGAAATACGAAGCTTCTATTTCAATGTTGAACTAAATTTAATGAAAAGCAAGAAAATTGGAAGCCTCTATCGTTATATTGGTAGGAAAATCTATTCTCGAACAGGTATTGATGAGATATTGCTAGCAGATGGAACCACTACACGAGATCAGGGAGCTATTGCTGATACCTTCAATCGTTATTTTTCATCTGTGTTTACTTTGGATGATGGTCAAACTCATGATTTTCCTTCGCAGACATCGGCCGAGTTGCATGACATCAACTTCTCGCCTTAAATAGATATCTTTGCGACTGTCCCCAAGATCTTAACTATTCTCTTACAAGGTTATCAACATCTTAATTTATATTTAACCAGGTTATCGACATCTTAATTATCTAACCAGGTTATCGAGCATTCTTCTAACCTAACACTCTTTGCTAAACCTTAGACATACAAAACACATGATCAGAATCGATGGACATTACAACAAACATTTAGTCAACTGTTAAAAACAAATATAATCAAAAACACATTACAAACCTTTATTGTATCAAACGGATGGCTGATCAGAAGACCGCAGGCTCCTTTTAAAATAAAAATAACATTTTTGACATCACCAAAGTTTTGGGCACATAGCTAGGCCGATTTTCAAATATTAGAACATTTTTCTTTTCATCTGGAAACTTATCATAGACATTTTCAATAAGCAGACCCTAAAACAATCACCATGGACATTTTTCGAAGTAAAACTTTCATCTCACTGACTCACTGGTATACACGTTTTTGGTATGACAATTCTCTTATTTTTGATGAACATCTATATAAATAGAAGGCATGTGTGTGTGTGTGTAAGTGTGTTTCTTTGCTCATCACATCCGAACTGCTAGCGTAAATAGAACAAAATTTTGCATGTATGTTGTCTCTATTAAGGAAAATGTTTTTAATTGTTAAAAATAAAAATTCGATTTTTCATTTTACGTGCTATGGTCGAAAAACTAGAAAAAAATCTAAAAAACAAGACCAAAGCCGGATAATCTTGCTATTTATATTTTATACTTAACTAGTAACTACTAGTAAGATTACCCAAATTTGTCATTAGAAATTATCATGTTATAAGTCATTGTTTTGGCATCCTTGTTTGACATTGTCACTTGATGTGAATGGTCTTAAAAATGCTACAACAATGGCAATACAGGATATGATGCGAGAAGCCGGGAAAAACAGAGTTTTCAGTTTCATCTTTATTTCGTACAATTGCAGTTCAGGACAACTAAAAAAACTTTTAAAACAAAACTAAAACATATTGTTTGGTTGAATAATAAACAAGTTAACCGTTAAAAACTTTGTTTTTACAAATCCTTCATGTTTGTAATTGAAAAACCTTTTAATTTTTTCAAATCATTTTTTATGATAATAAATCTATAAAACTAAATAAATTGACCACCATTGTCTAAATAATTGATATGTGAAGCACGTAAAGATGGAAAATTGAGGAAACTTTTGAATCATTATGAAAACAATTTTTATTTGAAAATTTAAATATTGTTTTGTTAATGAACTTAAACGGATGGCCTACTTCTCTGAAAAAATTGCATTTTTTTAAATTTCAGTTAATTTTATTTATTATATTATTAAAACTTTGTTCAATTTATCTGAAAATTTAAATAAATGCACTGTCTTTAACAACAATTCAACAAACCAATTTCTAATTTGATTTAATGACTGAAAGTAGGTTTTTTAAGTGCAGAAGTGCCAAAACGCATGGCTCAAGCAATCGAGCAAGCAAGCAAGCCAACGCGGTGAAGTTAAAATAGAAGATTTAAAAATAATATTTGAGATAAAATAATAGCAAGTAGTTTTTTTTAACTATTATATAGGATTGGACTGTGGCAGGTTTGATGCCTCATATATGGTTCGGTTGCTTACAATCTAACAGAGATATATTAAATAGAGAAAAACCTCAAATTTTAACTGCTGAATAAATCAAAAATATCTTTGAAAATTAATAAATACGAAATCACTTAAAAATTGTTTACTGGTTAAACCAGAGAGTGATAGAAGCACGTAATTTTTAACAAAATTGCAAAGCTACTGCAGGACGCCAGGCAGCATGCGTGCTGTACGGGTCGATTTTTTGCGGCCTGGCCGTCGGCAATTCGGTCCGGCCCTTTTCATAGGCCAAAATTTCAAGACCAGGCCGGGTCTAAAGTAAACCGCCTAAAATCCGTTCACTTGACCACAAAATCTTAGCTAGGCATGTCCCAACCTGACTTCAAGCCCGGTCTGGCCTAGCTTTTTTGAAAACCCAAAAATTAGCACATTCTATAAAATTTTTAAAAAATTGAGAAAACCTTTTATTTCATCTTTTTCTTTTAAAATATAATTTACTATGTTTTAAGAAACAAGTTTAAATATTAAAACTTCAAAACAAAACCTGTTTTATCGGTTCTATTAAAACATAAACGGTAAAAAAGAATTTTTTCAATCTAAAAGCATTTGTTGCCCGTTTAATTTTTTTGCTTTATCATTGAACATTAAAACTCGTGAACAAAAAAAATCAACATTGAATAAATTGAAAAACGGTTCAATTATTTAAGTTTTCAATTTTTTATAGCAATTAAAAATAACCGACTATGTAGAATTTATTTAATTTCGTTTATACAAAAAGCATTTACTTGCCTCCAATAGCTCCAGAAACGTAGTCGTATATCAGAGTCATTTAAACACTTTTTTTAATTTGGAAAAATACTTGAAAAAAATGATAAAAAAACTAACTTATTAATTACTTTTAATTAAATTTTTCTGTATTAATAATTATTATTATTATTCTGGAGTTATTTTTTAATTTCAATTCAATTTTTCTGTATTAATTTATATTATTATAAATCCGAAGTTCAGCGGTTTCGATTTTTGAAATGTTTGTTCTTACCTGACTTCAAGTAGTTCGGTAAGTCCAAAAATCAAGATAACCAATGCAAACACAGAAATTTAAAAAGAAAGCAGAAACACGACAGCTTCTTCAAACAATTCAGCAAGCCAAAATATCAAGAACCACTCACTAATTATTAGTTCAGAATTATAACACATTCGATCAAAATCCTTGAGTTGAGTGCTTGTTTGATTTGTTTCTGAACACATATGTTTATCAATATTAGGTTATTGTTGATAAAAAAAATGTTGTACTAAAAGAATTCACTAACAACTACTGGAATTAATATCTGGTAGTCTCACCGTGGTACATCTGGTAGTTTCAATCACAACCCGAAAGAGTTATTTTTAAAAACACGATTTAACGGTCTTTGTACTCTATCGTAATATAAACTTGTAGGTACGGATAGCAATACAAATCAGATAGCACACTTTATTTATAATAAAGTACCTTAGTGACAAAATTAGTTTTTTTTATCAATTTTGTTTTTCAAGTATTTTTCCAAATTTAAAAGTCTTAGGCAGATATTCATTAACGCACTAGTACTAGAATCGCTAAAAAAAACAAAAGTTACTAGCCGCGTGAGAAAATAAATTTACTATTTACCACTAAAAGACAATAAATTTCATTCAATATCATCCAACATAATTGAAATTATTCAAACATAAACAAAAACTTGAACTAAAACAAGAAGAGAAGACAATTGCCACTTACCCGCTCGGTAAACAAAAATTTAGTCGGATGATACACATAGAAGTTGGTGAGAAAACAAAACATTTAAATAACAGAAATTTGATCGACAAGAAAAAAGTGAACTTTACAATATAAACACTTCAATAACATAAACACACAAAGAAAAGAAAGTGACACATGACTTTAATAGCAGAATGATATATACAACATAGCAATATCATATATGATATATATGATATTGTAATTGTCATTTGTATGATAAGAAAGGCAACAGATCATAAAAACAAATTAAGCATGAAAATCAGCTATAAGTTCTAGACAAAATAATTTCTGAGAGTAAAAAGTTCCAGGTTTGAACGATGCAATTTGTAAATTTTTTTTTAGACAAGTCAGATAAACTTAATTGAGAACGCAGTTTGAGGTGATGATCTCTGGTAGATTTATAGTTGATGGGGAGCAGGTGGCTTTTCAAAAACTTTTTATCCATGGTCAATCTATCTACGTGCATGCTAATTGTTGTTTAAATTGCTCCTTCGGCTTAGATGTGATAAGCAAATGCCCGCACACAGACACACATTAATTTTTATATCTATATAGAGATACGTAGGTACAAGCAGGGACAGATCTAGGGAGGAATGAGAAGATGCATTCCCTACCAGAGTGTGAATATAATTTTTTGGCCACAACACCAGTTTTTTTTAAAATGACTGTAGTTTTCTTGGAAAGAGAAAGTGTAAAAAATGAATGGAGATGGAAACAGGAAAAGAAAAAAAGACAAGAGAGAGATAGGGAAACGATAGAAAAACCTTTAAAAACTTTGGGCAACGCCGGTTTACCCCGCTCGTAATAAAAAATAATAACTTTGATATAGACAGCTGTGAGGAAATCAACATTCTATCAATACCACTAATTTGGTAAAATTCAAAGAATTTGCTGATTGTATTTTGACACAGAAATAGGCTAAATTTTGGACCATCTCTGATACACAATTTATTACTCTGCAATTATTGGTAAATCTAGCATTAAAATAAGATTAAAAATTGTCTACACACGCAAAAAAATCAAGGTTGATTAACGTTAAAATTAAAAAATTATATAGTAAACTCTAGGGGAAAAAATTAAATTTTTGGCTCCCCGCTCCCATTTACGTCCCCTATAAATAAATATCTAAAAAAAATAACTAATTTATAAAAAAAAAACTAGTTTAAAAAAACAAAATAAAAAAACATTTAGGTTTTTAAAAAAACCGACGAGTCGTACAACTGTGACCATAAAAGCAATTTTAATCGATTGATTAATTATAGATTTACAAGTCCAAGTCAGCAGAATCACAAACGAAGCATCATGCAGTGAATACAATCGTTACAGTCGATATTTTTGTAAGTAAAAAACGTATCACTTTGAATAAATATGTTGGTTCAAATAAACATTTTATATAAATTTTTTTTTTAAATTTTCTCAAAGCATAAATTGAATTATTTTTAGTAAAAACAATTCTTGCCGCCATAGAATGAAACATCTCTGCATCTTGCATTTTTGCGGACCATTTTTGATGGAGCATGCTGAATGTGTTTTCAAAACGAAGTACATTGATATTTCGGAAATACAACTATTAAAGTCTTAAAACACCTGGTGTAAAGATCTATAAACTATTATAAAAAAATAAATCCATCTCGAATTCCACCGTTTGATAATGTCCTTAGACGAGAGAAACAGGTTTTTTCTTCACCAACATTATTTTACAGTTTAATCATTGGAAATTGTTATGCTCAACGGGTTATAAAACCAATAAATGAAATAATAGATTAATTAATTTCTTTTTCGGGATAAACTTAAGTTTAAAAATAATTCTAAGAAAGCTTGCGTAAAAAGGACATTTGTAACAAATTGGTGGAGACTTGTTTTTTAAAGAGAGTTAAATAAAAAACTTTTGCAGGCTAGCTGGTTGAAAAAACTAACTCGAAAATTAGACACCGTAAAGAGTTTGGGTTTTTTGCATCAGATATGTGCCAAAAAGTTATTTTGGAAACGATTAGTTTAACCGCTTTCATCTGCTATTATGTTTTTGTGGGTTGATTTTTCTTTATTGAATTCAGTGTTGGAAGAAATGTCTACCTAGGTAAACAATGATAATTGTTTCAGCTACTGTCTAACGTAAACAATAATGAATTTAATTTTTAATATAAAAAATGTAGATCAACTTACGGTTAATTGCAATTGTAAAATGTTTGTTATAAAATTGTACATTGTAAGATTTAACATTAATAAAAATTAATTGTAAGCATTTCTAAATTTATAAAATAATAAAAAATTCATGATTTTAATACCAGACATAAATGCGTTAATGAAGTTTCTTCAATATTTATAACAAGAGGACTATTGTATTTTTTTCAAGCAAGTCTCAAAAAAAAAATTATTTTTATTTTTAATACGATAAAGAAAAAGTTAAAACAAACTTATCAAGTAATACTTTGCAACAGAAATGAACAACAGTTTTTACTCAATTTACTTATCGATGTCTCAATCAAGAACAGCAAAAATTAATTCAAACAAAACAATCATTTATTGAACGGCTCCACAGAATTCATTTAAGATCCATTTCTCACAAACAATAAATCATATTTTTGCCAAACGTTCATTTTCTTATGTTGTAGTGGAGTTCTTTACCTTCTAACTTGTTACTGTGCGATTCTCTGTTTACTTTTTTAAATGGTTTAAAATTATTTTTATTCAGTAATTTTATGGAAAAGCGCTTTTGAATCTACAAAAAACGCTAATAAGTTTATTTTGATTAATTGATTGAAAAAACAAAGAAAAACAAACACAAATTTTTTAGAAGTAATAATATACTTGACAATATTTAGAGTGGCGTACATCCTAAAGAACTTCAAGGCCACTGAAGGGTTCTTTGCAGAAGCAGCCATTTATAGGCGCCTACCCCTTTAGCCATGCGAGTGAACTCCTTGCTTAAGGGAGTTACATTGGTGACGCCGGTGAGGCTTGAACTGCCGACCTAATGATCGACAGGCGAACGCTCTACCGCTCTGCCACCAACGCCTCTATTTGCTAAAATTTTGAAAGATTTAAATTTTGTTTTTAAACTTGAAAACTTGCAATAGGAAAACAAACAAACCAAGAGCTTTACAAATTTATTAGTTTATTGCAATGTGAAAAAAAACTAAAAGTGTTTTTGCTGTTTTTGTTATTTTTGTTATAAAATCAGATGTATATAATATAATGTCAAGGAAATGTAATTCAAATAAGTAGAACATGAAAGTTTGCAAAGATAATTTGAAAATACAATATAATGTTAAAAAATTGGCAATAATATCTAAAACAGTCTTTCAAATAAGAAATGACCAGACTGTTGTCATTTAGTCTCGTGCTGCTGTTACTAGGTCGTCCATTGGAAGTTCATCGTTAGGTGAAAATTCATATGTCGAAGATACTAAAAACAAATAAACGTTTTAAATAATTATTTCATACCTTTTTACTTAAGAAAAAAACTTCATAATGTCTCTTAGTATCTATTTATAATACACAATACACATACTCACACATAGTCAAATACTCACTTTTTCACAGACACATGTTCACACAAACAAATCCTCTAATACTTACATTCTCACAAACACCTACACTCACTTTCTGGTGTATTCAATTACAAACTTATAGCCAGTTATAGCACTAACCTTTCATCATAATATAAATGACGAATATACAGCTGATTGGTATTAGAATGCCCAGTAATGGCAATACATAAGCTCTAATTTTGCGGTAGTGGGCTTCGCTTGTAACTGTTTTGATTAATTAACATTTCAATTGAAAAAATCATTGCTCATCAAATTAATTTAGAACATAAAATAACATATACCCAATCCATCGATCAATCAATCAATCAATCAATCAATCAATCAATCAATCAATCAATCAATCAATCAATCAATCAATCAATCAATCAATCAATCAATCAATCAATCAATCAATTAATCAATCAATCAATCAATCAATCAATCAATCAATCAATCAATCAATCAATCAATCAATCAAATATCCATATAAGTTATTCCAACACTAGTAATAAATTGCTGATATTTTAATGCTTATTAATTTTGCTGGGTTTTCTGATGGTGGTTTTTCTACAGTTTCAGATTAAAAAGAAATCTATAAACACCGAAACACTTACTAATGCAGCGAACGCTGCTTTCTTTTTTGTATCCTGTCTTACAAGTGCAGCTGTACGATCCCACTAAGTTTTTACAGTAGGATATTGAAAGATCACACTGGTGGCCTTCATCACACTCGTCAATATCTAGATTTTATATAAAAATGACAATATATAGTTTTATATCTATGCCTTGACTTAAGCTTTTCCTGTCTTTTAATGGTTCTATACGTCTTTTTAAATATTGACACCAATATATATATATATATATATATTTCACTAAAGAAGTGAACTAAAGGAGTGCAGTCCAAGTTCGTGGACCTCCTCCGGCGGCATTGGAAAATCACGATTTTAACCCAGAAAAATACGAATTTGATACGCATGAGGAATCAACTAATTTGATAGCAGTAATACAAGAAATAAACAAAGCAGCACAAGCAAAAATAGAAAAAATACATCTCAAACTATTTTTTCTCTGAAAACAAAATGCAGCCGCCGGCGTAGCAATGCTGCCAGTAAACATCAAGCAATTGAATAAAAACGGGGGATTTTCTAGGATGATCATTGGCTACAGCCAATAATTTAAATTTCAGCAAAAACGCGTCGATGTCATCACCATCGGAGAATTTTGAATAGGAGATCCTGGCTACGTCTACTGACGGTTTTGTCTTTTTTGTTTTTTGGGAATCCTATTTCAGTTTTTTCTTTTGCAACACAGTTTTTTTTCTTTTCTTTCAATTTTACGTTTTTTACGTTCACGTTCACGCTCTTCACGTTCAGCCTTTTTTTCTTTGCGTTTGTGTTTACTCTCTTCACGTTTGTTTTCAGCCTTTTATTCTTTGTAATCTTCCATTTCCATATGTTTATCTCCGTCTTCTAATTGTAAACGTTGCCGAATTAGCTCGCTAGCGATTCGTAACGTTAAATCTTGAAGTTATTTATAGCACAATAGTTCTCGAATTACAATTACGTCTTAGTACTTCTTTCGCGCTGACTCAATCTAATTATATCTCACATTTCAGAAATCTCTTGATTCTGACAACTCTTTTGATTCTATTAGATAACTTTTGTCAACTTGTTTAACTACAGAGTCTATTCTCTAAAACTATAAATCTAGATTTCACGACCGACTAATTCTACTTCACTAACTCCTGAGGTTACAAAATAGGAAAAGGCTTATATATATACACACATATATATGTATATATATATAAACAAACACACATATATATACATATATATACAAAATACAAATATATATATATATCATATATATAAACAAACATATATATACATATACATATTAACAACAGATATATATGTTTATATATATAAACAAACACATATATATATATACATATATATATATAAATACAAATATATATATACATATATATAAACAAACATATATATATATATATACATATACATACAGACGCGACGCACATACATAATACACTAATTAACATAATAAAAGACAATAAAATAAGCTACATCTTACACTAATCCCTTGACATATTTTCTCAACTCCTCCCCGGATTAGCCCAGCGACACGCACACACAGTAGAATAATAAACATAATAAAAGACAATAAAATAAGCTAATTTCACGAATATACGTAAGATGTGACATCTACATCTGACATTAAATTTTTACTTCAAACACAAAAATGTGACAAAAATAACCATAGCACAAATCTGGTGAATCCTTTTCGAATCCATTTCGGCATTCACAAGTGAAAGAGCCTACGGTATTGTTACATTGCGTAGAAATGAGAGAACAGTTGTGTTTCCATAAATAACATTCATCAATATCTGAAGGTTATAAGGATATTTAAAATATTTTTTTAAATAAACTGCAGTAATATTTTATTAAGATAAAAAACCTTTGCAATCAAAAAATGTTGATGGCTCATATCCTGGTAAGCAGCTGCACTCATAACTTCCATAGGTATTAAAACATGTTGTTGAATCGTCGTTACACTCGTCGGTTTGTTGAGAGCACTCGTCAGTATCTTAATATGTAAATAAGTTTAATGGATAAAACGATTAAATTATGGCAAAAGTAAAAAAAGCAACGTTTAATAGGTCAAACGATTTTACACTTTCAAGTGCGAATTGGTCATAGCTCGACAAAGATTATTTTGTTGCCTAACTTATTTTTTTAAAGTTTTCCATGTGCATCACTAACCTCTATTTATTCATTACTAGATTAACATAATATATATTTATTTATTACTAGATTAACATAATATATATTTATTTATTATTAGATTAACATAATATATGTTTCTTTATTACTAGATTAGCATAATATATATTTATTTATTACTAGATAACGCTCAGCCTTGTCTGCAATGCAGCCACAGACAACGTCTATAAACACAAATTTCCAACAAGCACAACAAAACAAACATTCAGCAAAAACATTGATAACTAAAAAAAAGAAACAAATATTATGTGAAAAAAAATCAAAATAGTCTCTAAAAGACACCACTAATAGTTACTCTAAGCAGCCATAAAAAAACTATTTTCCAGTTTAAACATCATAACACACTCTGAAAAAACATTAATGATAGTGAAAATCATTTCAAAATAAATAATTCTTATTGATACAAAAATAACAACATTACGTCAAAATGACAACAACACATTGATTACAAAAGTAAGAGCCAATCAGATGTTATTCGACCTTTTCTATTAATAAACTTAAATACCAAGTTGTTTATTATAATAAGTGAAATGTAGTTACTGCAGAAACATAAAAGTGGTATATAGACACCACTCTATATTATTTACTTTATTACCTTGACATTGAAAATTATTGTATTCTACAAATCCCGGCTTGCATGAGCACGTATAATTTCTATGCGCGTTTTTACATGATGTTGTATTTGTATCACACGAGTGAGCATTTTCAAAGCATTCGTCTATATCTGCAAAGCAAAATAAATTTTTTTAGTTAGCAAAATAAAAATATCATTTGTAGCAGTTACAGGTGTAATTTCTATTAAAATTCAAGCATATCAAATAAGAACCGCATGAGTTTTAAAAAATATCGGTAAGCACCAAATGCATGCATAAAAATTAGGGATGGACCGAAACTCGTCTCGGCAACTCGGACTCGGCCGATTTGGCAGTAATCGGCAAAACCTCGGACTCCGCAAACAAAGGAGTCGCCGAGGCCGAGCTCCCATCTACCATTCAGAATATTATATATGTATGTTAATATAAATGTGTGTCTCTGTTTTGTTTTATATAAATTAATTTAAAACCATAATTGGAATTATAGAAATATTGTCCTATTAATAAATTCAAACTTTACACCAAATTTTACACTAAAAATGTCTCAGAAATCTAGTAAAGTTTGAGACTTTTCTATTGTGGATGCCATCGACAAAAGCAAGGCAAACTGCTTAATATGTCATGACAAAATAATGCGTGGTGGAAAAAATTCACGAACATACGGCACAACGTCAATGATGACTCATCTGCGGACAAAACATCCAGTGCAATTCAAAGAATATGGAGCAGGGCAAGAGCAAATTAAGAAACGATAACGCGAAGACGAAGCAAATATGTCACCAAGTTCGAACAAAAAACAACACACCTCGGATATTTTGTGTAGAAAGTTAAATTGTTCTAAGTTAATCATCCGCGACATCTTGCAATCACTAATAAAATTGTGGAGATGATTAGCGTTGATATGCTGTCTTTTCAAGTAGGTGAAGATGCTGGATTTAATAATTTAATGCATGAACTCGAACCTCGATATTCGATGCCATCCAGGAAACATTTCTCGCTCACCTTAGTTTCGGACATATTTTCTCGTATACTGAATTGAAAGCAAGTCATGGTCGTTGATGCAAGTTACATAAGTTTCACCATCGATGTCTGGATGAGCACAAACAAATTGAATAGACACCGATTGGCATAGGATATCCGTTCTTCTATAACTTCAGCCATTGGAAAATGGCCACAACGGAGAATTGATTTCGAATCATCTTAAATCCATGATTGCAGGTTGGATTATCAATGGGGCAAAGAAAGGCGTTTTAGTAAAAGACAATGGCACCAGTATGAAACTAGCAACTCATCTTGTAGAATTATATGACGGGATGCTACTCTCACATGATTCAACTAGTGGTGGTAGAAGCATGTACATCTGTCTAGAAACAAGCTAAATTTTAAAGTCAAAGGTCCATTCAGTACTAGTCTCTTCTATATATTATTTTATTTACACTCAAACTCGGACTCGGTGAAAAATGATTCCAAAAACTCGGTGGTCGGCATCGGCGCCAAATCCGCTGCTCGGTACATCCCTAATAAAAATAAAATGTATATCTTGAGTTATAATAGTGAAGATTCATGCAAAATCACGTTTAAAAACATCCTTTATGAAATCTAGATTCAATTGATCAGTTTGAATATTTATTGTGCATCTTCTACAAATTTCAATGCGTTGATATTTTAATATCATAGAGAAAGTAATTTTATTTGCAGGTTTCATGTTTTGAGTTTTTTTAACACAAACGTTTATTTCAAATACACTCGATTTAGAAATACGAAAGATATTAAAATTAAATCTTTTAATTGAATTGTCATCCAATCTAAAATTATGCTGAAAGTTTCAGCCACCTAGTTGTTCAAACAACTTGTTAAAATTTGCGTACAAAGAAAGACACACACACACAAACAAAGATTGTAGGTTGAATAAAAGTTTGTGAAAAGTATTTAAGGTTCTCAAAAACAATTGAAAATAGCTTCGAAGTCTAACAGACATAATTAATTCTCAGTTTTAGTGATATCTCATTATATTCTTCTATAAAACACCGGTTATTTATTTTATAAGTTACTAGCGGGGTTACCCGGCGTTGCCCGGGGTTTTTAGAGGTATTTCTAATGTTTGTCCCTCTCGCTCCCGTTTCCTTCTCCACTTTCCCGTTTTCGTCGCGTTCCCGGTCGCTTTTCCGCTCTCGGTCGTTTTCCAGCTCCCGGTCGCTTTCCCGCTCAGAAGTTTTGTTATCGATTTTCTCTCTTGCTCGCGTTTCCTTCCATGCTTGCTCTCCCGATTCCAGTCGCTTTCCGCGTTCCCGGTCGCTTTCCGCGTTCCCGGTCGCTTTCCCGTTCCCGGTCGCTTTCCCGTTCCCGGTCGCTTTCCCGTTCCCGGTCGCTTTCCCGTTCCCGGTAGCTTTTCCGTTCCCGGTCGCTTTCCCGTTCCCGGTCGCTTTCCCGTTCCCGCTCACGCTTGCTCTCCCATTCCCGTCATGCTTGCTCTCCCATTCCCGGTCACGGTTGCTCTCCCGTTCCCGTCCCCGTTCACGCTCATTTTCTCTTTTCCATTCTTTCATAACTTCTGTTAGCCTATAAAACGTAAAATAGATTTGCTAAGACTATATATATATATATATATGAATGTTTGTGGGTTAGTTTGTCTATTATAGAAACGGGAAAGCGACCCGGAACGGACAGCGAGTGGGAGCGGGAATGCGACACGGAACGGACAGCGAGCGGGAGCGGGAATGCGACCGGCAGCGGGAAAACGACCGAAAACGGGAAAGCGAACAGGAGTGGGAAAGCAGGTGGGAAAGGAAACGGGAGAGAAAGAGACAAACATTAGAAAAACCTCTAAAAACCCCGGGCAACGCCGGGTATCTCCGCTAGTACATACATAAACACAGACACAGACACACATACATGCACATACACATACATACATACACACATACATACGCACATACATATATATATAGTTTCCGCTCGCTCACCCGCTCCGCTCCGCTCATTTTGTGACGGATTTCAAAAATTTTTTCTCTATATTTGATTCCCCTTGACTCTCAAGATTGTGTGAAAATTTCATTACGATCGGATGAATGGTGTAGCAATGCATAAACGCCATTAACATATATACATATATACATATATACAAACATTCATTTTTATATATATAGATATAATATAATTCATCAAGTTCTTAAAGATATACTTAATTTATGTTTCCTCCTAACAAATCTTAAAAACATACCTTCGCAGTTAAAGTCATCAAGCTGCTTGAGGCCTTCTAGACATTCGCATTTATAACTTCCTTGGGTGTTATTACAGCTCGATGAGGTTTCATTGCATTTGTGTCCGCTGTTAAGGCATTCGTTGGTATCTTTCAAACAACGAAATGTTAATAAAATTTAAAAGCCATTTACAGTTGCATGTTTTTTAAACATACATAAACGCGAATTTCTATTATTTGGTCATGTTATTAACTACAAAAGCACACAAAAAGAATTAAGTGAAAAAAAAATAAAAGTAATTTTGCTCATAACATAGTTTTATCGGAATTGTTATACGCACGACAGTCGTGTAAATCCTATTAAAGGACCGGCTATATACGCGACAGTTATAAAAAATAACGTCATCAGATCTTGCAGAGTCGTGGCCATATATATAGAATAAGTATAGAGGAAATAATCGAACTATCGCTTTGTATACGAAAATGGCCTCTAAACGATTTAGAATTGTAAATGGATTGAAGAAATCAGCAGAGGAGTCAGACTCACGTGATCTACAATCCATTTTATTTTCCTTGTTCTTTCCACTTTTACTATTAAATTGCATAAAAATGCAGTTCTATTGATGCGCTGGAAGGTTTTCAAATACTTGGAAATTTAATTCTAATTGTTCATTTATTTGGCAAGTCAGACTTACGTGAGGTACAATCTATTTTTTATCTCCCATGTTTTTTCCAATAAGCTTAAATAACAAGTTGTTTATTATATACTAGCGAGCGTACCCGGCGTTGCCCGGGGTTTTCAGAGGTTTTTCTATCGTTTGTCTCTCTCGCTCCCGTTTCCTTCCCCGCTCCCGCTCGTTTTCCCGCTCCCGGTCGCTTTCCCGTTCCCGTCGCTTTCCCGCCCACGGTCGCTTTTCCGCTCCCGATCGATTTCCCGTTCCCAGTCGATTTTCCGTTCAAGGTCGCTTTCCCGTTCCCGCTCACGCTTGCTCTTTCGTTCCCGCTCACGCTTGCTCTTTCGTTCCCGCTCACGCTTGCTCTCATTTTCTCTTTTTATTCTTTCCTAACTTCTTTTAGCCGTTCAAAACGTAAAATAGATTTGCTAAAACTGGTTAAAAGTTGCTTGAAACATTCAAACGTTGTTACTTAAACTAAATTTAAATTTAATTACGCAATTACTTTTGATGGTCGTACATAGGCACTTTTGGCCTGGAGCGGTTCAGACTTCTACAAAGAACAGACCCATTCACAGACAAACATTCATTTATATATATACATATATGTAAATATATATAGAAACTAGCTTACCCAGCAAACGTTGTTTTGCCATATTAATTATTTTGGCTTTATATATATATATATATATATATATATATATATATATATGTATATATTTATGTATCTATATATATATAAAAATGAATGTTTGTATATATGTATGTATGTATGTATGTATGTATGTATGTATGTATGTATATAGGTTTGTTATTTATGCATTGCTACACCATTCATCCGATCGTAATGAAATTTTCACACAACCTTGAGAGTCAAGGGGAATCAAATATAGAAAAAAAAATTTGAAATCCGTCACAAAATGAGCGGAGCGGAGCGGGTGAGCGAGCGGGAACTATATATATATATATATATATATATATATATATATATATATATATATATATATATATATATATATATATATATATATATGTGCGTATGTATGTGTGTATGTATGTATGTGTATGTGTGTCTGTGTGTGTGTTTATGTATGTATGTATGTATGTATGTATGTATGTATGTGTGTTTTTTTACAATATTTCGGCACTAAATGTTCACTCAAAGTATGTATGTGTGTATGTATTTATGTATGTATGTATGTATGTATGTATGTATGTATGTATGTATGTATGTATGTGTGTATGTATGTATGTATGTATGTATGTATGTATGTATGTATGTATGTATGTATGTATGTATGTATGTATGTATGTATGTATGTATGTATGCATGCATGTATGTATGTGCGTATGTATGTGTGTATGTATGTATGTGTATGTGCATGTATGTGTGTCTGTGTGTGTGTTTATGTATGTATGTATGTATGTATGTATGTATGTATGTATCTATGTATGTATGTATGTGTTTTTTACAATATTTCGGCACTAATTGCTCATTCAAAGTATGTATGTGTATGTATGTATCTATGTATGTATGTATGTATGTATGTATGTATGTATGTATGTATGTATGTATGTATGTATGTATGTATGTATGTATGTATGTATGAATGTATGTATGTATGTATGTAGAATCGGATCTAAGGGGGAACTGAAAGCGAAAAAATGAGCGAGAAAGCGACAGGGAACGGATAACGACCGGGAGCGGGAGCGCAAGCGGGAATGAAACGGGAGCGAAAAAGAAACGCATTAGGTAAACCTCTAAAAACCCCGGGCAACGCCGGGTGCCCCCGCTAGTATATTAATATATATTATTAGGGAGTAACCGATTTCAATTTTTTGCCGATTTCCGATTTTCCGATTTTTGGTTCAAAAATTTGCCGATTCCGGTTTCGGTCCGATTAATCGGCAATATCTAATATGAAAAATTTCACATCAACGAAAATGTTTGCCGATTCTTTTGAAAACTATTTTGGTGAGTACCCAGGACGGTTTTTGTTTCTTTGGCAGCTTTCAATTCGTCTTCTGTTTTTCGTTTCTTGTCATTTTCACAGATTCCAGATCATTTAGAAAAATTGTCTGGGTGTCTTGTTCTCAGATGAGTAATCA
Organism: Erpobdella octoculata; assembly: GCA_963978895.1. Lineage (NCBI taxonomy): Eukaryota > Metazoa > Annelida > Clitellata > Hirudinida > Erpobdellidae > Erpobdella > Erpobdella octoculata. The sequence goes on along the minus strand of OZ022244.1, from coordinate 4,730,442 downwards.
ATCCACTCCTCCTGAAAGTGCGCGCATCGCTTCCTCCTCGTTTTAGTTTTTCATTGCAAACTAAACAGTTGGCCCTTGATTTGCCAATCGCATTGATTTCAAAAAATTAACAAAATTTGCTTCTTTGCGTCATTATTAACTATTTCAAATAAATTTATTAAGAACATTTAAAATAATTATAGTAGTGTACGTAGACATGTAGACAAATTTTATATCACAGAATTAGATACACAAATGTTTGATCTGCTTATTTTATAGCAATTGAAATAACAAAAGGGGCCGTATTCACCAACCGACGTTTAATTAACGAGATGTAAAGCCCTTTACGCATAAAAACAATTTTCTGGTTTAATAACCTTTGCTTCCTACTACTAATAAACTTCCAAAAAACAAAATTTATGCATAGTGCATCATCTTGTGGATGTAGTTCTAGTATTTTCGACGTTTGACTGTGCAACGTTTCATTGCCATCAATAGAATATTCAAATTAAGAAAGCACAAGGTGAAACATGAAAAACAGTATAATAAAAGCATGACAAAGTCGGAATCAGTTAACCTAATGTTGCCGATTCCGATTAATCGGAATTTTGCACTAATCGGCAATATCCGATTTTTGGACCAAAAGTCGGTTGCTCCCTAATATTAATATATATATATATATATATATATATATATATATATATATATATATATATATATATATATATATATATATATATATATATATATATATATATATATATATATATATATATATATATATATATATATATCGGTAATTCGGTTTGAAACGTTGAACGAACCCAGCTTTAAACATGCGTTAGTGAAACAACTGTTTTAACATTTTTAAGATTGTTTTTTTCAGATATTACAGTTTTTTTATTATACTTCAAGCTTCGGTAATCTTTCACATAAGCGGCCCGCTGTTTGAAAGAGTAATACATTTTCGGCTATAATTAGCTATAAACACGATGAAAAGTGATAATAAGGGGTAGGGTTAGGGTTAAGGTTGTAACAAAATAGGACTATTTTATTGGAAGATTCGGCCCGGGCCGCTTATATAAAAGATAATACAATCTTCGTGTCTCTCGGAATTTCAATTTATTAATTGGTTTATCATTATTAATACTATTATATTCGGTGCGTGCAATATTTTGTAGGGTTATTATGTGCATCATCGAAACGGCTGAATCGATTGTGTACATTTAGTAGGTCTGAGAATAGGGTGTAATCTATTTAGTATTTTTATTAGAGAAAATATTTCACCAATTTTTATCAATTAGCAAGAAATTATTCAGTTTTAACAATTTTAAGAGCTTGTGACGGCCGTACAGACTGCACAGGTCAGGTGGGTCATGATGATGAGCCATGCAAAGCTGTTCAAGATGAACCATGCAAAGATGGTGATGACGAGCCTGGCAAAGATGGTGACAATGATACAGTCGGTTTGGACGTCGAAAACAAAACTAAAGAAGATAAGAAGAATGTTGAAAACGAAATGCAAAACGATGAGGATAAAAGTGACGATGATGATTATAATAATGGCAATAACAACTATGGCTTTAACCCATACAGCGACGGTTCTGAAACGGAAGCCTCCATAACAGACGACGGCACCGAATATTCAGGGTCAGATTTTAGTGACGAATCTGACTCGGATGAAGCAACTAAGGATTTAAAAACGGACGAAACTCCAATCGAGAAATACGTCGAAGCTAATTTAAAAAAAAAGACACTGATTTGAGAGACGATAGCAATGATTTGAAGAAAGATCCTTTGGACGATACGAAAGTTGACACCGATGAAAGAGCCGAGTTGGAATGTGAAAAGAAAACATTCGATTGTAGCTTGGAAGAAAACAAAGATGACGGCGATGAACTTTTCCAAAACAGCAATAGCAATGCAGCCAGCAAAAACTCTGAAAAAGATGAGCCAAGAACAAAGAACGGTACCAAAAGTTCTAAATCAGATGAATCCACAGAGGATTCTAGAACAAACAGACTAAAAGTCATTGTAAAATCAAATAACAGTTTGATAAAGGGATTTAATGGATTTATAGAACGTGTTTTCGAAAAACCTTTTGAAGAGTTTCTTGAGAAAGATCTAAAAGATGTGAAGGAAGAAGAAAAAGCAGACAGATCCGATGAACCGTGCAAAGATGTTCAGGACGAGGCATGCAAAAAAGGCTGTGATGAACCGTGCAGAAACGGCGACGATGAGCCAAAGAAAGACTTTGTTGATAAGTCAAAGAAGGACTGAAAGAAACTGCGTCAAACGGTCAAGAGACTTGACCATGTTGTTTGCGAATTGCGGTCAAAGCCACGAGTAAAGATCAAGGTATTTTGGTGTTCGTGGCCGAGTCGCTTTTCTCAAAAGCGACTATGCTGTTCGGGACGAACAGAATTAAGAAGGGGGTAATCATGTAAAATCACTGATTTTACGATCAGTTTCCTATTGATAAACGTTAAAGGATTTAGAAAATTTATTAGGGACATTATTATTAATACACCAGAAGGTATAAATAGCCTTAACAAAGCTTCATTTATTATTTTCCAATAAACTGCAAAATCATTCTATTGAGCCCGGTATACGATTTGGTGATTTCGTAACAATATATATATATATATTGTTATATATATATATATATATATAATATATATATATATATATATATATATATATATATATATATATATATATATATATATATATATATATATATATATATATATATATATATATATATATTGTTAAAGTGTATTTACTGATGAAACATAGAAAAAATGGTATATAGAAATCAATCTATATTATTTATTTTATTACCTTGACATTGAAAATTATTGTATTCTACAAATCCCGGCTTGCATGAGCACGTATAATTTCCATACGCGTTTTTACATGATGTTGTATTTGTATCACACGAGTGAGCATTTTCAAAGCATTCGTCTATATCTACAAAGTAAAATAAAATTTTTTTAGTTAGCAAAACAAAAATAAAAATATCCTTTGTAGCAGTTACAGGTGTAATTTCTATAAAAATTCAAACATATTAAATTTGAACCACATGAATGATTGTTTGTTATTGGGCGTTATCTTTTTATTTCAAATACACTTGATTTAGAAATACGAAAGATATTAAAATTACATTTGTTAATTGAATTGTCATCTAATCTAAAGTTATGCTGAAAGTTTCAGCCACCTAGTTGTTCAAACAACTTGTCAAAATTTGCGTACAAAGAAAGACACACACACACACAAACAAAGTATTTAAGGTTCTCAAAAAAATTATTCTAGGACTGTTCATCAAAGGACGATTCATCAAAGGACTGTTCATCAAGGAATATTCATCAAGGGACTATTCATCAAAGGACTATTCATCAAAAAAGTTAATAAAATTGTTTAAGATGTTATAATCAACCAAAATATGTTACCAAAATGTGGAGTAATTTATAACAAATTTACAGTGCTACTGTGCTTGCATCCAAATACTTTGTACTTTATAAAAGAACTAGCGGGGTAACCGGCGTTGCCCGGGTTTTTAGAAGTTTTTCGATCGTTTTTCTCTCTCGCTCCCGTTTCTTTCCCCGCTTGCTCTCACGCTCCCGGTCATTCTCTTTTTCCGCTTGTCTCCCGCTCCCGGTTGCCTTACCTTCCCGATCGCTTTCCCGCTCCCGGTCACAGCACCAGCAAAACTAAATTTGACTGTTTTCGTAAACCGTATATGTACACATTCACCAAAGGCCACAAACACTCAAAGCATCACACATGCCCGCTATGTCAAATCTGGCATCGTTCGTTTAACCCCAAGAGGCCACGCTTAAAAGACACTTATGCCTCGAGCAATCAACAAGTTTGTAGAAGACATGGTTGTAATATTCAAAAATTTTATTCGTCACATACAGTAAATAAAACAACTGGACAAGAAATAACGTCAAGATCTTAAGATCAAACGAGCAAAAGACAATTGAATAAAAACTTTAAAAAAAAATTGCCTTCAACTGTTTGTACAAACTGTAGGTATATACACACTCAAACAGCCAGATACCATACACCTCAAAACATCACTAACACCCGGTCTACCACTTCTGCCAAACTTCAAAGGGACGCACACGCTCGCTTTAGCGAGGTCAAGAAAGATTCCACATTTCAAAGAGACGTTTACGCTCGTCGATAAATCAACCAGACTCAGATTTCATGCATACTTCAAATAAAAACTAAATACATTGGAAATCATTTAATTGATATAAAAACCTATTTTGTTTTTGAAAAAAAGTAGCGGTAGCGAATAGCGCCGAGAACAGCTAAAAAATATAGCGGCGCTGCCATCAACTATCTTGTCAGCCAATAATACCGCTTTTAACAACCCTGGTTGCCATCACTATTTTTTTAAATTACTGATATGTTTAAAATTTATTTTATCAAAGATGAAAAACTGTCTTTTAAAACTACATCAAATTATTTTACGCTGAAAATATCTTGGGTATGTATTGATAAAGGTTGTTGAGGAGTGGCTTCAAAAATTGATGAATAGACTTTAGATGAACAGTCCTTATGATGAACCGTCCTCTTGATGAATAGTCCTTTGATGAATAGTCTCTTGATGAATAATCCCTTGATGAATAGTCCTTGATGATCAGTCCCTTGATGAATTGTCCTTTGATGAAAAGTCCGCATACCAAAAAAATAGCTTCGAAGTCTAACAGACATAATTAATTCTCAGTTTTAGTGATATCTCATTACATTTTTCTATAAACACCGGTTATTTTTTTTATAAGTTATATAATATAATTCATCAAATTCTTCAAGATATACTTAATTTAGGTTTCCTCCTAACAAATCTTAAAAACATACCTTCGCAGTTAAAGTCATCAAGCTGCTTGAGGCCTTCTAGACATTCGCATTTATAACTTCCTTGGGTGTCATTACAGCTCGTTGAGGTTTCATTGCATTTGTGTCCGCTGTTAAGGCAATCGTTGGTATCTTTCAAACAACGAAATGTTAATAAAATTTAAAAGTCATTTACAGTTTCAAGTTTTTTAAACATAGATAAACGCGCATTTCTATTATTTAGTCATGTTCTTAACTAAAAAAGCACACAAAACGAATTAAGTGAAAAAAATAAAAGTAATTTTGCTCATAACATAGTTTTATCGGAATTGTTATACGCACGACAGTCGTGTAAATCCGATTGAAGGACCGGCTATATACGCGACAGTTTGATAAAATAACGTGATCAGATCATGCAGAGTCGGGGCCTTGGTAAATAGAATAAGTATAGAGGAAATAAACAAATTATCGCTCTGTATACGAAAATGCCCTCTAAACGATTTAGAATTGTAAATGGATTGAAGAAATCAGCAGAGGAGTCAGACTCACTTGATCTACAATCCATTTTATTTTCCTTGTTCTTTCCACTTTTACTATTAAATTACCTAAATATGCCGTTCTATTGATGCGCCAGATAGTTTTCAAATACTTGGAAATTTAATTCTAATTGTTCATTTTTTCGGCAAGTGAATTCATTTAACTAATTCTATAAAAAACCGCATAATGCAAACTAAATACATTCGGTAGTGCTATATTTAAACATTTAGACAAATATTTCTGAAACTAAATAAATGAAACTTATTTCAAGTTTTTTGAAAAAAAAATAAAATTTTGTAAATTTTTAAAAATATTGAAATTTGTTACTATTTAAATAAGTTTTTTTCTCATTAAATTGCTACAATGTAGTTATTAAGATTGTCTGTCGGGTATAGTTCATAATTCTTTTTTTCGCGGTATACGTACCTTACGTACTGCAAGCTATCTTAAAAAATAGGCTCATCCTATATACTATTCTATATATATGGTCGGGGCCTTATAATATTCTTACCTCAGAATAATCTAATATATAAACAAGATAATTTGTAATACAAACCGCTGGAGCCATTTTAACGAAAATTGACACGGAGGTAGATCATAAAATGTAAAAGGTCATAAGCTAGTTTTTATCATTTTTTAATTCACTTTTAATGACCTTTTCAGACCAAAAGTGCCTATATACGAACATGACAGGTCAGTGCGTAACAAAAATTTAGTTTACGTGACAAAGTTTGAGTGTTTCAAGCAGCTTTTTAGCAAATCTAGCAGACGGGAGAAGGAGCGAAAGAGCGAGCGGGATTGGGAAAGCGAGTGGAAACGAAAGAGCAAGCTGTGGCAGGATTGCAAGCGGGAAAGGGAGAGGAAGCAGGAGAGCGATAAGGAGCAAAAAAGCAGTCGGGAAGAAAACAGGAGGGGGAGAGAAACAAAAGAATATTCTCTAAAAACCCCGGGCAAAGCCGGCTAACTCCGCTAGTCCATTATCAATTATCGGATAGAAATGCCACCATTTATAACAATGAGAACAATAAAACCAAATACGACTCGCAGATTTTTTTCTTTTTCATACATGAAAAAAAATAGCGATTACTTTTTTTAAAGGAAGTTCAAACTGAGTTTGAGTTTGATTGCCATTGGTTTGAATTTGGTTTGAGTTCGACCGTTATTGGGTTTGAGTTTGGTTCGAGTTCGGCGCATAGGAGTTTGGGTTCATTCGAGTTTGGTTTTAAGTTCGGCACATAAAAATTAGGTTTCGTTTGCGATTGGTTCAAAATGCAAAAATGTAGGTTCGAGTTTGGTTTAAAATGCTAAAATGTAGGTTTAAGTTCGAAAAGTTAGGTTCGAGTTAAATTCGATTCCCGTCTTTAGTTTGTATGTACTTATTGGCATCAAACTTAAAAACCAGAATTCATGTTAACGTCTAGTTGCAAGCCATCAACTTCGACGCCAAAAATATGTATTAAAAATAGGAGCGGACGAATGTTGATATAAACAAACAGTAAGGCAGCCGCGTGACCGGCGCCTAGATCTTGCTAGGTGAAACCGAAAGGTTAAGAAACTTAATCATTGGAGAAAAAGATAGGTTGTTTTTTATGGCCAAAAACCATTCCAGACCAACAGTGACTATGTACAAACATAAAAGATTATTGCGTTAACAAATTCAAATTTAGTTTTCGTAACAAAGTTCAAAGATGGTTTAAAGCCATTTTTAACAAATCTTTTTCTTTTATGTTTTATGGGCAAAAAAAATGAGGGAAAAGAAGAAAAAAAATGAAATAAAATAAAAATTTGCTAACATTTAACGTGGCGTTAGTCAATAGTTAGACTTCAAAACCAAGAAGGAAGTAAGAAAGCAAGGAGGAAAAAAAGGAAAAACCAAAGAAAAAACAACGATAGAAAAATCTTTAAAAACCACGGGTAACACCGAGACATTTTTCTAGTCAATAATAAAAACATGCAAAAGTTTTTTTTAGAAGTATTCTTTTATTCAAAATAGCATCAAAACCTGTCGGACGACAGGCCTTAAAAAGAAAAACCTATATGTTTAAATCTAAAAAATAATTACGACCATCCTTTCATTAGCCCTGCCATGTAGACAACACTAAGGCAAATCTCTACTGCTAGACTTCTAGTGTTTATTTACTCTGTCGCCATCCACCGGCAATAACGCCGCTCAGCAGCATGTTTTGCTGCATTCCAAATCTATTTGCACCAATGTACTAAAATGTGTTCATAACTGGTCGGCTGCATTACAGGATCGTAAAAGTAAATTTATAGTTCGACATTCTATCTAATTGTGTGCAGTGCCGTAGGGTGCTTTTCAAACCATCTAATGTTAAAAGCAAAAATCCTCAAAACAGTATACTGGAACCCTCCCATTTTCTTAACAACATTAAGAAGTACTGAATAGCATTGTAAACATGTCAGTATCTGTTAAATCTTTTGCTGGCGATATCAAGTTCTACTCAAGCTCCAGATTAGCCGACATGGAAATTCAGAAAGCTATAAATAATAACACATTTTGAAGTAGACTGTCGTAGCTGAACCTGGATCTCAATAAATGAATGGTGTGCTCAGTTTGCCGAAATAACAAATACGATCAATGACATTCTTTACTGTCTAATTCAGGGGTCTCAAACATGCGGCCTGCTGGATGATATTTTGCGGCCCGCCACTTGATATCAAATTTCAATAGAAGTGCGGCCTACCGTGGCGATAACAAATAAAATAAAAATACTTTTTTTCACCCACCGGATCAAATCCTTTCCCTTCCCTTCAAATCCTTTCCTTTCCCTTCGGGAAAAGTGTTTGCCCCCTGAAGAAAATTAGGAGTATTGCCTTTTTGATAATGTATGGGTGTGTACATCTGTATTATATCCATGTTCATGTGCAAGCCGGAGAAAAAAGCTAAAAAACAATATTATAATGTAGGAGTGGAATGGGCATGTGAGAGCATTTTCCACAAAACTTATTTTATGGAAAGCACAGCTCTCTCAAAGAAACCTCTGTCATTTTCCAGCATGCCAATCACTCGTAGATGTGGACACGCTATTCAATGGTGAAGACTATATTAATGCTATTGAAAAACTACATGAAAAATTTGATTTCAGATTTTCAGATTTTAAGACTCACAGAGCCACTTTTAAAATTTTTACTGATCCCTTTTCTTTCGATGTCCAAGATACCCTGTGTTGCAGATGGAACTTATCGACCTGCAGTGCAATTCTCATTTGAAAACTAAGTTTAGGGAAATAAATGGAAAAACAGAAAAACTTTCACAATTTTTGAGAGTTGCCTCCCACTTTTCCTGAGCTTTCCAGAATGTTCAGCCGGACCATGTGCCTTTTTGGAAGCACATACATGTGCAAAAAACTGTTCTCTACCATGAACTTTAATAAGTCCAAATACAGATCTAAACTTACCGACGAGCATCTCCTGGTTATACTGAGGGTCTCGACTGCTTCTTCTCTTCAGCCAAATATGTCTGAGCTGTGTAAGGGTCTTCTCTAGCAAAGAGCATTAAGTATAGAAAAAGCTGCCAGTTTGCACTTTTGAGAAAAAAAAAGCATAAAAATTAAAGAGACTGAACATTCGTATTTTTATAACTTCTAATTTTTACTACTATATTTCCATATCAATTTTTGAATGACTTCTTATTGATGGATATTTTCCACTTTTGTAACATAAAGATTGAAGCGACTGAACAGTTGTACTTTTATAAATGCATACATTAACTTCTAATCTCTGTTACTATATTTTCATATCAATTTTTGAGTCATTTCTTATTGCTGGATTTTTTCAACTTTTGTATACATCCTATTGCTTAACAAGTAAATTAAAAACGAATTTTTAAAACCCAATGCTTTTATATGTAATTAAAACACAAATTTTGCAATCAATTTTTTCTTATATTACTCTTTTATTTTATATTAAAGTCGCAATATACAAAAAGAATAGGCCTTAACCTATTCTAATGGACCTTACCTTTTAAAGTGCCATCCGAGAGCATGAAATTAATTAAAATTAATTAAATTAATTGACTTATTGTAAAACTAATAATTGAATATTGCATTGTTTTCTATTTTGAGCATGTATGCAAAATTTGAAAAAAATCTATCATCAGGAAGTGACTCAAAAATTGATTGCAAGATTTGAAACAGACAGAGAAACAGACAAACAGAGACGACGAGTAGATAAAAGCATTGAGTAAAAACAATGCAATATTCAATAATTAGCTATACAAAAATAGTTTGTTTAAAAATATATAAATATAAAAAAGTAATTTTAAAAGTTGAGCTTTGACAACATAAAAGCATTTGGTTTACAAATTTTGTTTTATGTTGTTCACTTGTTTTGTTATTAACTTGATGCGGCCCAGCCTCGTCCAGATTCTTAGTAATGCGGCCCGCGGGCAAATTGAGTTTGAGACCCCTGGTCTAATTAAAAACTATCAACTAAATGTTGTAAAGCAGAATAGAACAGATTGTTGATGGTAACTTTACTTTCAAGAACCAAGTCAACAACATTCTGCTTCTATTCGTTCTAGTCTTATCCTCAAATCATTTGTTTTTTGTGTCTACGCTAGAGAAACAATTGGTTATTGTTTTCCTGTGCGGAATATACACTATAAATATTTGATCAATGGAATTGATAAGGTGCAGAGACGTTTTTTCAACTATGAGAGTTTTAAATAAACAAACATAGGAAATTATGTATGTTGACTGTTATACTTCATGATGTTAAAAGACTTTATGGCATTTATTGGTTGCACGAAAGACTATTTAACCAGGACAGTTGAAAAAATTAACTATGCAAAGAAAAAAGATTTATTGATTGATAAACCAGAAATTATTGCAAAATGGCTGAAAAATGAAACAACAATGTATTCCCGATCAACGAATTTAGACATTAAAATATAAGACTATGAATCCCTTAAAAACAACTTTAGCTTAATTTATCACAATTATAATGGAAATATCTTTTACAAGCTCGGTTATTACTTCGATGGGTGACATTAAATACATTATTCCGTTTTTAGATTTAAAACAAAATTTTAACAGTGAAAAATGGAAATAAATAAGAAATATAAATAATATAGCGAATATATATATATATATATATATATATATATATATATATATATATATATATATATATATATATATATATATATATATATATATATATATAATATTTATAACCTACTATGCATATTGCTCCTTTTAGAGTATGTGAAGTATAAATGCAAATTTGAAATAACAAACGCAAACTTTTATCAATTCTAAAAATTATCTAGTTTGTAGTTACCAACTGTATAAATAGCTGTATAAAATTAGTTATACCTTGACATCTATCGTCTGTAGAGCTTACATATCCTTTTTTGCATTGACAAGTAAAATTTTCTTTAGTGTTGATACACATCTTCGAAGTGGCATTGCATATCTTCGTACCATTATTACACCCGGCTTTAAAATAAAAACGCCTTAAAAACTATTAAATGTGACAATAATTTTCAGTAATATTTGCTCATGAATTTTATTTGAAAAACAAGTAGTTCAAAAATGATTTATTTATTTGATAATTAACTAGCGGGGTATTCGTTGTTGCCCGGGGTTTTTAGAGGTTTTTATATCGTTTTACTCTCTCGCAACCGTTTTCTTCCCCTCTTGTTCTCCCGCTTCCGGTTGATTTTCCGTTCCCGCTTGCTCTCCCGTTCCGGGTCGCTCTCCCGTTCCCGGTCGCTCTCACGTTCCCTGTCGATCTCCCGTTTTTGGTCGCTTTCCCGCTCCCGTTCGCTTTTCCGCTCTCGGTCGCTTTCTTGCTCCCGGTCGCATTCCCGCTCCCGTGTGATCTCCCGTTCCTGATCTTTTTCCCTTTCCCGCTTGGTCTTTCGCTCTCGGTAGCTTTTTTGTTCCCGCTTGCTTTCTCGTACCCGTTCCTGTTTATTTTCCAGTTTCCGTTTCCGCTCGCTCTCCCGCTCCCGCCGCGCTCATTTCATGACCGATTTCAATTTTTTATGCGAAAATGTTCCTCCATTGACTCTCAAGGTTGTGTGAAATTTTCATTACGATCAGAAGAATGGTGTAGCAATGCATAAAGGACATACATACACACATACATACATACATACATACATACATACATACATACATACATACATACATACATACATACATACATACATACATACATACATACATAAATACAAACATACATACATACATACATACATACATACATACATACATACATACATACATACATACATACATACATACATACATACATACATACATACATACACACCAACATAATTTCATTTTCTATATATGGAATAATATTCATCATGCAGTAATAGAATCAAATAATCATATTATGGTAAAACCGTGACAAATTTTCTGTTGCCACAAAATTAAAAACGTATAGCCGTTTATGAAAATTGTAATTATCTTTCTTAAATGCGCCTAAACTACTATGGCGTGAAAATAATTTAAAAGATTTTAAATAGTTTAGAGGCGTGGTGGGACAGCAAAAAAGTCTTTGACTGTCCTGGGTTCAACTCCCGGCCATATAAAATCCCACATCGCGTAACTTCCTTGGACAAGGAGTTCACTCAGCTCAAGTCAACTCATCCTTATGTCCTTCTGTAGTAGTCAAATGAATACTAGTGATTCTACTGGGAATAAAGCGATTGAAGTGCTGAATATGGCTGCCTGCATTGTAGTGTTCTTGAAATCAATTGGTATTTTCATCTTTCATCTTTACAACTCTACAGTTATGTTTTTTCTTGCACTCATCTACTTGTGGTGTTGTTGAATTATAACTATGTAGTGTTCCACATGGTTTTATTACAACGCTTATATTAGCTTGCAATGTTGTTTGTTTGTTTGTTATTTCAGCGCAAATGTTGTTTTTGAAAACACTCACCGCTACTCGTCGGATCAACGAAGTTAATAAAAGTCGAGCTCGGTTAGTTCTTTGATGGGTGACATTAAATAGAATAATGCGTTTTTGATTTATAAACAATTAAAAAAAATTTAATCTGTCTGTCTGTCCAAAGGTATATATATATATATATATATATATATATATATATATATATATATATATATATATATATATATATATATATATATATATATATATATATATATATATATATATATATATATATATATATATATATATATATATATATATATATATATATATATATATATATATATATAAGTCTCCATTAGGTGATAAAAAAGGAGATTGCGTTGTACATATATAAAGTAATTCTTTCAAGACTTCAGGGCTGATTTGAGAAGGTTGAATACTAGGATGTGAATAAACACACTTACAAATTATATTTATAGTGTCTATAACAGGTACGTTGGTAAACAAACTTTCAACATCTAAAGACGCAATTATATTAGAACTTCCATTACTATGAATAAGATCAACAAAATCATAAGAAGATTTAAGACTATATTGAAAAGGACAATAAGGAGAAATAATTTTATTAATTTCTTTAGCAACATTATAAGTAACAGCAGGACATTGTGAAATAATAGGTCTTAATGAGTTATCTTTCTTATGTATTTTAACATTACCATAAATATAACCAGGTTTATAGTCACCTATTATTTTAGAAAAAATTGTTATCTTCTTTTTAATAAGAGTCGCAATGATCTTATTTAGTTTAGATCTGATCTTAACAGTAGGATCAGCTTTCACTTTTTGAAATTTTGAGCTGTCAGAGAGAATTGTATTGAGTTTGGAAAAATAATTGTCACGATTTAAAATGACGTACGTAGGTGATTTGTCAGCTTTACGGATAATTATCTGAGTATTTTTACGTAGTTGAGAGGCAGCATTCAATAACTTTTGTAAAACACATCAGGGCTCCTCTTACAATAAAACAAAAACAACAAAACAAAACATTAAAAATTAAAGCCAAAAAAATATAAAACACAAAAATCTGCATGTCAGGGAAAATAAATTGAAATAATTCCACTCTGATCATCAATTTGGATAGGATTTCGCAAATAGAAATTTCTTTAACTCGGCCTTGAATGAATTGAATAAAGTGGTTTCTCAAATGCTGGCAGGCATCATGTTCCATGTTCCCGGTCCAGCTATACTGAAGGCTCAGCTGCCGTAAGTTTTTGTCCGAATTATGGGAACAACTAGGTCACCACGGCTAGCTAATCTGTGTCAAGATAAGTACAAATTGTTATCAGATACAGTAATACACAGTTCTTGTAAATAAAAGGGGGCTACGCCATGGAGCGCCTTGTAGACTAAAGTCCTACTTTTGAAAGTAATGCGCTCAGAGATACGCAGCCACCGGAGTTCAGTTTTCATTATTGCAGTCACATGACTGTTTCTTTAGTCCACACAGATAAATAACGAGCGGCCGTATTTTGAATACGTTGAATCTTTCCAACAGCACTAAAAGGTAAGCCTGTAAATAGAGAGTTGCAATAGTCAAGTCTACTCACAACAAAGGAATGCAGCATGAAACGTATTGCTTCACTTGTCAGAGACCTTTGTATGCTTCTAAGTTGTCGTAGTTGGAAAAAACATGTTTTTGAGAGTTTAGAAATATGATCTTTTATGGAAAGCTCAGAATCGACATAAACACCCAGGTTTCGAATTACTTCTGTGGGGACGAGCAAAGCCCCAGCAACCAACAAAGCTTTTGCTTTACTCTGCTGCAACTTTGATCTTGCACCTATCCAGAATAATTCAGTCTTATCGCAATTCAGCTTTAGACGATTAAAAGCCATCCACTGTTCAACGCAGGGCAATAGGCAAAGGTGAAAGCAATACGAGTTTATTACAGATAATAAATTAACAGAATCTCTGGACAATATGATGGAAGAAAACATGGCGGCACAGAAAAAATACAAAGCAGCACAACAAGGAATAAAGATATTGATTCTTGGCGGTCAGGTCTATCCTGAAAATAAAGTAACAGCAGTCGGTGTAGCGTTGCTGTCAGAAAACAACAACAAAGAGAATGAAAATGGTAGTGTTTCTGGCAGTGGTTTGCCTGAGTGCGAACTGGACGGTACGACTGTTGAAAGTTTGGTCGCAGAGAGGGCTGAGGCATTGGTGGACACTGTTCTGAACCAGCGTGCTGCTGACAAAAAAATGATGTGAGTTGCTGCAGCAAAACCCAGTTTGAACTGGAGTCCAACAGCTGTGTTTTAGAACACGTGACAGATGACGGCCGTACAGACTGCACGGATCAGGTGGGTCATGAGAAAAACAATGAAAAGAGAAATGGTCCAGTTTTGTGGAGGGGCGCCGCCAGAGTTGGCCCTGTAGCTGAGTGTTGCTTGGCTCTGACAGATTTTGCGGAGGTCGTTGGATCCGAAGGAGAGGTTTCGGAGGACTGCTTGATCGAGGTTGCCAGAGATGTTTCTGTTGCAGAAAAGGTTTTCGATAGTTTTGTATTTGGTCGCAGTCGCTTGATAAATTGTATTGTGATGACAACTGTTGTGCATGGTGGGCCGGGACACTGGAGTAGGGTTGGTTTGAAAAAAAGTGATTTTTGAATAGATGGAATGGAGCTTCAGGTGATGTCTGCGGATCTGAATGTCAGTGTGAGTAATGAGTCAACTAAAGAAATTGCTGCCCCGGGTGTTGCGGAACAGTTTGAAGGTAATTTTATGAATGCTATTGGGGCTGAGGCTTAGAGTGGTTTGGCTAAATATTTTGTGTTTTGGTGGTGGCTCACGGGAATAGAGCTGGAGCTGGGGAAAATCAGACAATTCTGCATTGACCACAATCCTGAGTTTGGGGGATTGAAGAGCGGTGGAAGATTGGAAACTGACTGTGTCGTGCAGTTGCGGCTTCGGTTGCGTGGAGCCGATGGTAGCCAGGCGTGGGCCCGCTGTGATCGACAGTCGTGTGTGAGGAGATTGGGATGTAGCGATTTGACGTGGTATTCAAGCCCACAACGCGGAATCAGAAGATCACACAGGCTCCAGCGACACTAAAAAAAACTGCGTTAAACAAACAAAAGAATTGACCATGCTGTTTGCAAGTTGCGGCCAATGCCACAAGTGAAGATGAAGGTATTTGTTTTTGTGGCCATGCCGCATTTATCAGCGGCGAGTATGCTGCCCAAATGCTGGCTCGATTAAATCAAATTCATTTGGTCGCCCGAAATAGGATTAGGGCAGCCATCGACAATCAAAATGAAAAAATTTAGGAAAGTTCAACCCCCCCCCCGCCCCCCCGAAATCATGAAAAATATAAAATCGGTGTAAAATAAGAACAATTGTGTTAGGATAATATGAAATACCCTTGAAAACTTCCAACGTTAATTTTATGTATATAGTCTCGGTATGCGGACTTTTCATCGAAGGACGATTCATCAAGGGACTGTTCATCAAGGACTATTCATCAAGGGACTATTCATCAAGAGACTATTCATCAAAGGACTATTCATCAAGAGGACGGTTCATCATAAGGACTGTTCATCTAAAGACTATTCATCAAGAGGACTATTCATCAAATTTTGAAGCCACTCAGCAACCTTTATCAATATATACCCAAGATATTTTCAGCGTAAAGTAATTTGATGTATTTTTAAAAGACAGTTCTTCATCTTTGATAAAATAAATTTCAAACATATCAGTAATTTAAAAAAAATAGTGATGGCAACCAGGGTTGTTAAGAGCGGTACTATTGGCTGACAAGATCGTTGATGACAGCGCCGCAACATTTTTTAGCTGTTCTCAGCGCTATTCGCTACCGCAACTTTTATTAAAAAAACAAAATAGGTCTTTTATATCAATTAAATGAGTTCCAATGTATTTAGTTTTTATTTGAAGTGTGCATGAAATCTGAGTCTGGTTAATTTATCGACGAGCGTAAGCGTCTCTTTGAAATGACCTTTCCTGACCTCGCTAAAGCGAGCGTGTTTGTCTCTTTGAAGTTTGGCAGAAGTGGTAGACCGGGTGTTAGTGATGTTTTGAGGTTTATGGTATTTGGCTGTTTGAGTGTGTATATACTACTATATACTTACAGTTTGTACGAACAGTTGAAGGCAGTTTTTTAAAAAATTTTATTCAATTGTCTTTTGTTTGTTTGATCTTAAGATCTTGACGTTATTTCTTGTCTAGTTGTTTTATTTACTGTATGTGACGAATAAAATTGTTGTATATTACAGCCATGTCTTCTACAAACTTGCTGATTGCTCAAGGCAAAAGTGTCTTTGAAGCGTGGCCCCTTGGTGTTAAACGACCGATGCCAGATTTGACATAGCGGGCATGGGTGATGCTTTGACGTGTTTGTGGCCTTGGTAAATGTGTACATATATGGTTTACGAAAACAGTCGAATTTAGTTTTTCTGGTGCTGTGACAAGCGGGAGACAAGCGGGAAGAGAGAGTGACCGGGAACGTGAGAGCAAGCGGGGAAGGAAACGGGAGCGAGAGAGAAAAACGACCGAAAAACCTCTAAAAACCCGGGCAGTGCAAGGTACCTCGCTAGTTCTATTATAAAGCATACAGTATTTGGATGCAAGCAGAGTAGCACTGTAAACTTGATATAGATTACCCTGCATTTTGGCAACATATTTTGGTTGAAAATAACATCTTAAACAATTTTATTAAATTTTTTGATGAATAGTCCGCTGGATGAATAGACATTAGATGAACAGTCCTTATGATGAACCGTCCTCTTGATGAATAGTCCTTTGGTGAATAGTCCTTTGATGAATAGTCCTTGATGAACAGTCCTTTGATGAATCGTCCTTCGATGAACAGTCCTAGAATCTATAGTCTCGATGAAAAAGCAAAAATTTCTTTGAGATCGTTCCACTTTTAAATTTTAGTTCCGCTACAACATTTTTTTTTTCTATCGGCATTTCCGAATTAAAAGCTTTTGATAATTTATTATCCCCGTAGATCCTGAGGAAGTTTTAGAAAAAATTGCAAAAAGTGGCAGGCGTTGCAATCTTGTACTATTGAAATATTTATTTATATTCCCGCTATTAATAACAATGATTTTGCAAGTACAAAATAAAAACTGTTTTTACAACTTGATATGTTTTTTATTGAAAGCTTTCTTATTTGTACACTTGAATTTAGTTTTGAAATAATTTTGCAGACTTGAATATAAATGATATTAAAAATAAAATATTAAAACCGCTCAAAATTAGTTTCTAATACGGCCCTGATCCTAGACACCCATTCTCGAACCCTATTGACTTCCGTTTGTTATTAAAAGAAGTAATAAATTGTAAAACTTTTACATTTTTAGTTTTGGAGTTTTTAATCAAATGTTCCTTGTTTTACCCGACATTTAAGGTCCTGGAAACCAAATTATCAAAAACTGTGTTAGATTTATTAACGAACAAAGTAGCGGTCGAACATCGACAAGCGAGCAAGGTTAAACAACAACGAAGAAGAAGGAAGTGACGTGGAGGGAAGAAAGACATTATATAGAACGTGACATTTACAACACTTCCCCTCACGATCATATATAATCCTAATAAACAAGATCATACATGAATTCTGTCATTTTAATCAGACATTTCAGTTTCATTCGACTTCACAGATCATTACAGTAAACCTAATTGCTGAACACAAAGTTTTTGCTTAGGAGTGAACAGTCCCTTAGTTAAAATATCTGCTACCATCGATTCGGTTGAAACATAGTCCAATTCAATTTCACAATTTTCAAGAGCTTCTCGAATAAAGTGGTAACGGATGTCTATATGTTTTGTTCTGTTGTGAAACACAGGGTTCTTCGCTAACTTTAAGGCACCTTGGTTGTCGCAGAAGATCTTGATGCTGTCACGGATTTCCGAAGCTTCATTCAGGAAACGCTTTAGGTGTATGGCTTCTTTAGTAGCATCAGACATCGCCATGTACTCTGCTTCTGTTGTGGAGAGAGCAACCGTTTTCTGCTTTCTGGCTTCTTAAGTGACTGCTGCTCCAGCATACAAAAATACAAATCCAGTGTACGATCTTCCAAGATACATCAAAGATCCGATCAAATTCTGATATGGATACTTTTGCATCTCTGATTGTTCATCGTCAGTTTTCGGAGACATATCCTTCGACAATTTCAAACTAGGATCCAATGGAGTCTTAACGATCTTGCAATCTCTCATTCCAAAACGATCTATGATTTCGTCGATGAATTTCGGTTGACTCATTGAGATTGATTTTGTTTTTTCATCTTGATTGAACTCAATTCCCAAACAGTACTGAATCCTCCCAAGGTCTTTCATTTCAAAGGTTTTCATGAGATCATCTTTGATATGTTTAATTTCAATTGAACAATTTGATGCAACAATGATATCGTCAACATAAATTGCTACAATTGTGATAACCTTATTTTTTCTTCTGATGTAAACACAAGGGTCTGTTGTGGATGATTTCATATCCATTTCATGTAACCGTTTGTCTAGTTTCTTATACCATTGCCTTCCTGACTGTTTCAAACCATAAAGAGCTTTGTTCAAAAGACAGACCTTTGAACTCAGTTGTGACTCAAGTTCTAGTTTATTCTTAGATTCCATGAATTCATGCATCATTTCTGGTATTTCCAAATAAATTTCTTCTTCTAAATCTCCATTGAGAAAAGCAGTTTGTACATCGAGTTGATGAACCTCCAGTCCAAATTGAGCTGCAGTGGCCATGATAAAACGTAAACTATTCAATCTCACGACCGGAGAGAAAGTTTCGTTAAAATCAATTCCAGGCTTCTGCGTAAAACCTTCTGCAACAAGTTTCACTTTTCTTCGCTCAATGGATCCATCTGCTTTGACTTTCGTTTTGAAGATCCACTTTGATTTCACTGTTTTAACATCAACAGGACGATCAACCAAAGTCCATGTGTTGTTCTTTATCAATGCTTCATATTCTGTTTTCATCGCCTTTTTCCATTCATCTGCATTTGAACCGTTTAATGCTTCGTTAACTGTCACTGGGTCACTTGAGTTAACCAGACAAGTAATTTCTTCAGTAAGCATGTCTTCAGGAACGAAGTTGTAAACCTTCTTAGGTCTTCCCCTGCTTCCGTCTAGCAGTAACCTTGGTCGACCTCTCGTTCTTTTCAATTCTTGACCCGGACATTCTTGAGATTTTGGACTTGACTTTACAATCTCATCGATCATTTCCTTTTTAGGAACATCCACTTCTTTCAAAATAGGTTGTGACTGTGTTTTCTTTGAAGAATTCCAGATTTCAGTTTCAACAAAGTCAGAATCAAAAACATTTTGTCTCGTTTGCTGATATTTGAAATCATCGGTGAAAACAACATCTCGACTTTTGATGATTGTTCTTTTCTCGGAAGACCAAAGCCGATAGGCCTTTGATTCTTGATCGTATCCAATGAAAATGTATTCCTGTGATCTTGGATCAAACTTCCCTTTGCCTGGTTTTTTATTTAAGGCAAATGCTTTCACACCAAATGTTCGTAGATGAGACACAGTCGGTCGCTTTCCAGACCATAGTTTTTCAGGAATTTCACCTTTTAGACTTCTGGACGGACATCGGTTCCGTATGTAATTCGCGGTATCTATTGCTTCAGCCCAGAATGAAGATGGAAGACATGATTGCAGCATCATGCACCTAGCCATTTCAACAAGAGTACGGTTTCTTCGTTCAGCCACGCCATTTTGTTGCGGAGTGTACTCAACTGTAAGCTGATGGTGTATTCCATTTTCTTTCAAGTAACTTTTGAATTCATTACTAGTATATTCAGTGCCATTGTCAGTCCTTAAAGCTTTTATACGTTTTTGCAACTGACATTCAACAAAGTTTCTAAATTCTCTGAACACTTTCAAAATTTCACTTTTATTTCGCAAGAAGTAAACTGCACTCCAACGTGAAGCATCATCAATAAACGTTGCAAGATAAAGTTTTCTTCCATTCGACTCAGTACGCATTGGACCACAGATATCAGAATGAACAAGTTTAAGTAATTCTGAAGATCGATTGCTAGCTTCCTTCGGAAAGGGTTTTTGAGTCTGTTTGCTTCGAATACAAGTTTCACAATATGGCAAATTCGACGAATAATCAAATTTCAGACCTAAAACTTTATTGTTTCTCATAAGTTCTTTGAGATTCTGTTGATTTAGATGACCGAAACGTTCGTGCCATTTTTGAATCAAATTCTTGGACGTTTCATTTACAACTGCTGCAGAGTCAATTATCTCTTTCACGAAGTATAGACCATTCTGTCTTGTTGCTACAGTTTTTACTTCCCCTGTTTCTGAGACAACATATGCTGCATTTCTTTCAAATACAACTTTGTTTCCATTGTCGCATATTTTTCCAACAGACATTAAATTTGATCTAAGACCAGGAACATGAAGAGAATTGCTCAGTATGATCCTTCTATCTTTTCCATTGTTGTTGACATCAATTTTCACAGTTCCTATTCCAGCAATTGGAGTAGAAGAATCGTTTGCTAAGCAAAGGTTTCTGTCAATTTTTGAAATAGCAGAAAACTTTTTTTGTGACGGACACATATGTGATGTTGCACCAGAATCTAAACACCAGGTTGTTTTGGTCGATACAGCTTGGAAAACAGTTTCAGTAGATCTTTCAAGAACATGGCTTGACCTTCCTCCAATTTTTGATTTTCTCTGAGGTGAAGAACGACAATCTCTTGCACGATGACCTACTTTCGAACATCGGTGACATCTGAATCTGAAGAGCTGTTCAGGTTCTGGTTCTTTAGCAATAACTGGTTTTCTTTGAAAAGTTTTTCTGTTTGCTATTAGGGCATTCGCAATCGGAGGTTGACATCGACTTTTTCTGGCTTGAAATTCTTCTAAGAGTTTAATTCTTAGTGCTTCAAGAGTCGGTAATTCATCGCGAGATTCAATAGCTATTCTAAAACTCTCAAAACTCTCTGGAATACTATAGAGCAAAATTATTGCCAATAAATCTTCCGGAACTTCTAGATCGATTTCATTTAGTTTGTCAACAATGTCAAAAAATGTTCTTACGTGGTCATTCATGTCATCATCTTCAACCATTTTATGCAGAATTAACTGTTCGTAGAATCTATTGGCAGTGCGCGCACTACAAAATAACGCGATTGGCTATTGACAGTGACCGGATGCTCACTGCCAATAGCCGATTGTAATCGACAGTGAGCGCACTATCCATCAGCACAAATGTACGATGGAAGCTATTCGAGAAATTTCTTTAAAAACGATTGAAGAAGTCGAAAATGTTGTCGAAACTACGTGTAGAAGTCTCTTTATGCCAATAAAAAGAGTTACGCGCGAAAGTGTTGCAAATTTTAATAAGAAGATGAAGACGTGAGTGAATTTTACTTTATTTAGAATAATGCTTTAGCATGGATAAACAGGGACGTCATTGAGGTGCCGCCCCTGGCTTCGAAGTGGGTCCCCAAGACGCAAGACGTTAAAGAGGGCCTCAAAGTGTGGGGCCTTGGACGTGGAATTTGGCCCTTATAGACGGTTAAATAATTTTGGAAAAAATTTGTTTGGAAAAGTACCTACAACTAACCTCTTGTCATCAGCTTTTTGAGGAATTTTAGCATCATGAAGATAACATTTTGGCAGGGGCGCAGCCAGAAAAATTTTTGGGGGGCCCAGGGGAAAAAAAACTGATTAGTAAGGAATTTTAATGAGAAATTTTAGACACACAAAAGTAATACCATTGTTTGTTTCTATTTTTAGTGAAAGCAGCAAGATCATCGGCGTTCCCGACAGTAATGTTTACTCTGTGCGATATGTCTGTAAACATTATGGTGAGAGAAGAGATCGTTGTTCATTAAAGCGTCCCAAGCAAAAAGTTTTTGCCTTGGGCTGCAAATTTTCAATTTACATAGCACTGAACAAGAAGTGTTTACTTTACCAGGTAATTGCATTATATCAATACTTATTTTCATACATTTATTCTATTAGGGATATTTTTATCAATTTATTATATAATTGTAATCAATTGTCTGTTCAATTTTATTTAATATTTTGTGAAGTGTGTAAAGCTGGTGGAAGACCACAATCACTCCCTGAACGCCCTGGACTATGGATTGTATCCCACATCCCGACGACCCAATAAAGAACTTCAACAAAAGGCTGAAGCTATGCTTGGTTGTGGAGCAAATTCAACATTGGTGGCAGATATGTTGCATAGCGAGAACATTAATGTTAAACCAAAAGATGTGCACAATATGAAACAAAGAGTTCTGAATAATGGTTAGTTACGTTCATCATCACATTCAATTCTAAAGTAGTCACTGTATTGCACATCTGAATATATTTAATTGCCTGTTTATATATTTAGTCAAAAAGATTTCAATTAGTGTTTTTTTTATATTAAAAGTTAAGGTTTCGTAAAGATTTTATCTAAAATATGTCCATTTAAAACCATGCCACCTTACCTTACTCATATTGAACAATGACTATTTAATGTTTTAGGACAAGGGATAGATGGGTTACTAGACGTGTTGAGCAGTAAAGAAATAATGTCCAGGATCTTTACAAGTGAGCAGCAAGTTGTTGAGATCATTATCTATATGACTCATACAATGAGGTCTCTTTTAGAAAGATATGGAGATGTCTTGATGCTGGATGGTACATATAAGGTACATACATATATATATATATATATATATATATATATATATATATATATATATATATATATATATATATATATATATATATATCTTATATATAAAAGGCAACGTATGTTCATTAATAACGCCAAAACCAATGAAGGGATTTGCACGAAATTTTACATAATAAACATTTACCACCTAACAAATAATCTCATTTATTTAAAAAAATTCTTTTGAATGTTTTTAGAAAATTAATTTTTAGAAATATTTTATCTATGCAATTTTAGAAAATTAATTTTTAGAAATATTTTATCTATGCAATTATATCACGGCTTAACGAGCTTAGGGTTGCTTTCGACTTCTGTTCCGTCGTTGTTGGTTGTCGCGATTTCTCAAAATCAAAAGTGAGTATTATTTTACTTATATCAATTATATCAATATATCAAAAGTAATATATAATATACTATATACTATACTATTATTTTTTTAATTACTGTATATCGTTCAAATGTTTTTGAATGTTTTAGAAAATTAATTTTTTTAAATATTTTCGCTATTGTATCAGAGCTATGTTTTGTTTACATTCGCTGTTTATCGTCTCGGTTTCTCGAAATCAAAGTAATTTAAAAACTTAGGCTACTATTCTTATATTATTTACTTAGGCTACTATTTTTATATTATTTAATTGTTAATTATTGTTGTGTATATATTAAATTGTAAATTGTTTCGGTCGTTGTGTGTCAGGCTATCATTATCGCTCTACCAGTTTAACCACTCTAACCAATCTAACCACTCTAACCTCTAACAGATATTATTTTGTGCTACTTTTAGTCTAACAGATATTAATTTGTGCTTACAGACAAGAAAATTGAAAAATTTATTGTGAGTGAGTATATCAATACGCACTGGCTACGGATCCGGCAGTGCCGGACCTATAACTATTATTTTTCGGGGTCCGTCAATTGATAAAAAAAATAAAAATGAACGTAAATTTTATTTTATTAAATTAAATTAAAGTTATTATTATTAAAAACAATATTTAAATTTATTTTTATTTTAAAAAAAGTTTGATTTACATTTTCCATAGCGTTAGTCGGGATACGTCAGTGACGGACCGATAACTATTATTTTTCGGGGTCCGTCAATTGATAAAAAAATAAAAATGAACGTAAATTTTATTATTTTAATTTAAAATAATTTATATTAATATTAATTATATTTAAATTAAAGTTATTAATATTAAAAACAATAATTGGATCCGTAGCCAGTGCGTTGCTATAAACAAAACACGGTTTAATTATCTTCGTTATCGAAGTACACTTATATATATATATATATATATATATATATATATATATATATATATATATATACATACATATATATATATATATATATATATATATATATATATATATTTGTGCTCTTGTAACATTGTGTGTGCGTATAATTTTTTTATCATTGATATATATATATATATGGGTTTGAATATATATATATATATGAATGTATGTGTGTATATGTGTATATATGTATATATATATGTGTATATATGTATATATATATATGTATATATATATATATATATATATATATATATATATATATATATTTATATATAGGGCTCAAACAAAAAAGGCAGTCATCTGGGAGTGGTGTTATAAGTAATAGACCACTGTCAAATGTGGAAAAGTTTCGGCGTGCAGATCGGCAACTCAAACATTTAGCTGAGCTAACAGCGGAAGGGGGATGGCTCAGTTTGACTTAAGAATAAAAGTTCTTGAAGATCTAGTAAAAATATGGAGTACCAACCGTGAGGCAATAGTTGTACCAGTTGAAAGTGATGAAAATGTTAATGAAGGGCCAACCAATTTGCTAGTAAACACTATTAATCAAGTCCGAAATGAAGAGGTTCTAGTAGAAAAAACAAATGAAAATTGTAACCAAATTAACCAGGTTTCTAATAACGCAAATAATGAATAAGTAGACATTCTGCCTGAGCCTGTACAACCGGAAACAGACTATGCCAATGATGAGCAATTAGACATTCCACCAGCAGCTTCACAACCGGAAACAAAGATTACAAAACTGATATTGCCAAATAAAATTAGTCTCAGAGGACGGCCCAAGCTAAAGGAAAGGAAAACAGCCATGGGATTGAAAAAACAACAAAAGGATATTTGTTTGCCATTTTCAAAGAAATCAGTCGATCAAAAAATTCATTGTAAGTAAATTTTTCGCTTTTGCTTGTTTTTAGCCATTTCTATTTCATTCTAATTATACATTTTCAGTGTTACTTGGGCGTTTGCTGATAGGAGGGAGACCGGAAGACATCTCACCCAATTTGCCAGCTGATGTCACAGATATGAACCTTGAAGTTATAGATCTTCCGGCATCACTTCTAAACGAAATAGTAGTCCTCGAAATTGTTAAACCTTATATAACTAACCAAGCCTGGAAAAAACTACATGCTTCTATTAAAAAAAGGAAAAAAATGATTATTTGATATTGCCGTCACTGTATTAAAAACACTGATACAGAGAACTGTATTGAGTGCGACAGTTGCTTAGAATGGTATCATTTTAGCTGTGCTGGATTAACCACAAAACCCAAAAAAGAATGGTTTTGTTATACATGTCGGAGCTGATATAAACAATTTTTGATATTTTTTTACTTTAATAAATTTGTATCAGACTATTATTGTTGTGCTGTATTTTATTTCATCCCAATACCATTGAAAAATGTATGTCACTGACGGACCCCGAAAAATAATAGTTATCGGTCCGTCACTGACGTATCCCGACTAACGCTATGGAAAATGTAAACAAACTTTTTTAAAAATAATAATAAATCCAAATATTGTTTTTAATAATAATAACTTTAATTTAATTTAAAAAAATAAAATTTACGTTCATTTTTATTTTTTTATCAATTGACGGACCCCGAAAAATAATAGTTATAGGTCCGGCACTGCCGGATCCGTAGCCAGTGCGATATCAATATAACTATTAATGTATTTTAAGTATAATAGTATAACTATTAATGCACCTTATGGAAAAACAAAAAACATTGTGTATCAGAAAGCTTTGCAATAAAATGACTGTATGTGTTTGTTGTATTTCTTTTAATTAAAAATCAAAAGTATCTGCATAAATGTTTCAATAGATGCAAAGATGCCCGGGCAAACTAGCGGTTAAGGAAACGGGAGCCAGAGAGAAAAACGATAAAAAAAAACCTTTAAATTCCCCGGGCAACGCCGGGTAACCCAGCTAGTATATATATATATATATATATATATATATATATATATATATATATATATATATATATATATATATATATATATATATATATATATATATATATATATATATATATATATATATATATATATATATATATATATATATATATATATATATTGCTATCCAACATTTCAATAGACTGAGTTTTTATTTGCTAATAAGTAATTTTTTTTATCATGAAGAAGTGCATAAGCACTTATATAAATAGTCTCGAAGCCCAGGTATTTTTTTATACTTACTTAAAATTTTCAGCATCATTCAATGTAAAACATTCTGCATAACCATTTATTATTGTTTTAATTAATCCTTTTATTTTATTTTTATCAGGTTAACAATCTTCGTCTGCCACTTTACACATTGGCGATTATTGATAGTGATGGTGTGGGTCAGCCAGTAGGCCATGCCATTCTGGTTAGGGAAACGACCAATTACATTCAAACGTTCCTGCAGCAGATATGTGACTGGGTTCCCTCGGTTAAAGGTTATATTTATATACACATAAGATTATATAATATGCATACATATATAATTATATATATATATATATATATATATATATATATATATATATATATATATATATATATATATATATATATATATATATATATATATATATATATATATATATATATATAGACATTCTCGGAAATCTCAGACAGACAACACAGTGAATTATTAATCTTTTATATATATATATATATATGTATGTGTGTGTATGTATATATATACGTTATATATGCGCTTTTGTGACTTTTATTTTGAAAAAAAGCGCTATATAAAAAACCTGTATAATAATATATATGTGTGTGTGTAGATGTCAAGACAGTTCTGGTGGACAAAGATCCAGCTGAAATAAATGCTGTACGGAATGTTTTACCTGGTGCCAATATTCTTTTATGCCGTTTCCATATAATGAAAGCCCTGATAGAAGAATTACGGAAGCTGGTGACTGATAAAGATGTAGCAGCTAGTGTGTACAAGGTATTGAGTCTTTTCTTTTATTATACAACAATGTTTAATTTGTTTTGTCATGAAAGAAATTTTATGGATTGTTTACGATTTTTATTTTTTCCAGAAGCTGGAAGAGATGGTATATTCTCGAACTGAGAAATTTATTAAAGCACTTGATAACATTGAATCGAGTGAGTTCAAAGAATACCTTCAGACCAACTGGTTATCAGACACAATGAAGCCCATGTTTGCGGGCTATGCTCGTGCCAGTTTACACCACTTGGATAATCATACGACAAACAAGTTAGAAAGGTACAATATATTAGTTTTTTTTGTGTGATGGCAATCGACTGATCTAATATACAAATTTATAAAAGCAAGTTATTTGCTAAACTTTATACAAATTTTTTATTTTTTTAGACTTCACAGTACATTCAAGATGGTATTTTTATCATCCCAAATAACGGTTGCCAACTTAATAGAACGAACGCTCCAAATATCATCTGTTCGTTCTATTGGATCATCGCACCGTAGCTTTGACTCTCGTTTGAAGAAGCCGACTTCAATCCATCCCCTCCTCAAAGATTTGTTAGGCTCCATATCATCATACGCCATTAACTTGTTAACTGAGGAGGTGTTGCGATATGAAAAACGTTCGGCTTCCTACGTTATTGAAGTACATAGTAGATTTAACAGTTTGCCATATTTTTAATTATTTGTTATTAATCTTTTATTTATCTCTATATTCAGATGACTGAAGATGGCTACAGTGTTGGGGAACACCATGTTGTGGGCACTGTGTGTTCGTGCTACACAAAGACAGTCTACGGTATCCCGTGTCGCCATCTTATTGCTATAATAAAAAAAGATGGGTAAACTGTGTCACCCCTGCTATTCGATAAAAGATGGATTTGTGATGATAAGAGCACTGAGCCAGCAACAACCATGTCATCACTCTTAATTTCTTCATTGCCAGCAAAACCTCATATTGCTACGGAGGGTTCACGCTACAAAACGGCCATGTCAATGCTTACACCAATTGCTTCTCGTTTAGCTGAACTACCTCCTACGCGGTTTTCCAAAGCACTGAGGTTCCTTGGACAAATTGAGAACCTCGTCAGTAGTGGAATGTGGGAGTCTGCTTTTGGTAAATCATTTTTATTTTTTTGAAACATTTAAATAGTCAATGTACTTAATAACTCTAGGTTTACTATAATGTTGGCTCAAAACTAAATGTTACATTTGTTTGCAGTTGACAATGAAGAAACCAACACTGTTGACTCTGATGAATATCTTTTATCTGCTCCAATCCCATCTCATAGCAGGAGTGACACAGTTTTTCCAGTTCCATCTTCTCCCACTCCAGTCTCGTCGCTACCAGTTCTACCCTCGACCATCCCAGCCTCCTCGTCACCAGTTCTACCCTCGACCATCCCAGCCTCGTCGCCACCAGTTCTACCCTCGACCATCCCAGCCTCCTCGTCACCAGTTCTACCCTCGACCATCCCAGTCTCGTCGCCTCCAGTTCTACCCTCGACCATCCCAGCCTCGTCGTCACCAGTTCTACCCTCGTCACCAGTTCTACCCTCGACCATCCCAGTCTCGTCGCAACCAGTTCTACCCTCGACCATCCCAGCCTCGTCGTCACCAGTTCTACCCTCGACCATCCCAGTCTCATTGTCACTTGCACCAGTCCTATCTTCGACCATCCCAGTCTTGTCGTCACTTGCACCAGTCCTATCCTCGACCGTCCCAGTCTCATTGTCACTTGCACCAGTCCTATCTTCGACCATCCCAGTCTTGTCGTCACTTGCACCAGTCCTATCCTCGACCGTCCCAGTCTCATCGTCACTTGCTCCAATCCTATTGTCTCCTGCTCTAGTTCCACCATCAACTTCTGGACTGCGTTTGCCAGCTGCGGTAAAAGCACGTGGAAGACCAGCTGCCAAACGCAGGAAGTTGTTTCACTGTGGCCCCAAAGTTTTTGAAAAATTAAATTTGAATGACCAACTTCGAATTCAATTGGGGTGGTTTTTTTCTTCAACAACTGTGCCCAGAGCCCTATTAGGTGAAGTTGGGATATCTGACTTACTTAATGTATCTGACTGGGCACCACAAGTTGTTGAAAGAAGAGCAAGAGCTTTTGACCTGAAGGACTGTCTGCCACCAGATGTGTTTAATTTTATAACTGCAAACCTTGGCTCAGTTAGAACAGATCGATGTTCTATCTGTGCCGGTACGTCTGGTGGGGGATCGTCTACGGTCGTTCGTTGGTGCCAGTGTGATAGGTGCCTTTCGTGGACTCATTATCATTGCGCCAACATTTCAAGAAAGCCGCTTTCTATATATTTCTGTATTTCTTGTAGATAGAAGAAAAATAAATTTTAACAACAAACTCAATGTGTTTTACTAGATTGATTCTGTTTTATTCTAATTGAGCTGGCTGACTACTGAGCTTGAGATAATCACAGAATAAGAAAAAAGGTCCATTTCAAACTGGAATATAGTTCATGTATCAGATACCTTGATCTTGTATTAAAACTCATAAACATTCCCTAGTTCCACCATAGACAACTTCATTTTTGCAAAAATATAAATTTGTTTCTTAAGTCTCCATTCCCCTAAAACTCCAATTCCATCCAGGGGCATGTTCCTCCAGCGTCCCCCCTGCCCTTTGGGGAGTATACAGAAACTTTAGTTTTTTTATTATTACATGACATTACTAACCTAAAACATCAATTCCGTCCAGAAGCTAATAATACGGCAGTGCGGCTTCACACTAGCAACAAAATCGTCAAAATAATTTAAGTGGGCGCACTATCACTAGCACCGACTATTACGGCAGTGCGGCTACGAACTAGCAACAAAATCGTCAAAATAATTTAAGTGCGCGCACTATCAATAACACCGACTATTACGGCAGTGCGCCTGCGCACTAGCAATAAAATCGCCAAATAATTCAAGTGCGCGCACTGTAAGTACTGCGAAAGCTATTAACAGTGCTACGACGCTCACTGCCAATAGCTATTTCTTAGTTGCAGTGAGCGCACTATATATAGCACAAACGGCTATTGACCATGCCGATTCGCTCACTGGCAATAGCCTATTGGTTTTATCACCAGTGCGCGCACTGCCGATAGCACCGACCTTAACTGTTTCAGAAGAGTTGCTTTTCTGGCAGGTCCTTTCGATTGGTATATCTGTTCAAGTTTCAGCCAAATATTTCGAGATGTATCGCAACCTTTAATCTGTTTTAACTCCGACGGACTAATAGCAAGTACAAGGTCAGACATTGCTTTGGAGTCCATTTCTGTCCATTCTTCGACATTATCGCTTGTGCAATTCTTTGTTCCATTCACGTAACCCCAAACATCATTTTTGATGAGAACGGCTTTTATTTGAAGACGCCAGGTATCGAAATTATCGCGGTTAAGCGTTCGACCTTCCACGTCGCCATTTTGGATTACTCGGAACTTTCTTCAAAACGCTCGACTAATCGCAATACTTTTTAATTCAGTTCGTAATCAACGCAAAAATTAATCAACGCAAAAATTAATCAACGGAGTGTAAGCGTCCTGGGTCCATAACCTGTTAGATTTATTACCGAACAAAGTAGCGGTCGAACATCGACAAGCGAGCAAGGTTAAACAACAACGAAGAAGAAGGAAGTGACGTGGAGGGAAGAAAGACATTATATAGAACGTGAGGGGAAGTGTTGTAAATGTCACGTTCTATATAATGTCTTTCTTCCCTCCACGTCACTTCCTTCTTCTTCGTTGTTGTTTAACCTTGCTCGCTTGTCGATGTTCGACCGCTACTTTGTTCGTTAATAAATCTAACAGGTTATGGACCCAGGACGCTTACACTCCGTTGATTAATTTTTGCAGTGGAAGCGTGCTGGGCCCATAACCTGTTAGATTTATTAACGAACAAAGTAGCGGTCGAACATCGACAAGCGAGCAAGGTTAAACAACAACGAAGAAGAAGGAAGTGACGTGGAGGGAAGAAAGACATTATATAGAACGTGACATTTACAACAAATTGGTAAAACACGTTTCTTTTTATTTCTTGAGTAGATACTAAATACTAATTTTTACATCTGTAGCACTTACACTTTTTCAGTAGAAGTTATTCTAAAAAAACAAATAACCCTATTTTCTAACGAACGTATGAGGTGTTGGAAACCAATTTTTTTTTAAATGGTAAAACACGTATTTTTTTGTTTTTTAAGAAGAATCTAGAAACCAAATTTCAAAAAAATATTCATTTTGGTTTTCGAGAGATGCGTTGTTTTAGAAAAAAATTTGTTTTCCTCTTTCATTCTCTCAGGAGCAAAGTTCATAAAAATCTTTTCTTAGTGGATGCTTACGCTGTGAAGGTAATATAAAGTTTCAAATTTCACGATCCTAAGATGAGGCGTTTTTATTTAGCTTGGCGTTGATTATCAGTCAGTCAGAAAAGTGCACATAAAATTAACAAATAATGTAAGTGAAGTTAGTAACGCTGACAGTGAAATAAAAGATATAAAAAGTGCATGTAAAATATTTGACGTTTGTGTTTTCCTAATATAAAGATATCAGAAGAAAGAAGAACAAGAGGTCACAAATTCAAACTGGAAACACAAAGATTCAACGGCAACTGCAGAAAATATTTCTTCCTGACCAGATCTACTGCAATTTGGAACAACCTCCCTTCGAAAATCATAGAAGCCGAACACGTTAATGAATTTAAAAGACTAATTGACAGTCATTTCGAATTAAGCGATATTATGTACAACTATAAAAAGGATTTTTAATAATATATACATTTATTTATAGAACATATATATATGAAAATATATATTATATTTTATATAATTCTAGATATGGGCATAGAGACTTATATTTTGCGCCCATCATTTCCTTTATGTTTATGTTTATTTTTATTTTATTTATATAGTAGATAATATTGGTTTGCATCTTTAGTGATACTGTTAAAGTACCCGATTTAGTATCTTTTGTTTATCGGTAGTGTTTTTTTTTGTCGTAGCCAATCAAGGCGCACGTAATTCCCGCATTTATTAATTGGCGCACGTTTCTTATTGTAGCCAGGGGCGCAACTAGGGGGAGGGCAGGGGCGAAATCCCACCTCAGGCCAAATCGGAGGGTCCTGCAATTTTTCCAAATTTGGTGAGTTTTTTTGGGTAGGGGGGTGGGGGGTGCCACATTTATTCATAAACTTATTTTTTTACATTAATAAATTTTTGAAGATATTAAAAAAAACTGCAGATTGAAGAGAGTCAAAAAAATTTTGTAGCGACATTTTTACTGAATATTTCTTGATAAAAATCTCATGGACTCAAGATTATATATATCTTTATGGCCTATTAAAATTTGATACGTTCGCGATCGAGATTTAGTGAGATAATTGCGTGATTACATCAGCCTACTTAATAATAATTGGTATTGATTTTTAGGCGGCAAATCAGTTAGGCGGATTGTGATCACGTGATAGTGTTTTTTATATAAGGCTGCACGCGAGCGCAGTAAGTGTGGCAGTTCGGCTGGTTTTTGCGAGAGGAAACGTTCTGCGCAACTTTTCCGCGTTGTCTCCTTCTCTAATCTATATATACCTAACATTTTTAGCTTGTTTTAAGTTTAATAAACTTTTGTTTAATCTCTTCTCCAAGTGTTTTTGGTGTCAGGAAGTTTTGAAGGCTCGGCGCTGACAGGGAGTTCTACAACTTTGTCTTTGAAACTTTTTTTTTAAGATGCACCGTTACTGTTACAGAGCTACGGGGTGCAGATATAGAGTTCCTGTGAGCTTACCTATGAGATTTTTGAAACTTTTAAATCACCTCTGTATTGAAACGAACGAAACATTTTTGAGTTTTAGCAAGACCAACGCACAGCTATATATTTTTATTATATAGAAAACGCCCAACTCATATCTTCCAAACAAAAGGTTTAGTTCAACAAATGTTAATATGTACACTCTAATATTATTTTTAACCTTTTAGTACATTAGTATACAGGCGTTGTTTTAAAAAATATATTTTTATATTTTATATTATTTTTGTACTACATTTTGCTTCATTATTTTCTTACTTTTTATATGGCTAAGGGGCCGTAGCCATATTGCCCGAGTAGCGCTACTCTGGCAGTAAAAACATCTTAATCCGTCCCAGTTCTATTTTTTTTAGCTTATTTCAATTAAGTACTAAAACCTTGAAGTACATTTGTTAAATTAGAAGTTTCTAAAGCTTTATTGCTCAACAAAATAAATTCACAACTCCGAAGGGCAAGGTCACCACAACAGCAATCGGAAACACAATAAGCATAGACAAAACACAAATATACATGGAAAAGTTGTCGCTATAATAAGTCATTCCATCACGCCCACCCGACAACTAAAAATTTAATTCTACAATTCAACAATTTTCACGTGCCTGTACCTTCTATTATTATTGTCAATGTTGAATCACTTTTTTCAGTTAAACTTTAAATTTCTTTCTTTTATATATTATCTCTCATAAACGTTTCACTGACTAAGCTAGTCAATTGCATATACTATTGGTAATAAAAAAAATCAGTAAACTTCAACTTATGCTCTGTTTTCATTAATAAACGAATAATAATAATAATAATAATAATAACTAAGCCCAATAAGGTTTTCATGTTGTCTGTAGTTTACACAGCTTGCCTTTTTGCAGTCGCCAGATAGCAGTTTAATCACCATCATAGGAAAAACTTTTTATTTTGAAACCAAAATGTACATTTGATGAGGGCAGTTGAATTACCAATTTTTTGGAAAAATAAATAAATATTTCGGTTAGTGAATAACAGAAAAACTAACTTTTTAAGCGACAGTAGTAATGTTTTCTTCGGTCGTTTTTAGGAAGTTCTCCTGGAAGTCCGTAAATCACATTTAGGTCAGCGTAGTTATTTTTGTAAAAGGTTTGAAAATTAGTGCAATTTTTTTTTTGAGAACACAAAACGTTTGGTGTAGTGAAATTGCCATTATAGAAACTATTTTTTGTCCAATCATCCGATTCGAGAACTTCATCTGTTAAAAAGCATTTCCAACGTGACCCGTCTGTGTTGTATGCTTTAGAAGGGGACCAGGTAGCAAAACCTCCTGCTTCACCTCCACTGTTATTGTTAAATATTGCCAACACACTCTTGAAAAAATAATTGTTTTCTTAATATGTTGAAATTAGCAAAATTGTTAAAAACTTCAAACATCAAAGCGATATTAACAGGAACTTATGCTGAATGTTTCTGAACATGTAGTATAGCTATATATATATTTGTTTGTATGTATGTATTTAGTTTTCTTCTCACAAAAGTACGTTTCACCTTGTAACTAAAACGTATTTTTACTAGGGTGTACTTTTTTACATTTTTACTTTTACTTAAGTAGTTTTATTTGCCAGTAGCCTACTTTTTACTTTTACTTCGTTACATTTAGCGCCAGTACGTTCACTTTATACTTAAGTACTATTAAAAAGTAACGACTCCAGCCCTGCAACCAACGTGATTAAGTCGGGGAGAGACCAAAACTGGCAAAAGCGATCGGTTTTTCTTGACCGCTCTCGTCCTATTGAAAAAGGCAACATCCTACAGCAACGGCGCGAGCATCGGTGAACAAACCGAATGCCTTAAAAATTTGACTTGCTTTTGTGCAAATCTACATTTGTCTATATTAAATATAAGACTTGAAGATTGAATGATTTTGAACTCGTTGTAGCTGATTTGTTTTCTAGATGGCCACTGGCAAATCCATTGAGGTCGCTAGATGCTAAGTCTGTGTGACATACTTATTCAAATCTTCATGACATTTTCAATACCTCAAATAATTAGTTTGGATTGTGGTACTAATTTTAAAAATCAACTCACAACAACTTTTTTGATAACCATGACGACTGCACGCACAAAAGCAAAAAAGCACGCGCACATGTAGCTATAATACGAGGATTTGCATGAACGCTGTGTTTCAAACACGGACGTGACATACCTCCTTCTTTAAAGTCGTTAACAAATCTTTTGTTGGCGGCTCAGTTTATCTGCTTCTGTTTTCATCCGGGCAAATCTTGTTGGTTGAATATGCTTCCCCATAGCGACTGGTTCTCCTGAGTTAGTCTTCTTTTTTTCTTGGGAACCTTGAAAGTCTGTAAAACCTGCACAACTATAACAGACACAAAATCAATGAGCAACTCGAAAGAAAAAAACGATAAGGTCGAAGGACTTCCTGAGCAGGAATAAGTGAAATCTCTTGTAGTTCTTTATTCAGCAACGCGTTATTTCACATGGAGACTTGTAAGCAACTGAATGACCGACCCACTTTCTCGCTGATCAGGATCGCCCAAAAAAAAAATTATATGACAATCATCATTTTTAAGGTATAGAGCGACCATAAGCAATTTGTTGGATGAATCAAGGCCAGGAATACGATTATCAGCGAGACTACAGGAAAGAGCTGACGACAAAAAAAACCGTCAGCGACCAAAATACAGGTAGACTCGACAGTTGTTTTTCCTTAAGCAACAAACTACTGAGTTTTAGTTTATTTGAAGATCCAGAAGTAATACCGTTGTCAGATGGCATAATACCCTAGCCTCTCAGAATCATAAACATCTTGAATGGTATGATCATCAATCTAAGAAGAATGATCTGGTGGTACACAATCAATTTCAGTTTTTTTTTAATTGCGCTAAAACATTATCTATGTTAGCGACTTGAATAGTTTTTATATCAGGAACAGGAGCGTCATATTTCACCAACTCAGTGTCATCCACGCTTTCAGGTTCTGAAACACTAGTTACTTCCACTTTACCACCATAAACAAACAAGACGATTAATCTAATTCTATTCTTCTACTTTTTTCAGATGGTGTACCAAGTTTAAAGTGTGGCACGCACCTCAACTTCAACAAGAAAAATACTCGCTTTGCCATTGAAAAAACGCCTCTTTATAAAACTATGACTTCAAGTCTAAAGCCCAGTACACCCTGACCAGTTTTCGCTGGTACCAGTCGTTCGGCACCAGAATCTGGAGTGTGTGTCACAAAAACCGCGTCCAGAAATTATGTTAATTTATGCACGTCCAGATTCTGGTGCCAGATTTTGCCGGCCGATACATGTTCTAATTCTCTCCAAAACTGGTTAAGAAACTCACGCTCTGATTAAATGATTGGTTTGTTTACTCTTATTTGAATAAATAAAAGTTACGATGGAGTGGACCGATGATAAAGTGCTTGAATTAATCAGACTATTTGACCTCTTTATGACAAAATATTGAAGCCACAATAAAAATGACTACATAAAAATACTCGTACGATGTTTTCTGAGCCAAGAAAGTCTATTAAACGAGTTCAGACAGTTCATTTTCTTTGAAAGTCTATTTAAACGAGTTATATACACCACCACACATTGTTTTATAATTTTTTACAAGCCTTTTGATGTAAAAATTAAAAGATAGACAGAACCTTTCGAGTTACACAATTTCTTGTAAAACCCTTTAAAGCGCTATCTAAACCATAGCGGGCGATTTTGTTGCGTACAACTTACCGAGAGGTCACCGGCAGTGCATAACTCATTTGTTTACAAAAACAATCGGCTAAGTGTGACATGTGCTCAGGTACCAAAATAAATTATCATAATCTATGCACCAGTTCTGGCTAAGCATGGAAGTTTCTTCCGTTCCCTTACGAACGTAACCGAAAAGTCGGTTTTTATCGGTTGTCGGAAGTTCGGAATAAAATTATTTCCGACCCCGAAAAAAACCGAACGTTCGGAATTATTTTTCGTAAATGTCGGGATTTTTCGGAATTCCGTAAAAAAATTAAACAATTAATTTCACTGATCATCATTTTAGATCAATGAAATATTATAATTATATCATATCTTTCCTTTTTCTTCTGTTAGCAATAATGGAAAAACGTCAATACGTATAGTTTTTTGTACGTCGCTGAAGTTTGCAATGGTAGCTAACTTTGCCTGCATTATATATGGAAAATTCAAAGTTGAGGCAGTTTATTTTTTTCAACATTTTTGAATAGAAAATTAAAAAACAAAACGATCTGTACTATTTTCAACTAAATCCCTCAATTATTAACGGAGTTATATGGTAAAAACTATTGCGGTTAAATCGGTTATGTCTCTATTTACAATGTAAATACTCGGTAGGCTACTCAATAGCCGTTGCTAACTCTTCACGGATTTTACATAGAAAATTTCAAAATTCAAACTTGATGTATCTTAATAAAATTTACATATTTGAATAGATAATTCAAAAACAAATCAATTTGTACAAGTCTGGTCAAAATGCCTAAGACATTGAGAAAGTAATTCAGTAATTTTCGGCTGTTCCGTAAAATTTCCGAATATCCTCGATCTTTCGGAAACGGTTTTTGAAAGTTCGGAATGAAATTATTTCCGAACCCGATTAAAACCGAACGACAAACTTCCATGCTTAGTTCTGGCGAACAGGAGCTGGTTGAAAAAACCGGTCAGTGTGTATGTACCTTAAGAAGTTAATTCAATCAATTAGTTGAATTTGTATTGCGCTATTTCCTATCGTTCAATACCGCTCGGCCATAAACTTATTAAATAAATAGGTTTTAAGCCCCAGACAGAAAACTGTGAGAAAAGTAGATTTAGTAAGAAAAATAAGAAGAGAGTTTCAGAGAAAGGAACCAAAGTAGGGAAAAGAGCGTTTAGCAAAAGAATGCTTAACAGAAAAGATATAAAAGTGGTTAAGAGAGGAAGATCGAAGACCAGACTTAGGAGGGATTTTTATTAAGTTAGTTAAGTAGAGTGGAGAAGAGCAATTTTTAATTTTAAACATTAGTGAGCAAATTTTAAAAATCACCCTATATCTAAGAGGTAGCCAGTGAAGAAGAACAAGAGATGGAGAGATATGAGAAAAGAAAGAGGTGCGAGAAACTAAGCGTGCCGCACAATTGAAGGGTTTAGAAAGAGGATGAAGGGTAGAGTCAGGTAGATCATAGTAGAGAGAATTGCAATAGTCAATTCGAGACAGAATAAGAGAAGAGACTAGAAATTGTAGAGAAAGAAGGATCATCGAGCAGTGAGAAAAGTTGTTTAATGCGTCGTATATGAAAGTAGCAAGATTTAGTAAAAGATAATATTTGAGGAGTTAAAAACAATTTAGATTCAAAGAAAAAACCTAAACTACGAATAAGAAGAGAAGGAGAAATAGAAACCAGAGTTACAGATTTAGATGATTTATTGAAATAGATTTATTCAAACTTATCAGGATTAAGCTTAAGACACATAGAAGAATTCCAAGAAATACTAGATTATTGAAGGCAGGCAGTTATTTGATTATCAACAGACTTAAGAGAAGAGTTAGAGAAAGTAGAATAGACATAAGAGTCATCAGCATACATTTGACCATTGAAAGAGTGAGAAGATATAATATTAGGAAGATCAGAAGTATATAGAATAAACAGTAAAGAGTCAAAAATAGAGCCTTATGAAACACCATAATTTAAGGATACCGAAGTAGATTTAAAAGATTCAATAGATACATAAGAAGAAGAGTCCTAAAACACCTGGTGTAAAGGACTATAAACTATTATAAAAAAAAAAAAAAAAAAAAAAATACATAAGAAGAAGCGTCTTAAAACACATGGTGTAAAAGACTATAAACTATAATAAAAAAAAAAAAAAAAAAAAAAAAAAAAAAAAAACATAAGAAGATCTACCAGATAGATATGATTTAAACCACGAGAGTTATTCTCCAGTTATATTAAAAAATTTATCAAGTACATTCAATAACAGTGAGTGATCAACTGTATCAAATGCAGATAAAAAACCAAGACAAAGAAGAAAAGTAGAGAAGCCAGAATTAAAAAAAACAAGAGTTTAAGAGTTTAAGTAGAGCAGTTTCAGTAGAATAACCAGATCTAAAGCCAGATTGGGAAAGAGGAAGAAGTGAAAAAGTAGTTAGATAAGCATTTATTTGCTCATATACAACTTTTTCTATTATTTTAGAGATAAAAAATAGATTAGAGACAGGCCTAGCTAGATAGAGAAGAAAGATCAAGAGACGCATTTTTAATAGTAGATATGATAAATGAAGATTTAAGAACAAAAAAAACACAGATGTAGATAAAAATAGATTAATTAAGTTAAGTAAGAGTGTATAAAAAGGAGAAGAATTTTTTTTAAAGATAGGAGTAGGAATAAGATCCAAAGAGCAAGTAGAAGAAGACATAGAGTTAATAAGTTTAGTAAGATAGTCAAGTGCAATAGGATAGAAAGAAGTGAAAGTTTCAGTCGAGAATTTAGAAAAATAGGAGTTTGATTATTATTAGAAGATCTAATGTTATTTATTTTAGTAGTTAGAAAGTTGTGATAGTTATCAGGAGAGAAAGAGGGAGGAGGAGATTTTTTATTGAGGAGTTTAGATAGAGACCACCTATTTCTGGAATTTGAAGCAAGAATAATAAATTTTCTTAAAGAGAAGAATGCTTATCAAAGAGTAGCTAATGGTATTGTTTGAGATGGTATTGCCCCTCATACCAAAAAGCTTTAGAGAGATTAGAACAATAAGCTCGCTCAGTTTTACGGGCTAATTACTTAAAGAGAACACAATCACGATCAAATCAAGGAGCTTTTTTAGAAAAGAGCCGAAACCTAGATGTCTTAAAAGGAACCAAAATATTTAATACTAGTGGTTTTGCCCGTCCCAAGGACGATTTTTAAAACTACGATGTACTTTGGATACATTTATAAAAAAAATAGTCAACAAAAACAAAATGACATTTGATAACCATAAACAATATTTTTTGTATATATAAGCAAATTTAATTAAATTTTTTATTGTGTTTAAATTTTAGATTTACAGACGTATTTCATATAAATTCTAGGATGTGAAAGTTAAAGAGTGCAATTATTAGTTATTAAAAAATTTCAGTATACACGACATTTCTTGTGAATTGACGGCCATCGTTGAGAAGTGGTCCTTGCTTCCGAGATTTTGTAAAATATTTTTCAATTGCAGCGCCACTTTTTTTTATTTCTAGGACTGAGAGTGTATATAGGTACAATTGCAAAATAAACTTCTATTACACGCCTGCGCGCAATAAATTCTTACGTGCACACATGGAATTCTAGATATAACATCTGGAATCACAACCCATTAGCGTACCAATACGCGTTTGGGCCTAAGTGTTGAGTGCACTATTCAACTCTTTAGAATGAATGTCAGTATTTTAATATTGAGATAAAATTTATCACAGCTGTTTTGGTGAAAATTTATTAATGAAACAAAACTTAAAAGTATCTGAAACATGTTTAAACACACATACACACAAAATAAACATACACAAAATATTAATTAGCATTCATTTGACAAGTTATGTTTATTTACCAAGCTTATCTAATTTTTTATTCTTGCTGCAATTTTCATTTTTCTCATTCAATTCTTTAAAATAGTTTTTTGATATGCAGTTGAAAAACTTGGAACTTATAAATTCTTTAAGATTGTGATTAGCTGTACAAAAGTTTTCTTCTATCAAAAGAGAATCATCCACTAGCAATCTGTCAACTATTTTTATAAAAAGTTCTTTATGTTTTGTAGATGATATAAATAACTTTAAATTACTTTCTGAACTTTTCAAGGCATCAAATATTTTCCAGTTTTGCAAACAAACTGAGAAAGTATATTCAGAAAATTTTAACAGACCTCGACTGATATCATTGAGATATACATCTAGTCGTTGCAAATTCAACTCATCCAAGTTATAAAAATCCTCATCAACAAGAAGTTCTTTGCAATATTGGCATTTCGTTTGATGAATTATTGAATGAGCTACAGCTCCAGCAACATAATACATTGTTGTTGTTTCACTTTTATTAGGAAAAGTCAAGTTCTTTAACGAGCTTGCAATTCTTGTTGGTTGATCATCCACATTCTTCGAACAATCTCTGGCATCGTCAATGAAATTATCTATATCAGACAAAGATAGCTTGGAGTGTTTTATCAGTGACATCATTTTTATTTTTGTGTTACTCTCCACTACTTATCTTATAGAAATAAAATAATTTCTTCCTGCCATTTGACGAATCCACCCAAATCGTGATTCAATCGGATCAGATTGAAAATGACCGAGGAGAATAAACTTGTAGTTCATTGTACTCAATAGATAATTGCAACAATCAGCAGTTGCTGAACATGTCTGACTCAATGCTAAAAATATTTCTCGAATCAAGCCCAATGTTTTAGATTTTTGCCAAACATGAAGAAATTCAACAAATTCTTTCAAAATGTACAACATCCAGTCCCTGCAAAACTTTACAGGATCCATATGGTAGTTTTTTTTCGCTTTCCTTTGGAAGATGATTTTATATTTAAAACATTCCGTAATTTTGTTATCAATTCCACAAACCATGCTGTACCTGTCCATTCAGATTTACCTTCATTTTCAATGTAGTACTTCAAAGCATTAACTGTTGATTCTGAGAAGATAATTACAGCGAGTTTTACTGAAACTTTCTTAATGCTGGATGGATTAATTAACTTTAAACCTTGTTGGTGTTTGCATCCTCTTTTTCAATCTTTATTTATTTCCAAAATCGAGACATGAAAAGAGGTGGTGGAGTTGGATTTTTTATTGATGAGCGGATCAAGTATTCAACAGTTAATGCTTCACTCTGGAACACCAGTGTTACTTCATTCGAGCTTCTTCTAATCTCAATGTATTGTCAAAAAACCGGAAATTTCTTAGTGGGTGTTATTTATCGTCCCCCGGACACAAATTTACACAGTTTTAACATAGAATTCAGCAATTTGTTAAATTGTCTTGTCAAAAGAAATATGAATATTCTTTTAATGGGCGACTTCAATATTGATTTTCTCAGTAGAGAACAGAGCTCGTCTATGGCTGATTTTTTCAATTTACTGGCTTCTTACAGCCTTCTTCCGGCATTTACGGCGCCTACCAGGATAAGTTCTAAAACTGCCTCTGCAATTGACAACATGTTTACAAACTACCCCTTACAACATTCTATTGCTAGGATTGTGATTGTGATTCTGATTCTGATCATCTTCTGATTTTTCTGTCAACTGATCTCGCACCTCGCACCAATACTGAAAGAGATCAGGTTTCATTTAGAAGGCTGACCAGCCTGAGACAGAAAGAGATGTTTGAACAGATGTTGGGTGAGATGGACTGGTCTGGGGTGATTGGGGTGGCCGATGGTGGTGATGCGTCCTCTGCTTACTCATTATTCATTAATAAGTATCTCGAAATATATAACAAGTGTTTTCCACTGGTTAAATACACTCGTGGTCCTGCTAGATTTGATAAGGATTGGATGACGCCCAATCTCATGAAGTGCTGCAAAAAGAAAAATGCCTTATATAAAAAATACCTCAAGAGCCCGACAGTGGCCAATAAAGAGAAATTCACTGTGTACCGTAATCGCTTCAAATCAATGAAAATTGCGAGAATCAAAGAATTCTATTCAAAAAAATTCAATTTATGTCAAAACAATGCTAAAGAAACATCGAAAATCATTGGGAGCCTAATGGGCAAGCGATCTTCTGTGGAGCAGTGCAGGACTTTTGATGCGGGTGACGGGAGTTATTTGACCTCTCCTACAGAAATTGTTGACTCGTTTAATAACCATTTCTCCAGCATTGGCACAGATCTCGCAAAAAATATATTAATTCCTAATGCACCATTTGATGAATATCTTGGTAATCCCGTGGTCCATTCTTTCGATGCTGTACCTACAACACCGGGCGAGATCATTGAAATATCGACACGATTAAAAATCTCACACAGCAGTGGAATCGACGGAATTGACCCGTGTATTGCAAGATGCTCTGTTCCACGGATAGCCCATGTTCTTTCCTTCATAATAAACGGCTCTTTTTCTTCAGGGGTTTTTCCTGATCAGTTAAAGTCGGCAAAAGTAATTTCCCTTCACAAATCTGGCAAAAAAGATACCATTTCCAATTATCGGCCAATATCTATTTTATGTTTCTTCTCAAAGTTTTTTGAAAAAGCTATGCACTCCAGGCTCTATGGATTTCTTGCCAGATTCTCCATCATTACCAGCAGTCAGTTCGGCTTTAGAAAAAATCACTCTACCTACATGCCGCTCGTTCTGTTGCACTCGAGGGTTGCGGAGGCTATGGATCGAGGAAACTACATCATCGGCGTGTTTCTGGATCTGGCCAAGGCTTTTGATACAGTGAATCACAAAGTCTTGCTAAAAAAACTTGAACACTATGGGGTCCGAGGGATTCCATTAATGTGGTTTGGGGATTATTTGAGCGGTAGAACTCAACAGGTCCACTACAACAAAGTTACTTCATCAACGCGGCGGGTAATTTGTGGCGTGCCTCAGGGGTCGGTGCTAGGCCCTCTCTTATTTCTTATCTACATTAATGATTTGTTCACTGTTTCGCGTCGTCTCGAATTTGTCTTGTTCGCCGATGATACCAACCTTTTTGCTTCTGGTGAAAACCTAAAAGATTTATATGATGTTACTAATCATGAACTACTTTCCGTTTATAAATGGTTTTGTGCTAATAAACTTTCTTTAAATATAAGTAAAACCAACTATATTCTATTCCACCATAGAAATAAATTAATTTGTACTGATTATCAACTTCTTATTGACGTTAAACCTATTGCGCGAGTTTCCTCGTGTAAATTTCTTGGAATGTTGCTTGATGAGCACCTCTCACTGATTAACCATATTAGTTACGTCACCTCTAAAGTTGCAAAAAATTGTGGAATTCTATCTCGCGTGAGTCGATTTGTGGATAAAAATATTTCTATGATGTTGTATTACGCTCTCGTTTACCCTTACTTGTCCTATTGTAATATTGTTTGGGCTTCAAATTATCCTACACGTCTAAAATCTCTCCACATCTTACAGAAAAGAATCATCCGAATATTATTTAACTTGCCCTTTCCATCATCTTGCAAAATGAAAATGATCGAGAATAACCTACTGAATGTATATCAAATTAATTCTTTTCTTGTTAGTATTCTCATGTACAAATATGACAACCATATGTTACCGTCGTCATTTGATAACCTTTTCACAAAATCGTCTCATGTACATTCTCATGATGTGCGTTCTTTGCATTGCTTTCGGTCTGATTTTGCTCGAACAACTCTCAAAACATTCTCCATAAAGTGTTTTGGTCCGCGGTTGTATTCAAGTATTCCGATAACAATTTCCTCATTGAAAAGCATTTCGCTATTTAAAAAATCGTTGAAATCTTAAATATTACGGCTAGATTTATAATTTCAATATCTATATACTTATGTTGACTTCGATACAAATATGTTAACTTATATATACTTATGTTTACTCCTATACACT
Organism: Erpobdella octoculata; assembly: GCA_963978895.1. Classification (NCBI taxonomy): domain Eukaryota; kingdom Metazoa; phylum Annelida; class Clitellata; order Hirudinida; family Erpobdellidae; genus Erpobdella; species Erpobdella octoculata. The sequence continues at coordinate 4,685,909 of OZ022244.1, read as the reverse complement.
TATGTTAACTTTTATTTTTCTGTCTCGGTTCGTTAAATCTGAATTTTCGTTTATAGGTCGTCCAGTTAGCGGGAAGTAATTCCCTTTGGATGAACCTTTTGAGCACTTGATTTTTTTCCCTTATTTATAACTTCACTGTTGTTCTTAATTGTTTAGTTTCGTGCTCAATAAATGTTCAAAAAAAATTGGGTAACGAAATCTGACAGCATGAAATGTAACGAGCACATTTTCGAATTTTTTTCAGGTTCAAAATTTAATCGGGTATTCGCTTTAACTCATTTTCTGCAAAGATCGGGATTGTTCAATGGGTACGAATGAAATGAAAGTTTTTCTGTTTTTTCATTACTGTTGCTAGAAGATTATCCACTTCGGCATCCGAACGCTGAACATTTATTTACCATTTTAATTATATTATTAATTTAACAAACAACTAAAACTGCGAACAAAAACTAGTTTACGAACGAAGTTTATTAAGAAGCACGCAAGACACGGCACAACGAACTAATGAATGATAGAATAGAACAGCGTATATAGCTTAAACGTTGTAGCTATAGATATAAAGTTATAATTGTAGTGCTCTAGCTAGCTAGCTGCAAGCCTAGGCCCAAACACGTATACAATAAAATCGTTTTGTGTGAGGTTGTGTATCCAGATGTTATATCTAGAAATCCATGGTGCACATCGATATCGTCTATGCGACTAATTACGTAAGCGTGATAGAATCAGTGATGATGAGTGAGTGAGTGAGTGAGTGAGTGAGTGAGTGAGTGAGTGAGTGAGTGAGTGAGTGAGTGAGTGAGTGAGTGAGTGAGTGAGTGAGTGAGTGAGTGAGTGAGTGAGTGAGTGAGTGAGTGAGTGAGTGAGTGAGTGAGTGAGTGAGTGAGTGAGTGAGTGAGTGAGTGAGTGAGTGAGTGAGTGAGTGAGTGAGTGAGTGAGTGAGTGAGTGAGTGACGAGGGCTTTTATAATATAGATGGATGAAATCGTCAAATTGAGATTCTCCATAAATGAATCAACGTCAGTGAAAAAGGAAGAAGAAAACCCAGAGGTAAGAAATAGATTTAAAAATTGAGTTTGATCAAATCTAGACCAACACCGTTTAGCAACAAAAGAAAGATTAGTTAAGAGATGAAAATAGGTAAATTAAAAGAAATAAAATAGTGATCAGTAAAGTCGAAGAGACTCAATGCTGAAAGAAGTTAAAAGTAGATAAGATTTCAAGAAATTGATAAGCAAAAGGGTCCTTAGTTTTAATAATAGGAATATTAAAATCCCCAATAATAAAAAAAGGAGTAGATAGAGAGAAAAGAGATTCAGAGAAGTTGTAGAAATCTTTCAAAAACTGTGGTTTAGAACATTTTGGAGGCCTATAGATACCTATGAGATTGAACTTAAGAGTTAATTTTAACAGAAATAAAGAGGCATTCAAAAGATGAGAATTTAATTGAAGAATTTACAGAGACAAAGTAAATAGACTTTTAAAAAAAAGGCAGATGCCACCATAGAAAAAATGTCAAGCAGACAAAGGATCAGCAGGAGGCTTAGCCTGCTCAACAAAAAAAGCCAGTAAGAATAGATTTAAGGAGAGAAAGAGAAAAAGCAGATTCATGCTAGGTCTCAGTCAGAAGAAAGAGATCAAGACACTTAGACAAGGCCAAGTCACAAATATAGGGTGATTTATTATCTAAAGAACGAATATTAAGTATTGCTATATTAAGGTTATTAGAATTATTATTAGATTTAAAATTGTTTATTTTAAAAAAAGGATTTAATTTAGAATTGTCGGAAGAAGTAGAATTACAATTACAATTAGCAGTTCGTTTAATTTTCCTAATATAATTTAAATTAAGAATAATAAAAGAATAGATCCTACGCCGAACTGTGCGGGTAGGCAGAGTAGAAGATTGAGAAAAGCCTAACAAGAAATCCCTAGAATACATTATAAGATAAAGAAGAGTTAAGAAAAAAGAATAGCAAAGAAAAAATTTCACAGTCTCTGCGAGGAACAAAAAACAAATCGAATTCGATTTCGTTCAGACCGAAACGCCATTATAGCGTTAAACGCTAATTGGTGTCGTTCCATACTAAATAGTTTTCTCTTAATTCTTTCATATTTGATTGTCGATCATACTGAGTTTTTATTTGGTTGCGGGTGGCCTTAATCCTATTTTAGTCTACAAAATGAATTTCATTCAGTTGAGCCGCAATTGTGCATCATGCTGACTTTCCCGAACTTCCAAATATAAGATTGTAAAAATGTCGTAGCTCTCGTGCAAATAACATTTTATGCAGTGAAAAAAGTTAAAAAAAAACTACTAGATCTTTAGGCACAGTTGTCTGGATTCCTGCTCTCCATATTGTATAACTAGTAGAAGTAGTTAAATGCTGCTTTTTTCCATCAAACCAGACATGGCAATAGTCGTCGCAAAAAATTAAAAATTCTGTAAAGCACATATATTTAAGTTGTTTGAATCATTTTTATTTGTTTTAATAAATAAATGTTCGAATATTGAAGTTGATTATTACTTTCTTTTGAGTCATCATTTGTGTTTGTCAGCCATAAGTGCAGACAGAGAATTACCGTCAGAACAATTTTCTTAATCATAATGTTTTAACATTTTTGAAGATTGTTTCAAGCGAACATGAGAGTTTGTTGTAATACTTGTTTTTTATTAACCGGTTTCAAAATAAACAAATTTTTAATGACGCCGTTCATTGGCAGTGGGTAAAAGCAAGCGCATAGAAATTTCTTTTTTGAAATAATATTTATGTAATATTATTCAAGTATACTATAACAGTTCAAAGAATTTAAAAAATTATTTATTGTGTGACCTAAATTCATGAGGATATAGCGTTTTGAACCACGAAAATAGTTGCCATCTAAAGCTGTAATGCTCATAAAAAGGGGTTCAGCGTGGTTACAGCTCGGGCGCTCAGATGCAGCATTTTGCTTCAATACCGTCTTATTTTAAACGCAGATCTAAACGGTTGCGAGAGCACTTACAGTAATGCAGCTTTCCAGTTGTTATAGAAGAAAGCAAAACCTATTGAAAAAAAGTTTCCCGCATTCAAAATTCAAAAGTTATAGGTACGTTGTCAAAGTAATAATGTTTTTACAACAACGAGTTGCTCGTTAGCAACTTGGTTCACATGCCAAAAAACATACTCAGCATTATCCTAATGAAATAAATTCATAAATGAATAAGTTTAAGATTTGATCACTTGAACTGAACTAGGGATGTTAAGAGCTACTTTGGCAGCACGCTTCATGATTCTTTGGAGACGAGATGTTTGGTGAGCTGAGATGTTGTAGAGAGTTGAGTTGCAGTAATCAATTCTAGATAGTATGAGACAGTGAATGAGCATACTAGCGAGCTCAGTAGTGAGAAGAGGTCTAATGTGACGTATAGCTCTAAGGTGGAGATTGCATGATTTGATGATAGATGTGATGTGGTTAGAAAATGTAAGTTTTTTATCTAAAAAAACGCCTAGAATTTTAAGAAAAGGCGAAACAATAACGGATTCTGAGCCCAACAGTAATGATGAAAGATGTGAAAGTGAGTTGATTTGATAAAATGATCCGAGGAGAGATATCTCGGTTTTAGTGGTGTTAAACTGGAGGTTATTCCGCTCACTCTTTTGCTCTCAGTTGCCCCCCCCTTGATCCGATACTGCATACATAGATACATACATACATACATACATACATACATACATACATACATACATACATACATACATACATACATACATACATACATACATACATACATACATACATACATACATACATACATACACACACAAACATACATACATACACACACATACATACCAACGTTCCCTCTATGCTGCGCGCCGCACCTCCAGCACCGCCGCGCACCAAAATTATTTACCACGCAGTAAACGTGAATTAATGAAACAGGTGCTCAGATGTCGCAACAGGGCGATTGGACTAGATGGGAGGCGGCAGTTCAACATTCGATGACATGGAACGATTTGTGGCGTTACTCGCCTATCCGCCTATCTTTCGTGATTAGAGCGATGTATGATCAACTGCCGACAGCTTCGAACTTAGTTAAGTGGGGAAAGCTTGAAAATGAAGCCTGCAAGCTGTGTGAGAAAACAGAAACTCTGATTCATATTCTCTCATGTTGTCATCATAATTTGCAAACATTACCAGTGTTCTTGAATATGTTAGGAAGATCATTGATGTATAATGAGAAGAGTGTGGGGCCAGGCACACTGCCCTCGGGAACACTACTGGTTACAGAAGTGATATTTGATAAATAAATACTTACAATATTAACGCGTTGTTTACTCTCTGATAGAAAGTTGGTAAGCCAACCTATAACGTTAGCGTGGATGCCGTTTCAATTGTTTTCTTTAAGTTATTGACCAAATTATAGACAAAGTATTGTGAGAATCTGTCTATAAGTTATTATTATTACATTTATTTTTGTTCAATTATTATTTAATGCAACATTTTTTATATCTCTATGGAGTTTTTGATTTTTTGAACTACTTCCCTCTTTTGCAATATTTTTTTTTTTGGTTTTTTGGTTTAATTTGTTTATTGAGATGATGATAAGCAAAAAAACAGATCACAAGAAAAAGTACAACAAAATAAACATCACCCAAAAGAAGTCTCCCAGGGGAATTACTTCCCATCTAGGTGATATCCTTATAGTAAATAATAAAAATGAGAATAAACCACAAACAAACAGAAAACACAAAATCAATCTCATTGAAAAAAAAAAAATAAAATATAAGTCTTCAGATTTCATTTCAAGAGTAATATAGTTTTAGATTAAGGCTATTCGAGTTGAAAGACAAGCAGAGAAATCAAACCATCAATGAACCAAGAGTTGAGAAATAGGTATATAATAATAAGAAAAGTTAAGAATATAGAATTAAGGTAAGAAACAAACAAGCTGAGAAAGAGACATGTGATCAATTTGAAAGTAAAATGAAAGATTTCAAACATTTTTTAAACAGTGTTATTGATTTAATTGATTTTAAATAAACTGGAAGGGAGTTATACAACCGAGGTCCCCGACAGCAAATAGAAAAACTTTTGAAAGTAGTACCACAAAAATCAGATCTATAGTTGATTGATGATCGCAAAGCAAATGTATGGATCTCCGAAGTTTTCTTGAACATATGAATGAACACATTAGGTAATTCTCCACTATTATATTTGAACATAAAAAAGCAAATTTGAAATTTATTTAATTGATGTATGTTTAGAAGATCATTCACAAAAAATGTCGGCCCAGTTGGAGCTCGATATGGCAAATGAAAAATGATGCGAACTGCTTTCTTTTGAAGAATGTGTAGTCCTCTTCATCTTGTTGGATAGTTAGCTGCCCAAACTATATTGCAGTATGTAAAATAGGGGTAAATCAATGAATAATACAGTAATTTTAATATTTTTTTGTCAACAAATCCACTAATTTTGTAAATGACACCTATGTTTTTGGAAATTTTCGATTCAATAAAAGAGATATGCTTGGACCAGTCCAAATGTTCATCTATTATAACACCCAAGAATTTAATGGAAGATACACATCTGATAGGATAACCGTTTATATTAAGAATGTTATCACAATAAGAAGCTTTCTGCCTAGTACGAAAAAGAATATAATTAGTTTTATCCATGTTTAATGATAGTTTATTAGTTCGGAACCATTTCATCAATACTCACGAGTTCATTATTCATAATTGAGATTAAGTCACTCAAGCAATTACCTGAAGCAAAAATACTCGTGTCATCAGCAAATAATAAAAATGCAACCAATGAAGAAGCCCTCAGTAGATCATTAATGTAAATGATGAAAAGCAAGGGCCCCAAAATTGAACCTTGAGGTACACCACATAAAATATCACGAGAAAGTGATCTTGAACCATTAAATTCAACTGTTTTCTGTTTAGTAAATAATCCTTAAGCCAGTCTAACACACAACCTCGAAAACCATAAAAAGACAACTTATCAATTAACAGATTTTGATTAACAGTGTCGAAAGCTTTGGATAAATCAAGAAATATACCAATAGTATATTCACTATGTTCAACTGCTTCTGCAATTCTCGAGTATAACAAAATCAATGGCATAAAAGTTGAGTGACCCTTTCGAAAACCAAACTGTCTGTTATTAAGTAAAGAAAATTTCATCAGAAAGTTGTATATTCTAGAGAACATAGCTCTCTCAAACAATTTAGAGAAGTATGGCAGTATTCTTGATTCTTAACTCTGGTTCAGTTGTCGCTTGCGGTTGTTTTCTCGTGTCCACGGTTTGTGTTTCTAGGAGTGCAAAGGAAACATGATCTTTTTGTATACTTCAACGACAAAGCTTGGTTGACAAGAGTAACATATCTAGCAAATATATTAAAACAGCAAAATAGGCTTAACTTGAAATTTCAGGGGAAAGATACGGATATTATTGTATTTCACGATAATACCGGGGCATTTTTATCCAAGCTGCAAAACTGGCAAAGAAAAACTTGGAAACACTGCCATGTTTGCAAAACTGCAGTGTGGTAGATAAATCTGAAGATGGAATGAATGAAAATTTGAGAGAGGAAATTTCTGAGCATCTCGAATCTCTTGAAAACAATTTCCAGCGTTACTTTTTTGAGTTTGAAAAAGATAAAACTACATTGACACGAAATCCATTCTTTGCCTCTCTTGAAGTTTCCAGCATTCCTGATGAATTAAAAGATAAATTCTTGGATTTGAGAAACGATTCCTCGGGACGTAACTTATTTAATGAAAAATTGCTTACACATTTCTGGTGCGATATGTATCATTTGTACCCAAATGTGACGATGTTTGCCTTTTGAGTTTTAGTTCCATTTGTGTCAACATATCTCTGCCAAAGTGAATTTTCAACTCTTCTTCATTTAAGGAAAGAAAAAAATTACATGTTGACAATAATATGAGTTTGGCTTTAACAAAAACTCAGCCGCTAATTTTGAGATTTGTTAAAAATATGCAATGTCAACTATCAAATTAAATTTATTATTAGACATAAATAAAAAAATTATTGTTAAAAAACTATTTTTGATGTTTTTAATTACTTTTAAAATTACTTTTTTTAATTGGGGGGTCGCGGATCACTTGGTTTTTATAAAAAGGAGTTTCCACCGGAAACAGTTTTGAAACCACTGTTTTAATATGATAACGTTATAATAACATACGAAACGGTTTCAACAAACGTTTATTTCAAAAAGCATCAGCAATACAAATCAAATGAAGTCACTTTAACGTTAAAAGTTCATAAAAACGCTATACTTATAAACTGAACAATGTTCATTTCAGGAAGCAAAATAAAAAAAGCGTTTATTGAATATTATTATGTCTTATTATTAAACTTAAAGCTTTGACATTAAAATTCTCAACATTGTCAAAATCTTCATTTATGAGAAGTTTAATTTAACATTTCTTTACTGAAAATTATTGAAAGGTGATAACGTCCGCTGAAACTGTGTTCATTTCTACAGAAACTGTTTTGCTCTTATGTGTTCCTTTCTGGTGAAACTTGTGTGTGCCTTTTTTTTATTTCAGCTATAAAAATTAAAAAGTAAAAAAAAAAACATATTTTATACCAAGTTTTGGTTGGCGCAATCACTTTTGTTTTTCAAAACAGGTAACCATATTGTTACAGATGATTTATATAGGAAATTGAGAAACATGTTTATAGAATGTCACAATTTATGTCTCCAAGCAAAATACAAACACAAAATCGTGATATGGGTTTTTTTACAGACAATTATTTTCAAATAGCAATGGAAGCAAATTTTCTGAATATGATAGCAGATCTTCAACTTACATATAAATGTCACCAACACAGCAATGCCGATCCCACCAAAGATGACTGATAGCAATCCGATTAATACATAATTATCATTTTTAGCAGCATTTCCATCTTTCAAAGTTCGATTATCATACTTTACATTAAATTCTATGTCATCTGAATTTCAAGATTGTTAACTAATGAGTATAATATGTATAATCAAGTTAGAAACTATTTTATGTTTTTACTAGGAATTATTGAAGCACTTTGTGAAATATATAAATTATCGTTAACTTTGGCCGAGTAGATACTAGGTACGCTAAAAGACTTGTTGAAAAACTAATATTGAACAGCAAAAAACATTTTTGACAGAGATTCTAGTAGTCAACACACCGTCCGTAGTAGATTAAAGAAGCTGAATAAAAAATTCAATTATTTTCCGTCTATTATCTACCTTCATAAATAAATAAGACGTTTACAAAATATACCTGTTTAACTTATTTCAAAGGCTTTCCAAAACATAAAGGCTTAGACCGTTCTGACAAAATGAGTATTCGATGTTGGAGACGAGAGTTTTTATATTTACGGATGTATTGTATCATGCTTGTCTTGGTAAATTAATTTGGTTTTTATTAACTCTTTGTTACAACGACTTATAATTAATGCTTTATGTTCACTCTTAGTTTCCTTTCTTTTCTTTTCTCGTTGTTGTTATCAATAAAGTCGTATCAACTATTGTCGATTAGTTCCGAAGTTCCGAGTATACACTGCGTTCAATGGTAAAGTTCTAGTATAGCGTCATCGGCCGATTTCTATAAAAACACGGTTTAAAAAACTGTTTAATAGAATAAACTCAGAACATTATCAGAACATACTACGAACAAGTTTTTTTACAGAAAAACTTACTAAAAACTGACTTTAAGCAAAAATATCCAAAGGCAATGTTGATAGGCGGAATAATACAATTCAAGGAATAAAAAGTAATAAAGAGTTAATATAAAAATAAAATATTAAAATAAAAAAATAAATGTTAAAGGGTTCAAAATAATTGTTTAATTATTTAATATACATCTTAAATTTTAATAAATCAAAGCGCTGAGCGGAAATTTATCCGTGACTAGCGGGGTACCCGGCCTTGCCCGTGGTTTTTCTATCGTTTTCTTCTCTCGCTCCCGTTTCCCTTCCCGCTTACTCTTACGCTCCCGGTCGCTTTCCCGCTCCCGGTCACTTTCCCGTTCCTGGTCACTTTTCCGCTCTCGGTCGCTTTCTCGCTCACGCTTGCTTTCTTTTTCCTGATCACTTTCTCGTTCTTCACACGATTCTGGAACCAATCATGACCTCTAAAACTCAGAATTTCTACTCCAAGAAATATGGTGGAAACCGTAATAAAGACAACCAGGTACTTCTACTTTGATATTATTTTATTTTTTTTGGATTTCGGCTGGTTATTTATTGTTCTTAAGTTCTTAATGATTCTTATTTGTCTTAAAGCATATTGACAAAACCGTCGCATTTAAAGAAACTGTTTTAGATATGAAGCGGGTTACGCAACCCGTACTTCTAAAACAAACTGTTATTTTTCAAGTTTTAATTTTTATAATTTAAATATTTAATTTCTTTTCCTAAGCTGTCTATTTTTATTTTAAATGTGTTTAATTTTTATTTTCTTTATTCCAACTGTTCACTTCTATTGCTATTGACAAATAGATCTTCATCGAGAACTACATAAGCTTCGGCAGCAATTTTTAAAAGTTCTAAAGTGATATAATTTTTGGTTTTTTCAGTTATTTATGTTGTAATTAGACTTTACTTATGTTTTAAACATCATTTACGTTAAAACCCGGTCATTTTTCATAGAAATCGGCCGATGACGCTATACTAGAACTTTACCGCGTTCAATTAATGTTTTAACAGGTTATGGGCCCAGAACTCAATTTTAGAAACAAGTGATTAAATCAAGTTTTTCGGAACATTTAACGTTTGGTTCAAGAGTTAATAAAGAACATTCGTTGTGAGCGATAAAGGTCGACTTCGAATAATAAAATCGTTGAACTGATGCAACGTTAAGAATCGCAAAGTTGAACGGCAGTAACTACCAGACATGGAAGTTTAAAGTTGAATTGTTGCTCGTTAAAGAAGATCTCTGGGATGTTATCTCTCAAGATCAAGATCAAGATTCATCATCGGAATGGCGGAAGAAGGATAGCAAAGCCAGAGCAACGATAGGTCTACTTCTGGAGGACAACCAGTTGAACATCATCAGAAAATTGACAACAGCTAAGGAGACGTGGGAGGCGTTAAGAAATTACGACGATAAGTCAAACTTATCAAATAAGGTAAGTCTGTTAAAGAAACTTCGTTGGATGAGATTACAAGAAAGTGGGGATATAGATATGCTAATGTGGAGGACACAATCGACCAGTTATCGTCCCTGGGGGAAACTACTGCAGAACAGTTAAATGTTGCTTTCTTTCTCAGCAGTTTGCCAGACGGCTACAGCACAGTAATAACAGCATAAAAAACAAGAACCGAATCCGACTTAGCCGTTGAATTGGTCAAAAACAAACTGATCGAAGGATACAGAAAAAGAAACAGAAACTCAGCAACTAAAGATAGTCAGGAGCAACAAGCTCTAAAAATCAATCATTCAGGTATAAGGTCTACAAATAAAAATGTAAAAGCCAACAGTTACGAAAAGACTTCCACAATATTTTTTCTGTAAGAAACCATACCACATGAAGAAAGAATGCAGAAAATACTTAAGAGTGGAAAAAAAGAACTCAGACCATAAAACTCAAACAATTCAGCAATGTGAAGAAACGGCAAGCATTTATGACCACTATGCTTGTTTCAAGGCGGGTGAAAGCAATTCAGGAACTACATGGTATGTTGATTCAGGTGCAAGTTCTCATATATGTAGTAACAGAAATTTTTTTGTTGATCTTGATGAACAACAAAAGGGACAAGTTGTCCTAGCGAATGGTCAAAAGCTGACAACTTCAGGTATCGGAGCCGGCTACCTCAAAGCTCAAGAAAAGGTTACAAAAATCACAGGAATAACTTGATTTATGTTAGAAAATTAATTAATGGACAGCTCAGGGTCATTTTTGAGATTAGTTTATGTAGGATTATGCAGAATAATAAACTGCAGGCGCAATTCGGAACGGGCTGTATGCAAGATTTAAATTAACTTATTATTCAAACTAGCGGGGTACCCGGTGTTGCTCGGGGTTTTAAGAGGTTTTTCTAATGTTTGTTTTTCTGGCTCCCGTTTCCTTCCCCGCTTGCGCTCCCGCTCCCGATCGTTATCCGTTCTTTGTCGCTTTCCTGCTCACTCTTTTGCTCTCAGTTGCCCCCCGCCCCCTAGATCCGATACTGCATACATAAATATATATATATACATACATACATACATACATACATACATACATACATACATACATACATACATACATACATACATACATACATACATACATACATACATACATACATACATACATACATACATACATACATACATACATACATACATATAAACATACATACATACATACATACATACATACATACATACATACACACACATATACAGACATACACACATACACACACAAACATACATACATACACATACATACATACATCCATCCATACATACATACATACATACATACATACATACATACATACATACATACATACATACATACATACATACATACATACATACATACATACATACATACATACATACATACATACATACATACATACATATAAACATACATACATACATACATACATACATACATACATACATACATACATACATACATACATACACACACACATATACAGACATACACACATACACACACAAACATACATACATACACATACATACATACATCCATCCATACATACATACATACATACATACATACATACATACATACATACATACATACATACATACATACATACATACATACATACATACATACATACATGCATGCATACATACATACATACATACATACATACATACATACATACATACATACATACATACATACATACATACATACATACATACATCCATACATACATACATACATACATACATACATTATAGAGTACTATAGCATATGAAGCATGCAGCTCATTTGAGCATGGACGCAAAGGGTCATAGCATGTAAACAATAGGCGCTCAAGTATTTATTGAAATGGGAGTTATTTAATCTGAATTTAAGTTGATTTAATGCATTTCTGTGTGTGAATGTATTACATAAGTAAATTAACTTAAAAAAATTTGTTTAATAGTTTATAGTCCTTCATACCAGGTGTTTTAAGACTGTAATGGCTGTATGTTGGAAGCACCTAAGTTCTTCCTGTCGTGGATCATAATTTGATTTTTTTAACTTGCCCCTCCTCCTTTCTCCAGGCTTGAGGCTGGCTTGCAAAAGCAGGGCGGAGTTTTTGATTAACTAAAAATAATAAATTTATTATTTTATTTAATACACAAACAAGGAGACATGAACATATTTAGAAATTTTATTTAATCAACTCCACATTTAAAACTATTGAATTTAATATAGTTTATTTCCCATTATCAGAATTTAATTTTGCAGTTTTTCTAGATGATGGGTTTTTTTCATAACAAGTTCTTTTTATGACTTTTTTCTGCTGTTATCGTTCATTTCTTTAATTAGGTTTTCAACCATCACGTTGAACATTCCTCCAGTAATTATTGACAAATGTTTTCTGAATGAATGGCCATCTTCACAAACTTGCTTAAAAATGTTATGGCTGTTTTGAGTATTTTCCATGACTTGAAGAAAGACATGGACAAACACTTGCTGCTGCTTGGTCATGTCAAGAAAACGCTATTTTGCATCTTCATTTTGCATGATTTCGTGGTAGAAAGTCCAAGCATACAAGCATGATATGTAGAGAATGTCACTGAGAGTACATAAGCCTTCCCTGTTGATCTGGTCAAAAGATCTTGGTTTTGCTAAAGTTTCTTCTGTAATTCCAGAAAAAGTTTCAATTGTTAATGTCGGTGTGTCATCTCTTGCTTTGAGAAAATCTTGGCATGCAAAACAACTTTCTTTTCTTGTCAAAGACCTTGCAAGATAGCCGGCAACATAAAATATTATGCAAACGTCCATCTCTTCTTGATATCCAAGGCACAGTTTATCTAAGCACAAAGTAATCATGAGCTTCCTGACATTCAAATCAACTACCAGTTTCTTTCCTGCTTCTGCGGTAAAAAAACACTGTGGACATCATCCATTGAAAAGTTCGAAAATTTAACAAGAGATTGAAGCCTAATTGTTTTTTCAACTTGAGCTTGAAGGACTTGCCTTACAGATAAAAAAAAATTGAACCATTCAGCTGTCTGTACCAACCGAATTTTTCTTCAATAGGATCTGATTGAAGCTGGCCAATTCAGGACAAAATCCAAATTTTTTTTATCAAGTATGAATCGAGTAAGACCGATCAATGCTCCACAGGTCTGACGGTTTGCTAAAAAAGTTTCCTTTGTCAATCCGCTGTACCTGGTTGCCATCTGTTCCCACTCTATCAGCCAATCAGCAAAGTCAAGAAAAAATTAATACATTCTCGGCTATAATTAGCTATAAACACGATGAAAAGTGATAATTAGGTTAAGGGTTAGGATTAGGGTGAGTTTTTAGGGTTAATGTTATAACAAAATAAGACTATTTGATTGGAAGATTCGGCCTGTGACGTTTATGTGAAAAATAACCTTTTTTTGTTTTTATTTATTTATTAATTAAATAAATAATGAATTTAAAGTCGTAAGGCGGACGAGGTATTGCTACTATAGAAACAGTTATCAGGGAAAGCGCAGCCATATAAATTATTAACGGCTAATAAACGCGTGCCATCGGCGTCCAAGAACAGCATAGTATATATATATATATATATATATATATATATATATATATATATATATATATATATATATATATATATATATATATGTATATATATACATATACATATACATATATATATCTATATATAAATTCCATCCACAATTCAAGCAGTCCAAGGTGTCACCAGTCGTTGCTAAACTGCAGTAGCCGTAATAGTGTATCTGTGTCCGAGATGTTGCGAGTACTTATGGTGCGAGTACGAGTACTTATGGTGCGAGTACGAGTACCATGGTATCGAATACGAGTACGAGCACTTGAAAAACGTACTCGATTTGAACTCGAGTGTGAGTACGAGTATCAAGTACACTCCTCGTTCTTCTCGACCTCTCTTCGGCATTCGACACCGTCGAACATGAAATACTTCTCCGGAGGCTACGCATCTCCTTCGGGCTAGACGGGCACGCTCACGGTTGGCTAAGGTCATACCTGGTAGGCAGGGTCTTCCGGGTCAGGGTTGGCGGTGCATCGTCTTCTTTTTTCTCTGTGACATGCGGCGTTCCTCACAGATCCGTCCTCGGCCCAACCTTTTTTTCACTCTACACTCTGACCTCTATAACATCATAGCCGGTCATGGTCTGCACGCGCATTTTTATGCAGACGACACCCAAATCTTTCGTCTCTGGTCTCGGCCTGCGTTGACGACATATATCAGTGGATTAAATCAAGCCGCCTACAATTAAACTCAAAAAAGTCAGAAGTCATCTGGTGAGAAACGCCGTGCAAGCTATCGGCTGGTGTAGGCCCAAAGCGTATCGGTTCGCGTTTAGGTTGTGGATCCAGGTGTTATATCTAGATATCCATGATACTACTTACGTTAAGCTGTGACATATTATATTATCTGTTAATGTACTTGTGTTCAAATCAAAGGAACAAAGAGTTTTTCAACATTTTGTGCCTTGTACTTTTGGACAAAATAAATAATTTTGTAGAAATAGAAATGAAATAAAAAATCTAACCAATGCAAATGGTGTCATTATTTATAGGATTGTCATATCCGAAGAAACATTGGCACATATAAGAGCCGTTTAGGTTTACGCACGTTGATGTTGTATTGTCACAGGGTTGCAACAAGCATTCATCAATATCTGTGTATTAAAAATTGGTTAAATCACGTACATAGTAAACATTTTCATTAGAAAAAAAGTAATTTGAAAGACTGTTTCAAATGTTTACTGTATTTGTTGAAATGTTTGTTGTACTATAACAATAATTATAATAATTATCGGCAATTAAACATCTAGCCCACTTAATTATAGTTCTAAAATAATAAAACTCCCACACAGTCTCCTTGAATTTACCTAATAATCAACAGGTATGTGAATACACACACATACACACAGAAATTTTTTTTTATAATAGTTTATAGTCCTTTACACCAAGTGTTTTAAGACTGAAATAGCTGTATGTAGGAAGCACCTAAGTGCTTCCTGTCGTGGATCAAAGTTTGATCCTTTTAGCTGTCCCTCCTCCTTTCTCCAGGCTTGGGACTGGCATGCAAATGCAAGGCGGAGATTACACACAGACACTCACACACATGCATACATAGGTACATATATCCATACATATATATATATATATGTATATATATATATATATATATATATATATATATATATATATATATATATATATATATATATATTTTTTTATTTATTTTTTTTTTTGACTACTTTGGCGCTATATGTTCTTTTAAGCAAACTCGATTGAAAAAAGTGGCACACTTGGCTGAATCGATTTTATTTTTAATTTTTTACCAATAATCTAAATCGGTTTAAAAATATATATATATCTATATATATAAAAGGAAGTCGGTTTGTGTTACGACACTTATAACTCAAGAACGGCTGAACCGATTTTAGAGATTTTTGATTTATTGGATTTTTCACAGCTCCTATTAACAGAATAACTAAACACAATTTGACATTGAATCATGGAGTGGCCCATGGGGACCGCAGTATGTAACCCGGTAGCTATACAGCCTTAACAGTGCGTCCTAGAAAAAAACTTCAAATGGCAAAGTTGTAGAGCACCCTCTATTTGGGTTTACGGACAAAATAAAATTTCAATTTGGAGTTTGAGTTATCGAGATATACAGATGTTTAATTTTCCGCGACATGACATTTATGCGCAAATAGGGTAGAGCGCATGTTATTAAATTTTCTGACTATTTCATTGTTTACAATTGAAAATCTCACAGAAAAAATTAGGTAAATATCTTTTTCAATTAAAATATAAAATCAAATAATTGTTTGTGGGCCATAAAAATATAAAATATAGCATAGATATATGATTTTTAGTTTCGCATTTTCCGTTTTCCATTTGGCATTAACAAAGTGTCAATGCTGTTCTGTCAATATTATACTTTTGTTCGTTGGAATTAATTTGCGAGTTTTAAAGTTTTATTACTTTTAACAAAAACATTATTAATAACAATGCCGCGACCCAGAAGATCTAATCTTTCTCAAAATAGCCGTCAGGGAATTAGGCATCGGAACAATGTTAACCAATCCACCGCGGAAGAACTGGAATTAGCGCGAGAAAGGCGCGCGTTAGTATGGCCCGGCTTGGTGCTTCTCGAAGACAAGAGCACCGAAGGAGATGCAGCTAACATTGGTCGATTAACTATTCTACCGGCTACTTATATAGGTAGTCTGCGTCATATGCATGAATATGCGCAGGATGCAATGACATATGTTCGTCATTACGGTCGGCCAGATCTATTCATTACCTTCACCTGTAATCCAAAGTGGATTGAAATTGTTCAAATGCTGCTTCCCGGACAAACATCAAGTGATCGGCACGACATCACCGCACGTGTCTTCAAACAAAAAATTCGGTCGCTGATGAACTACATTGTTAAGCAACACGTTTTTGGTGATTCTCGATGCTGGATGTATTCAATCGAATGACAAAAACGAGACTTGCCTCATGCACACATTCTCATTTGGTTAGTTGAAAAAATTAGAGCTGACCAAATAGATGATATCATAAATGCCGAGATTGCTGATCCCGAAATCGATCCAGACCTACATGATGTTGAAGTTATGAATATGATTCATGGACCGTGTGTCGCCATCAACCCCCAATCACCGTGCATGGTTGACGGCAAGTGTTCCAAACGTTATCCACAAAAATTTACGACAGAGACCATCACTGGCACTGATGGCTATCTATTATATCGACGTCGATCACCCGATGATAACGGTCGAACTGTCACAAAGAAAGTGAAAGGAAACGATTTTGTGGTTGACAACAGTTGGATTGTTCCATATTCGCCACTTCTTTCCAAAACATTCAAGACACATTGCAATGTTGAGTATTGCAATTCTGTAAAGTCAATTAAGTACATCTGCAAATATGTAACGAAAGGCAGCGATATGGCAGTTTTTGTCATTCAAAGCTCAGATAATGACGAGATCAGACGCTATCAAATTGGTAGATATGTGAACTGCAATGAAGCAATTTGGCGTATATTCTCATTCTCTATTCACGAACGTCATCCCACTGTTGTCCATTTGGCTGTGCATCTAGAGAATGGTCAACGAGTTTATTTTAACGCGTCGAATATTATTCAACGTGCTGAAACACCTCCAGCAACAACATTAACGAGTTTTTTTTGCGATTTTCCAAAGCGATCCATTTGCACAAACGATGCTTTACTCGGAGAGGCCACGTTATTACACTTGGAACGCTTTATCAAAGAAATTTCAACGTCGGAAGCAAGGCAGTTCGGTTTTAAAAGAATTCAATTTCCGATTCGCCTAGCATTTGCTATGACGATTAACCAATCACAAGGCCAATCTTTGAGTGTTTGTGGTCTGAACCACTGATCTCTATAATATAACTGGATTGCGCTTAGACCTGCCTGGGAGTCGCCGCTGGTCGCCATTTTGGAACTCTTAGGCCACGCCTACCTACCTGATGCTATTGACGGAATATTTTTTGAAGTGTAAAAATACCGAATTTCGCTACTAGTAATAGCTTTAATAAACAATATAAATGCTCAAAGAAAATGTGCTTATTGAATTTTTTTTATATACACAACATAACTTTCTACTACATTTAACAAACATTTTGATGTTAAAAATTACTAAATAGACTCAAAACTTTTAGAGTAATACAGTTTCTTGTACAACCTATTCTGCACTTGCTAAACCAAAGCGGGGCGATTTGGTTGCGGTGATCTGCGAAGCGTTTCATTTGTTACCGAATAACTCTCATATTGACCGTAGTAAAAAATTTTTAAAAATACCGAATAACTAAATACAAATTTTTATTTTCAAGTAAAATAATTAAATTTAATTAAAACCCCTTAATTGTTCGTATATCATGCGACGATCGACGTAAACACGACGGCTGCATTGGTAATTGAGAGTGGTTAAATGGCGGCACACTGGCGACAACATTTCTATTGCAATAATGGGCTAAGCGCAATCCAGTTATATTATAGAGATCAGTGGTCTGAACTTGGATAATGCATGTTTTTCTCATGGTCAATTGTATGTGGCGTGTTCACGTGTCGGCAGACCATCAGATTTATTTGTTTTTTCGCCCGATAATAAAACAAAAAACATAGTGTATCATAAAGTGCTGGATTAAAGAGAATCGACCCGAGTTCAACCAATGTTTTTCTAATAAACTATTAAAGTGAACGTTTTTTTTAATTTGTTTTCTTTTAAACATATATATATATATTTGTTATTATTGTTCTTTATTGCTTAAAAAATACACTCTTTAAAGTGAAACGAAGTTTGCCGGGTCCGCTAGTATATATATATATATATATATATATATATATATATATATATATATATATATATATATATTTATATATATATATATATATATATATATATATATATATATATATATATATTTATATATATATATATATATATATATATATATATATATATATATATATATATATATATATATATATATATCTGGATCTTGCTAAGGCTTTTGACACGGTTAATTATGCTATCTTAATACACAAATTCCAACATTATGGAATTAAAAAGAATCTTCTAAATTGGTTCATCAGGTACTTGAAAGACAGAACTCAAATAGTTCACTTTATGGGAACAAAATCGAATACTAAAGAAATTACCTGCGGTGTACCTCATGGATCTGTTCTGACACAAATGCCTTTGCCTCAGGCACCAATCTCAATCAACTATCTTCTAAAATAAATTCTGAATTAATTCTTGTTTCTGAATGGTTTGCCTCTAATAAATTATCACTGAATCTTAGCAAAACTAACTATATTATATTTCACTCCAGTAGAAAAAAAATAATTGATAACTTTTCATTACATTTTAACAATAATTCCATAGCTCGTGCCTCTTCTTGCAAATTTCTGGGAGTAGTGATTGATGAAAATTTGACCTGGTCACTTCATATAACTAATATCAAAAATAAAATATCAAAAAATATTGGTATAATATCTAGAATAAGGCATTTTATTGATACCAAAACTGCTTTGATGCTCTACCATTCAATGGTATATCCATTTTTAACATATGGTGACATTGTATGGGCTTCAAACTATCCTTCACGACTGATTGGTCTCATAAGAATTCAAAAACGGGCTGTTCGTATGATGTTTCATCTTCCTTCAAGCACATCAACAAAGGCAAAATTTATTGAACATAGTCTATTAAATGTCAATCAAATAAACTTTTTTTAACTGGTCAATTTATGTTTAAATACTCCAATGCTTTACTTTCTTCATCCTTTATTAATTTTTTTTTGAAACCAGCAGTATACACAATTATAACTTACGTTTTAGTAGTGTATATTGTTCGGATTTTGCTAGGACAAATATGAAACTGTTTTTTATCAAATGTGTTGGTCCTCGTGTCTGGTCTGGTATTCCTAAGTCAATTTCATCTCTATCCTGTTTTGCATCATTCAAAAAACTATCTAAATTATACTGTCTCACTAAATGATCTTACTTATCCTTCATTTTATTTTTTCTTATCATCATTTGCATCTACTATCTACTTATTCACTTTTTTTATATATTATTATTACACTGTGTTTTTTTTTTATTTTGTCTCTCTTGTTTTTACTCTGTGTTTTTTTCTACCTTGTGTTTTTTACTTTGTGTTTTTTTATTTTTATTATTTGATTGTTTTTTTTCTTTTCGAACAATGTTATTATCTTAATGTTTAGGGTGATCCTCAAGTGGGATAATTTTCCCTTTGGATTTTTCTCTTTTGGACTTATCTTACTTTTAGTTGATTTACTCGAATGTTGAACCTCTTTTTTTATGTCCAAATAAAAAATTGATTGATTGATTGGTTGGTTGGTTGGTTGGTTATATCTATAGTACTGATTTCACTTTTCCTATCTATTGATATCCCGACAAGTATTTTTATTAACATGGATGATATGAGAAGGTATAAGTAGCATTAACCAAGCTTTATTTATTATCATCAAATAAACTAGAAAACCATTCTTCTGGACCTGTAATATAATTAAACGATTTTACAACACTGGGGTCAAAAGTGGGATTAGAAGAATGGTTTTGAAATTATTGGTGAGCTTTGGGCAAGTGAATTGAAAGACGAGCTGGAGAAACGTGGCCTGAGCGATAAAGGTAAAAAGGACGATCTTAGGGAACGCCTCTTAGCCGCGTTAGTGAATGAAGGCTATGGACCTGACGACGATAAATATTTATTCGATATAAACGAGGAAGCTGTGGTTAAGCGGAGAAAATTAAAATATAAATTCCTGGAGGAAAAATGACAACAAGCAAAAAAACATAGCTGCACAGGGGAAGACAGGAGAAGGAATGATTTTTGACCACAAAAACAAAGTAGCAGCAGCGGATACAACTGTTGAGAGTTTGGTTGCAGGGTTGGCTGAAACAGTGGTGGACACGGTTCTGAACCAGCGGGTTGCTGCTGATGTGGGTTGCTGTGACGAACCCCAATTTGAACTGGAGTCCACCAGCTGTCTCATGTGACGGAGGACGGCCGTACAGACTGCACAGGTCAGGTGGGTCATGATGATGAGCCTGTCAAAGACAGTCATGATAAGGAACCTTGCAAAGATGTTCAAGATGAACCTTGCAAAGATGTTCAAGATGAACCATGCAAAGATGGTGATGACGAGCCTGACAAAGATGGTGATGACGAGCCTGGCAAAGATGGTGACAATGATACAGTCGGTTTGGACGTCGACAACAAATATAAAGAAGATGAAAAGAATGTTGAAAACGAAATGCAAAACGATGAGGATGAAAGTGACGATGATGACTATAATAATGGCAATAACAGCAATGGCTTTTACCCATACAGCGACGGTTCTGAAACGGAAGCCTCCATAACAGACGACGGCACCGAATATTCAAGGTCAGATTTTAGTGACGAATCTGACTCGGATGAAGCAATGGAAGATTTAAAAACGGACGAAACTCCAATTGAAAAATAGCTAACTTGACAAAAAAGAAGACACTGATTTGAGAAACGATGGCGATGATTTAAAGAAAGATCCCCTGGACGATACGAAAGTTGACACCGATGAAAGAGCCGAGTTGGAATGTGAAAAGAAAACGTTCAATTGTAGCTTGGAAGAAAACAAAGATGACGGCGATGAACTTTCCAAAACAACAATAGCAATGCAGCCAGCAAAAATTTTGAAAAAGAATAGCCAGGAACAGAGAATGGTACCGAGGATTTTAATCCACAGAGTATTCTAGATCAGATAGAATAAGAGTCATTTTAAAATCAAATAACGGTTTGATGAAGGGATTTATTGGATTTATGGAACGTGTTTTCGAAAAACCTTTTGAAGAGTTTCTTGAAAAAGATCTAAAAGATGTGAAGGGAGAACAAAAAGCAGACAGTTCCGATAAACCGTGCAAAAATGTTCAGAACGAGGCATGCAAAAAAGGCTGTGTCGAACCGTGCAGAAATGGCAACGATGAGCCAAAGAAAGACTCTGTTGATGAGCCAATGAAGGACTGAAAGAAACTACGTCAAACGGTCAAGAGACATGACCATGTTGTTTTCGAATTGCGGTCAATGCCACAAGTACAGATCAAGGCATTTTGTGTTTGTGGCCGAGTCGCATTTCCCAAAAGCGAATATACTGTTCGAGACGAACAGGATTAAGAATGTGGTAGTGTTATATCTATGGTACTGATTTCACTTTTCCCATCTATTGATATCACGACAAGTATTTTTATTAACATGGATGATATGAGAAGATGTAAGTAGCATTAACCAAGCTTTATTTATTATCATCCAATAAACTAGAAAACCATTTTTTCTGGATTTATAATACGATTAGACGATTTTACAACAATATATATATATATATATATATATATATATATATATATATATATATATATATATATATATATATAAAAGGCAACGTATGTTCATTAATAACGCCAAAACCAATGAAGGGATTTGCACGAAATTTTACATAATAAACATTTACCACCTAACAAATAATCTCATTTATTTAAAAAAATTGTTGTGAATGTTTTTAGAAAATTAATTTTTAGAAATATTTTATCTATGCAATTTTAGAAAATTAATTTTTAGAAATATTTTATCTATGCAATTATATCGCGGCTTAACGAGCTTAGGGTTGCTTTCGACTTCTGTTCCGCCGTTGTTGGTTGTCGCGATTTCTCAAAATCAAAAGTGAGTATTATTTTACTTATATCAATTATATCAATATATCAAAAGTAATATATAATATACTATATACTATATACTATACTATTATTTTTTTAATTACTGTATATCGTTCAAATGTTTTTGAATGTTTTAGAAAATTAATTTTTTTAAATATTTTCGCTATTGTATCAGAGCTATATTTTGTTTACATTCGCTGTTTATCGTCTCGGTTTCTCGAAATCAAAGTAATTTAAAAACTTAGGCTACTATTCTTATATTATTTACTTAGGCTACTATTTTTATATTATTTAATTGTTAATTATTGTTGTGTATATATTAAATTGTAAATTGTTTCGGTCGTTGTGTGTCAGGCTATCATTATCGCTCTACCAGTCTAACCACTCTAACCAATCTAACCACTCTAACCTCTAACAGATATTATTTTGTGCTACTTTTAGTCTAACAGATATTATTTTGTGCTTACAGACAAGAAAATTGAAAAATTTATTGTGAGTGAGTATATCAATATAACTATTAATGTATTTTAAGTATAATAGTATAACTATTAATGCACCTTATGGAAAAACAAAAAACATTGTGTATCAGAAAGCTTTGCAATAAAATGACTGTATGTGTTTGTTGTATTTCTTTTAATTAAAAATCAAAAGTATCTGCATAAATGTTTTAATAGATGCAAAGATGCCCGGGCAAACGAGCGGTTAAGGAAACGGGAGCCAGAGAGAAAAACGATAAAAAAACCTTTAAATTCCCCGGGCAACGCCGGGTAACCCAGCTAGTATATATATATATTATAATAGCCCAGCGTCACTCACTCTCTCACTGATGTCCGCCTAATTTATAGCGTTGTACAAAAAGTATACCTTGGATAATTAGTTTTAGGATAAAAATTTATAATTAATTTGGTGAAAATGGAAATGAAATAAGAAATCTAACCAATGCAAATAGTGTCATTATTTATAGGATTGTCATATCCGAAGAAACATCGGCACATATAAGAGCCGTTTAGGTTTACGCACGTTGATGTTGTAATGTCACAGGGTTGCAACAAGCATTCATCAATATCTGTATATTAAAAATTGGTTAAATCACGTACATAGTAAACATTTTCATTAGAAAAAAAGTAATTTGAAAGATTGTTTCAAATGTTTACTGGATTTGTTGAAATGTTTGTTGTACTATAACAATAATTATAATAATTATCGGTAATTAAACATCTAGCCCACCTAATTATAGTTCTAAAATAATAAAACTCCCACACAGTCTCCTTGAATTTACCTAATAATCAACAGGTATGTGAATACACACACATACACGCAGACACACACACATGCATACATAGGTACATGCATATATATATATATATATATATATATATATATATATATATATATATATATATATATATATATATATATATATATATATAGTATTTCGGCACTAAATGTTCATTTAAACATGCTCTGTTGAAATATACACGCCATTTAGAAGACACGGTTTTGTCAATTAAACGCTTTAAATATTTTAAGTGAGAGAAAACACTTTTACTAAATCTAAAATCAAACGTTTTATTAGCAACCAACTTGCAAGTTTCAGCCATTGCGGCCATCGTCAGGGTTGTTTTGATTGTCTTAATGTAACTAAAAGTTAATACATACAGTACATAATAATAATTAAAATCGGGACGATGAACGTTAAATTAAGCAGAAAATAATTAATAAAATAATAATAAAAATAAAATAATAATAATAAAATAAAAATAAAAATAATTTAAAAATTATATTAATTTAAATCGAAAGATAATTTAAATTTATAAAATTCATCAACAGTTTTAAGAAATGTGAAACAGACAAAGAGGCTTATATATCATATCAAAACAATATCATCTCCTCCGTCTAATTGTAATATTAATGTTATCAGTTAAGTGAGACAAGCTCAACGGACCAGATATCCCCTCTGAAACACATGCACCATCAACAGACACTCCAGAAGATCCGTCATCCACCTGAGAAATCTCTGCACAACCCTTTATCCGGTGCATTCGGACGGAATCATGGCAACCGGATAAACAACCATCATAAAACTCAACATCTGTTCGATCAACGAGACTTTGACCAGGCAAACCCGACAAGCAACATGTATCTACAGTTTTAAATCCCTGCAACAAGTCATCTGTAGATGAGGCGCCTTTTTTATCACCATCAATGTTACATATTTAAGAAGCTTGGGAGGAAGAAAAACATATTGTAGAAGGATGCATATCGTCGCACTTTAAATCAAGCATAATGCTATCTGTAATTGAGGTGCCTTTTAAATCACCATCCTGGTTATTTCCATCAGATGCATGTAAGGGAGAAAAACAATTATCAATATTGACGTCATCAGCGGTCACGACCCTGAATGAACAACATTCTTTTGTATCTTTGTCATTTACGTGTCCGGATTTGTTTTCATCAGAGACAGCATTTTCAATCTGATGTTCTATATCAAGTTGAATATATATATTGAGTGTTTGTGGTCTGAACTTGGATAATGCATGTTTTTCTCATGGTCAATTGTATGTGGCGTGTTCACGTGTCGGCAGACCATCAGATTTATTTGTTTTTTCGCCCGATAATAAAACAAAAAACATAGTGTATCATAAAGTGCTGGATTAAAGAGAATCGACCCGAGTTCAACCAATGTTTTTCTAATAAACTATTAAAGTGAACGTTTTTTTATTTTTGTTTTCTTTTAAACTTATATATAGGATATTTGTTATTATTGTTCTTTATTGTTTAAAAAATACACTCTTTAAGGTGAAACGAAGTTCGCCGGGTCCGCTTCTTCCTCGTTTTAGTTTTTCATTGACAGTTGGCTCTCGATTTGTCAATCGCATTGGTTTCAAAAAATTAACAAATTTTGCTTCTTTGCGCCATTATTAACTATTTCGAAGTAATATAAAATAATATTTAAATTAATTATAGAAGGAAACGTAGACGAGTAGACAAATTTTATATAACAGAATAGGATACACAAGAGTTTGTTTTGCTTATTTGATAGCAATTGAAGTAATAGCATGGGCCGTATTCACCAACCGACGTTTAATTAGTGAGATGTTAAGCCCTCTTTTCAAAAAAACGATTTCCTGGTTTAATAACCCACGCTTCTTACTACTAATGAACTTCAAAAAAGAATTTATGCATAGTACATCCTCCTGTTCATGTAGTTCTTGTATTTTCTTTTCTTAAATTCAAAAGCGCTTGCTCTCCAATAATTTCGCTAAATAAAAATGTTCACTTATATCGCTTTCTAAAAACTTACTCCATCGCCGAGTTCTTTCTGCGTTATCGTTATAACATTATAACTATTACACAGGCAGTAGGCGCCGGTAGCCGGGGAAATAAACGGTGAAAGTGCTACTGTACCGGCAGTTTTGCCAAAACAATTGATCTTTTGATTAATTAATAAAGATGTAGACATTTTTTAAAGGGTTAGAGTTATGGCTAGAAATAGGGTTATAGTGTTAGGATTTAATTATAGGTAGACATACGAAAGTTTTCAGATCTACTTTTAGCGTAAAATCTTTCTCAAAAGCAAGTAGTACTAGTTGAAATTTACGCTCAAGGCCCATTGATTGGCGATAAAACCGCAGAATCTGCCTGAAAGTGGAGAAACTGCTCTCGCACGTAGCAGTCGACACACCGATGGGGATTGCTCCGGCATTCAGCTTGTAAATGCGTCACGGTATTGCAGCATTGCATGTGTTGGATCTTCCAACGACGAATTTGACTGGAATTTGTTACGGCACAGTAGCGTTGCATTAGGCAATTTGCCAGCGATTGCATATTGGTCGAGGCATAGGAGCTGGCTGACAAGTTCCAAGCACTTCTCAACAAGAAAGTTCTGAGATGATGGAACGAAGGATTTTATAGCTTGAAAAAAGCCAATTTGACTCGCCAAATTGGTGGTTCATTTCAAAATGGACAAAATCTATAATGTTGTAGAAACCATGCCTTATGAGCTTGCGTGAAGTAACTTTAGAACCAATGACATGGTCATGACCCAAAGTGGAGGTGACAACAGAGCTGGTCAGCCAGATGCTCTGAACTTGTTTACGCTTTACTCACATTCCATGGTCATCCTCATTTGATGGAAAGCCAGCAGTATTTGCTATTCGATCAAAGACCTCTGCAGACCGCAAGGCAAGAAGGCTCTCTTTGGCTGTGCAGATCAGTTCCATAGCAAGAGACTCATTGTATAAACAACTTTGCAACAAAACATTGACCGGTGACAGCAAGCTCAGTATTTTGACAAAGGCATTTGAAAAAAAAATCCAACTTTGAAACTTTGTTGTGCAACCCCGCTACTTCAACCATCACATAAGCCGGAGCTTTTTATGAGTTGGCAACAATTTCGAGGGTCTGCAAAATTTCCTCTCTGTTGATTTTGACAACCATTGCAGATTGATAGTAGCCAGTCCATCTTTGAGCAAACAACCGCTTTATTGTGTCACCTCCATATGTGATTGGCACAAAATTTCGGCGAAAAACCCCATACAATTGCTCACATAAGCTGAAAAAGTTTTTCACTTTTATCTCTGATTCCATAGCTGGCGCAACCAAAAAATGGAGTTAGTGTAGTGCACGTACAGAATTCGGCGGTCCAGAGTGTCTTGCAATATTTTCTGGATACTTCTCTTTCAGCGCTCATTACACTGGCTCTGCCACAACATTGACTCAAAATTCGAGCGGGGTCTAGCTGCTGAGCCAGAAGCTCTGTAAGCAAACGAACGTGTAAGGCTTTTAGCATTTCACTAACCTTGATCATTGAGATCATATGCTCTACTGCCTTTACAACGCGCACATAGCAAATGACAATCAACATATCCTCGACATTGCACTGATCTCGAGTTTCGTCGCACTTGATCGAATACCAATTTGTACCATCTGTGCCATTAATTCGATTACCTCGTTTTGGATAATATGCGACATGTACATGGCATTTTGAGGCATGTTTTCTGAAATCCTACGCAATTTATTATTCGTCGCCATAGCAAATTCAAACAACTTATTAAATAAGTCACTTACATTTGCTTTGTTGAACTGGACATCAATACAAAAAAACTGGGTGAGGGCCTGATTGAGCTGGAAGGCCCGACCAAAACTGGGGGTCTGAACAAAACTGGGGGGCCTGGGTCTCCCCGGTTCCATATCTGGTTACGGCCCTAATCACCTCCCAGGCAGGGACGCAGCCCGGGGGAGCAAAAGGGCCCTGCTCCCCCCCCCCGAAACCTAGCCAAAATGGATTTTGAAGTGACGGGTGGGCCTGTAAATTCGGGGTATTTTTCAACTTTTTCCTCTATTATTTTGTTGAATTTCTTGAAACCAACAATTCAGCATTAATTATCTATTAATTTGGTTTTGAAATCTTTGTTAGAGAGTTTTATATTTACCGTTTTCCTTTTATATACGATTTGCCCCAAATGAGCGAGTCTGCATTCAGATTCAGCATCTCTTTCTAAGGTTTCATGACCAAGGATCTTTTCTTTGCTTGGAGGAGACACTCAAATATTACGCCTGCGACCTTGGCCACATATCTACTGTGCGCGGCAATTACTTGCCCTGGAAAACCAAATAGTCGAATGTCCCAGTGGCAGAGCGGCCACATACCGCAGTTGATGTTTTGCAACATTGTGAGGAATCCGTTTAGCCTCAGATCAATACTCTGCTGAAATTCTTCATCACGTTGCCCCTCTCTTCCGCGATAGCCGAGAGATCCTACTCAACTATGCGCAGACTTAAATCATATCTACGCACCACAATGGGCCAAACAAGGCTCAATGGTTTGCCCAGATGACAAACAATCGCGACCTTTTCATTAATGAAGAAGCCGTCATTGACGTTTTTTCGCAAAAAAGCAACAGACTTTGTTATTGTAATTAATTGGTTTAAATTAAATGTCCTATAGTTTGATATTACTAATTGTTGCTTAAACAGTTTTTTAGCCTTGCATTTGTGGGTCGTAAACTTTTCACAAAACTCCTTACTTAACAGTTTTTCCCTCCGGTCCCCCTCGAAAAAAATCCTGGCTGCGCTCCTGCTCCCAGGCACAATGAAGCAAAAATCTATCATCCGCTTCTTCTACACGAACTGTAAAAGATTTAATGTGCACTGGCTGAAACAAGTCATCCGACTATCTCTGTGATTTTACGAACTCAGCTGGTACAACGTCATTATCAATAATGCACCCACTGAGTATGGTGGGATGATTTGAGTGCTGCTCTCTAGCAAGCAGTCAAGTTAAAAGCTGTAAATTAGTCTTATTGCTTGGTGACGTCCAAAACTTGTCCATCTGTTTTGGTATTGGCGAATCAGGACCTATAACTGTCATATCCACTGCTGATGTGCGAATCTATGACGTTTCACCCGAAGGTCGTTTCACCCGAAAGACATTTCACCCGAATATTTTTTTTGCCTGAACATTGGTTAACTAATTGAAAAATTGCTTGGGTGGAGTGCTGGTTGCTGGGGCAATAATAAAACCAATGAAACCACGATAAATTTAATTTAAATTTATGTAATTTGTTGACATATAATTTTTCGACATTTTAGGATAAGTACGCAAGGATTAAATATTATAATTAGCATATTAATTAGTATTTCTGACATTGAAGTTTAAAAGAATAGAGTCAAATCGAAATTCTATTCACTAGACCGGAAAATGTCTGTGTTTCAATTGATCATTAATCAGCCTTTTCAAAGAAAGCCCGTGACTTTATAACATAATAACAAGTTCATTTTATTATAATCGAGTGAAAATTTGGCTTGCAGTTTAAACGATTGCACAAAGCCAAGCTTATATCTCATTTTATATACTGCTGCAGTTGGCAAGACGTAATCACCAAATGTCGGCCAAGCATATAACCATTAAAGAAGGAGTAAAAGAGATTAAAGCCGCTACAGTTAGCTGGTCTCATTTTATAAACTGCTAGTTGTCAAATCATAACCACCAATTGTCTGTTGAGCATATGACCATTACGGAAGGAGTAGTAGATAAGTTGAGACTTGAGAAACGTTATAGTTGACTGACCTTATTTTATAAACTGCTAGTTTGGCATATGATTATTGCGGATTATGGATTGATTGTTTTTTAATGAAACTTTTTGTCTTTTTCAAAAATGTTTCATTTTTTGGGCGTGTCTTATTTTGGGATAAATGTCTTAATTTTGGATGTAATATTTTATTTTCAGCTAAAACGTTTTATCTTCGGGTGAAAAGTCTTTTGGGAGAAACGTCCTGGTACCATGATGTGCCAGCTGAAGGCCGACTTCTTTCACCAATTTTGACTGATGATTCGATGTAGCTCTCAAAGACAACATGGAAACTTGTTCTGCAACACATCGACTGACCTGCAGACAGCACATATTTAATAGCTATTTCAAATGTGCCAAACGAGCACAAATTTGGAAACGAGCACATTTTCAACATGAAATCAAGTATAACAACTGCATCCCCATGTTGAAGAACAATTTCTTCAGGCACAAAGGTTTTTCAATTCCATTTATGAGTTCACTTTTCTTTGGTTTTGATGCCAAATTACCTTCAAAAATGATTGAGACTGGCAAAATATCATAACAGTAGCTTTCTGCCATTGGCATACCACGTTGTATTAAGATATCGATGTTGCGCTGAGCGGTAATCGCTTTTTAATGGCTGCGTTGGCAAGGACCTTTTTCGCCTTTGAGCAAGACTTGTTTTGATAACGGCGTATGCTGAATGTTAATGAAAAAAGGATTTGTGAAAAACGAAATTTTCACGGTTCACTAGTTTTTAAAGCTTTAATATAAACTTTACCGTGTTTGATTGAGTCGTGCCTCGTGAAAAATGCTACGCGGGTAAGACAAAATCCATACACGACCCAGTCCGTAAATTTTTTTCCTACCCGTACCCGTACCTGAACGGGTAAAATGGTGTAAGCGTGGTTGCGTGGGTATGCCCGTTTCTCGTAAATTATTTTGCTTGCTCATAATACACCAACAAAATTCCCGTTTTACTTGCACTAGAGTATGACATGAAACGGTACAATTTATAAGCAAAAAACAAATTCAACAAACCGACGCAAGATTTGTTTTCTCTGTGCATAAATCCTGTTATACATTCACATTCATAAGTGCCAATTTGGTTCACACAAACTGAATTTGCTGGATCGCAGTTATGCATTGCAACCAAACATTCATTGATATCTAAAATATTTATAGGTACTTATTGACCAGTTTTAAAATTCAATTTTATCAACAAACTTAAAAAGCAGTATATATTTTAAGTGCATTTTTGAAAACTTGTTTCTAAAAATGCAGCTCAATAAAACACTTTGGCTGGCAGGCGAAAATAATCCCGAAAGTTAAACTACTTAGGGAGTTTGGGTTGTTTCTTTTACAACGTTATTACTAAGGCTATATAATTTATTTTTCTCAGCTGTTATTATTTGTTTTTTAGGTAAAAAAAAAATAATTGCTTTTGCCTCGCAGCTACTGTTTGACGCAAATAATAATAAAAATGATTGAATCTGGCAAAATATCATAAAAGTAGCTTTCTGCCATTGGCATTGTATTAAGATATCGATGTTGCGCTGAGCGATAGGCGCTTTTTAATGGCTGCCTTTGCATATAATATTAATATTAGTCAATTAAGATATATAATTAACATAGTAAAAATAAAAACTGACAATAACTATTTAGAAAGATATTTGAGGTTTAGTTTATATATAGCCTTTAGTAAAATGTTGACAACATTGAACGAAAGCGTTTAAAAAATTTTTACGGATTTTAAAATAGTTTTTTAAATTTTTAAATTTATATGGTAAAACTGACTAATCTATTTTTAAATTTTAGGCAATTATCTATATGTAAAAAAAGATTATGTCTGTGTGTAATGCCCATTATGCATATCTGTACCATTCAACCAATCGTAATGAAATTTTTACGCAACCTTGAGAGTCAATGGAAAAAAATTATAGTACAAAAAACTGAAATCGGTCTCTAAATGAGCGGAAAAAACGGAAACTGGGATTGGAAACAAACGGAAAGGGTATCGGGAAAGCAAACGGAAAAAGAAAAGCAAGCGGGAACGGTAAAGCAGCTGAGAGCGAAAGAGTGAGCGGGAATGAAAAAGCGACCAAGAATGGGGAATGCGACCGGGATCTGGAAAGCGACCGG
This sequence comes from Erpobdella octoculata, assembly GCA_963978895.1. NCBI lineage: Eukaryota > Metazoa > Annelida > Clitellata > Hirudinida > Erpobdellidae > Erpobdella > Erpobdella octoculata. The sequence goes on along the minus strand of OZ022244.1, from coordinate 4,654,291 downwards.
AAGTGGAAAGCGACTGGGAACAGGAAAGCAAGCGGGAACGGGAAAGAAATCGAGAGCAGAGAGCAAGCGGGGAAGGAAACGGGAACAAAAGGAAAAAACGATAAAAAAAAACCTCTAAAAACCCCGGGCAACGCCGGTACACTGCTAGTAAATTTGTAAAATAAAATAAAAACTGAGCTTTTTATGCAATAGTTAAAAATGCGCGGAAGTTCTTTCGATATAAAACGAAGACTTTTATAATTTTTTTTTAATATTTTTTATTAACTTCAGCGCAATTGCCTGCTTGATTGCCTGATTGTTTGCGTGAGCTATGACTTGCAGTCTTTTGACGCTCGAAAAAACACACTTCCAGACAAATGCTTCCAAGCTTCTATCAAACCAGCGAGGAGCAGCATCATGCCCAACAAATACTCAATCTGCTCACGACCCATATCCTCCACAGACAATGTACGTGACCTAGATGTCATCGTCGACAGTGAGCTCAATTTCAAAGTCCATATCAACCAAATCATTTACAAGGCCTTTGTTAACAGGCGTGTTTTAACAAAGGCTTTGTGAATGATTTGGTTGATATGGACTTTGAAATTGAGTTCAGTGTCGACGATGACATCTAGGTCACGTACATTGTCTGTGGAGGATATAGGTCTGTAATTCCTTGGATCAAACGTGGAACGTTTTTGTGGATTGTAGCGATATAAGCCGATCTCCAATCAAGGGGTATTTCATGCGTATTGAAAGAGAAGTTGAAAATATGGCAGAGTGGTAAGGAAAGTCCAGCAGCACAATTTCTAAGGAGACTATTTAAAATACCATCAGGTCCAGATGATGAAAAAAGTTTGAAATTTTGAAGTGTCTGTCGTGGAGCAACAGGAGTACAAATACTTTTTTCAAGTTTGTTGTTGGTTCGAGCAGGCAAGATACAATTTGAGCCATCATCGACTGTAAATACACTGCAAAAATAATTGTTAAAAACATTAACCATCTTAGTTGGATCAGAGGTGAATGTTCCATCCTGACTTTTAATTTCCTGTATTAGATTATGTGTCGATAACTTTCTGTTGACAAATCGATAAAAACGACCAGTATCCCCAGCTGAGACAAGTAAACTTTCCTTTGATTCATGGTTGTCTTTTATACACCTCTGGGGTCTCTTGAAAATTGTCTGTAGATATTTTTGCTTTCGATCCTCTCATTTGAATGCCATTTGTAGAAGGCATGCAACTTAAGTTTCTGAGCCTGAACGATGAATGTAGGGTGTTATGACTATTTTTTTTTGTTTGGTTTTGATAGGTAGATCTTGTCGTGGAACAACACTCTGGATAACATTGGTAACAATGTTGAGAAAATGTTTCCAGCAGTCATCAACCGAGAAGCAATATTGAAACACGTCATTCCATCAGATTTCACAAAAATAGTTACTTAGGTTTCTATAGGAGTATTTGGATAGACGTTGATAGTTTTGGCAGTGGAGCATAGTTGGTTGTCTGGGAAGGTAGGGTTTGAAAACTGGAGTGTTGTGGTTACTCTGAGCAATTGGGGGCATTATTTGAATGTGTGATATAAAGCAAGCATCGTTCGAGAGAAGCAGATCAAGTATATTTGATTGACAAGTTGGAGATTCAACATATTGATGTAGTCCCATTTCATCTATAAAACTAGTAAATAAATCATAAACCTTGTTATTTGGATGAGAATAGTTTTTCCAGTTCATTTCAGGAAGATTGAAGTCACCCATAATGCATACTAACTTTGTATCATTGCATAAGTGGGTGAGACATTGGATGCTCTTGAGAATGTAATCCACAGATTCAGAATTAAATCTTCCTGATCTTTAGCAAATTATAACTCTGCTTATTAAGCTATTAGTGTAAATGTCAACACAAACAATGTCTATATGGTTATATTCAGGTGGAAATGAGACAAGTCTAACTTTGACTCTTTCTTAGCAATCAGAGCCACACTACCACCACGAGATCCTCTGTCACAACGAAAAGCCTGGTATTCTTTAGGAAGAAATAAGCCGTCGTTATCCAACCAAGTTTCGGTTAAAGCAAAAATCTCTAAATAATGAATTTCTAAAAATAAAACAAATTTTTTTGCAAGATCTTTTCAAGTAAGCAAACAAAACCGGCGGTAAGATTAAATTGAGGTATTTAAAAACTCGAATTCAAATTTTTTTTAAGAAGCTCAGGGACGTAAATTCAGCATTTTCCAGAGGATGGGAAAAAATTGTTCGCCCTTATATAGCATACTGACAGGGTTAACCGGTGTTGCCCGTGTTTTTTTCTGCTTAGTTTTTTGCCAATAAAACATCAAAAAATTACAAAAAAAAATTAATTTTAAAAAATTTTTTATTAATGAAGTCTACTCGCATGCCAAATGTTGCACTGCGACTTGGATGTGCTAAGCAAATGTTCTCACACACACATTACCTTTTTATCTATATAAATACGTGGGTACAAGCAGGGAGGGTGGAGAGATGCATCCCCCCACCAGAGTATCCGCCACTGGATATAATTGGCGTGAATGATTTAATCACATTGCAGGGGCAAGTAAACAAAATGTCCTAAATGGGGTGTGTAGAGTTTTGTTTAATTTTTTGTAATAATAATAACTTTGGTGTAGACAGCTGTGAGGAAATCCACATTTTATCAATACCACTAATAGAGTAAATTTCCACGAGTTCGCTGATTGTATTTTGTCACAGTAAGCAGCTAAGCTTTTGACTAACGCTGATACACAATTGTTTACTCTGGATTTATTGGTAAATCTAGCATCGAGCTCAGATATAAAATTGTCTACACACACACAAAGGATTCCAATACGCATTGAATTATCACGAGGTTAGGTAAAATTAAAATTAACAAATTATATAATAAACTCTAGTTGAAAAAAAATTAAATTTTGGAAATCAATGGGAGGGGCAAATTGTCTACACACGCCAGGAGGATTCCAATATGCATTGAATCATCACTAAGTCAAATAAATTTAAATTTAAAAAAATATATAGTATACTCAAGGTAAAAGAATTTCAAATTTTGAAAATCAGGGGGAAAGCAAATGCCGTCTTGCCCCCTGCAATTTACGTTCCTGAAGAAGCTACAAATTTCTCACAGAATTATATACTAACTGTTTTTAATTCATTCAAAAAAAACATTATATATTTTTTAAAATCAGAAATTTATAATAACAGTTTTGTTTTTTCCATATAGATTAAAAAGTTTTTTATATCTTCTATTCTCACAGTTTTACAAATCAAATATCTAATAAAACAATTGTCAATATTTTTCTATTTTATAGATTTATCATCCTCAAGAAATAAAGTGCAAAAACTAGAAGCTGCAAAATTATAAAATAAAAGGATTTGTGAAAAACTAAGTTTTCACAATTTACCGTGTAAAATCAGGCTTAAAATCCTTATACTTGTAATATTGTCAAATATTATATTTATATTTATGTATGTGACATTTATTATTTTGTCTTTGGACTGGTAGCCCATTGTGATTCGTGGCGACTTCCGTTTTTTCCATTTTCTTGTTCGTTCTCGCTCGCTGAGTACTCGCGATTGTTTAGTATTGTTTGTATCGTTGTCAGCGGACTTTGTCCAATAAACTCGAAATTTGACATGGCGCAGTCGACAGGATTTAAAGATAAATTGTTTGAAACGATGCAGAAATTCATTTTTCGTCAACAAAACGTGGCTTCTACCTTCAGCATTAGGCAATATTTGGTGACATAAGAGGAGTGAATATCATATTTGATGACATGATAGTAGCTTCTAAAAATTTTGAAGAACATGATTAGATCCTAAGCAAAGTGTTTGACATAGCTTTGAAAAATGGTGTTCGATTTAATATCAACAAGATACAATATCGGGTTAAATCTGTTCGTTACATGGGACATATCATTTCACACGAAGGCGTTAAAGCTATTCCAGAAAAAATTGAGGCCCTCACAAACATGCCATCGCCCAAGTCATTGTCTGACTTACATGCTCGCGTACATCATGAAGTTTGTTCCCAAAATGGCTGATGTCACTGAACCACTCAAATCATTGTTTTAAAAAAATCCATATTTCAGTGATCATCCAATCAACAGTAGCATTGGACAAGATTAAAAACGTTGTGTCCAACCTGCCATTGTTAAAATTTTTCAATCCAAAAGTTGACATTGTGATTCAAGCTGATGCTTCAAGTTCTGGATTAGGGGCATGTCTAATGCAGTCTCAAGGGCCAGTTGCTTACAATAGCCGTTCCTTAACAGATTGTGAAAAAAACTATGCACAGACAGAAAAAGAACTCCTTGCCATCGTGTTTGCTTGTAACAAATTCGACCATTACATATACGGACAAAGTGTTGCAGTTCATACAGATCATCGCCCGTTAGAGTCTATTTTTAAGAAATCTATCCACTATACATCACCGCGTTTGCAGAGGCTGTTAATGAAATTACTGCAATATAATTTAAATGTAGAATATGTTCCAGGTGAAGATCTCTACATACCCGATACCTTGTCTAGAGCCTCATACACAGACAAAACTGATGATTCCAATTTAGAAACGGACATGGCAATAGCAGTTCACACACTAGTCAGCACTCTTAGTGTATCTCCAGAGAATTTTTGCAACTTTAGTCAAGGAACATTGTCAGGTTCTCAGCTATCTTCAGTAATCAATTACATCCGCAATAGATGGCCTAACCTTAAAAGCAAAGTTTTATTAGAGGCTCAACCGTACTGGGATTGCCGACAAGACCTAATTATTGCTCACGAAATTATACTGATGAATGACAGAGAGATCCCACCTCAGAAAGAGCGCTCTAAGGTTTTGGAACAATTACACGCAGCCCACCAGGGGTAAGATAAAATGAAAGAGTTAGCACGCACTTGTGTTTACTGGCCTGGACTTGATCGCGATATTGAAACTCATGTTCTATCCTGCTCCCCATGTCTTAACAATCAAAGTTTTCTTAGAGGCGAAGTTTTTTCATCTCACAATATTCCAGAAGGATTATGGGAGGAAGTTGGAGCAGATATATTCACTTTGAATTCCCGTGATTTTTTGTTTGTAGTTGACTATTTCAGTGAATATCCAGAAGTTGTTTAGCTACAGAACAAAACATCTACAAAAATTAATACTAAGCTCAAGTCATTATTTTCAAGACATGGCATCGCAATGACAGTTGTCTCAGATAACATGCCATTCAACTCAGAAAGCTGTAGAAATTTGCATTAGATTGGGGTTTTCGTTGGCAGTTCACAAGTCCTAGAAATGAACGGTCAAATGACATGGTTGAAAGACATATTCAAACCATAAAGAATGTCCTCAAGAGAGCTGAAGAATCAAAGACTGACCAGCAGCAGGCCTTATTAAGTTTACGAAACACTCCAATTTCAGGTATGCATGTTTCGCCATCTCAACTCTTGTTCAGCAGACGTTTGAGAGATGCTCTTCCAATTGTTACTAGAAAGCTGAAACCTGAAGCCATTATAGATGCTAAAGAGCGTTTAACTCAATGTCAACAGAAAACCAAGGTTTTTCACGATGCTCTCATTCCACACTGATAACACGTCATTCCACACAACATCAGCTTCTTGTTTCAGATACACCAGTCAGATTCCGCATCAGCTAGAAAGCGATCGGAAACGGGAAGGCGACCGGGAGCCGGAAAGCGACGGAGCGGGAAAGCCACCGGGAGTGGGAAAGCAACCGGGAGCGGTAAAGCGACCGGAAGCGGGAAAGCGACCGGGAGCGGAAAAGCGACAGGGAGCGGGAAAGAGACAGGGAACGAGAGTGCAAGCAGGAGCGGAAAAACAAGCGGGGATGGAAACGGGAGCGAGAGAGACAACCATTAGAAAAACCTCTAAAAACCCCGAGCAACGCCGGGTATCCCGCTAGTTTGAAAATAAAATTACCTTCACAGTTGTCAATCCACATTAACCGAGAATATCCTGTACTGCAAACACATTCTGATAAAATCAATTTGCCGTCATAAAAAGGCACGTCATTGCAGTAACCATTGACACATGCCCCATTTCTACTTGAGCACGCTAAAAATAAAAACAATAATATGTTGTGTGTATTTGAGTTTGATTAAACTTACATCTTACTTCGAACGTTGCAGGTAAATCCATCAAAACCGGGTGCACACTTATCGCACAGTACGTCCGGGGGGCAGTTACTTTTACTGTATTTGCTACATTCTTCAGAAGTTAAATAATTCTGACACACTAAATAAAAAATTAAATCGAAACCATAATGCTAGTATTAACAAACTAACAAATGTAATGTTTGGGCGTAGACATGGTATATTTATAACAATTAAAAAACATTAAAATTGTGTAAACTGCTCGTTTGGTATTATGCTCCATAATGACTAACCCAACCATCCACAAGAACGTTAGCAACTGTCACTGCCTTCTGATTAGGTATAGCAAACACTTCGGGCTATTGTGTAAAGTAATCTATAATCACAAAAATGTACTTATTGCCAGATTTTGACATTGTAAAGGGACCTGCCAAATCTATATCAATTTTTTTCAAAATAGAAACCTACGTTATACTGTTTTAAGTAGCCCTTTGTTTCAACTTGTGGTCCTTTGTTTCCGGCACAGGTATCTCGTTTTCGACATCATTCTTCTACATCAATTTTACAGTATACCCAATAAAACCTTTGGCGGATATTGTCTAACGTAATATTCACTTCAGCACTTCTGGCACTCTCACCCTTGGAATAATTAGTTGCGAAACATAAGTAAAACCAGCAGGGGTTTCTCAGGTTTTTTTAAAGATCCGTTTCTTCACAACTCTTATAGTCCTATTGTGCCCAATAAAATTTAGTAGAAAGACTCATATCAGAAATGTATTGCTATTCAGGTTTTTTTCTTCTAGCCATATCAGAATCGACCCTATATCATCATCTTTTAATTGTTTGTCTTAAATCACTTCATCTGACCAAGTATCGTCATATTGAAATTATACATGCAAATGCAATACTTACATATAGCATTGCACGGTCACCGTGAGAGTGCGTTAGCATTTTCGTGCTGTTCACCCTTCCTATGCTGAATTTCAAACTCGTGTGACTGTAAGTGCTCAATCTACCTTGCTACTTGCATCTCTGGATTTTTAAAAATTAAAAAACCATCTCAAAACAGCGTGATTTGTCATTAACAAAAACGTTTGACCATATATATATACCTATAAAAGTTCTTAATGGAATCAACCATTGCCAATAACACGCGACTGGTGACGCAATAATTTGACAAAGTTCTGGTATAATCAAATATAACCTTTTCATTGTCGTCAACAAGTTGACTTAGCACTGCCTCACTTCTTTCTTCACTTTCATCTGTGTTTAATACAAAATCATTTTCAGGAATTGCATACGACAGAACTAGTGTCAAACTCAAAGCATGCTTTTGAAAAGTGCAAACATCGCCGGATTTAGCTTCATACCGAACTTTTCCAAGATTGTGTAAATGCTCCTTAAACGTCTTTCCAACAAGAATAATGTCATCCAAATAAACAAGACACGTTTCTAATTTAATCCTTGTAACACATAAGTCGCTCAAAAGTTGCAGATGCGTTGCTCAAGCCAAATGGCATCACTATTAATTGCCAAAATCCTTCACCTATTGAAAAGGCAGTTTTCTCGCGACACTGAAAGTGCAATCCCACCTGCCAATGTTCGCTCTAAAAGTTCTAAAATAGAAAACATTCGAGATCCCGCACGTCTGTCGATAGTCTTATCAATTTTAGGCAGAGGGTAACTTTTTTTGTCTAACTTCGATTAACATTTTGCAAAATGTCTCCTTTGGCCAAACAAGGTTTTAAAATTATAAAGAAGCTCCAGTATCAATAATGAACTTACAATTTCTTATTTATAATCTACTCTCCACAAATAAACTTGCTCCTTTTAAAAAACGGCAATTGGCACAACTCTGCAAGACAAATTATTGTTTACTTTCACAGAATCTGGTTTCCTCCAGTTGGATTAGGCCCTTATGGGTCTTCCTTGTTTGACATCATTATGCTTACCGTGGTCTGTTTTTTTCTGTTGTCCGGGTCTAAACATCTTAAATCTGCAGTCCCTCTGTACTCTGTAGTTGTCCAAGTCTCCCACAATTCCAGCAGCGTGATGAGTTAGTTCTTTACCAGTTATGTCTGTCATCCAGAATTCTCCGGACTCGATCATTCAGTTTGTCATCTTCTTTTTCAATTGCCATTTTTTTTACTCAATGAAACCTGTCTAACATTTTTCCAAGGCTTCATAATTTAGTGCAAATGCCAGAGCCTCCCTGGGACCAGCTGCACGGGCAACCCTAAAAATTTTCCGGGTTTCAGAGTTCTTTAAGGCCGTAATAATTGTGTTGAAGAACTCTCTAGAGCACATGGAGTATCCCAGATTAGGGAGTCGTTTTACATCCGCTTCCAACTGTTGCAGGCTTTCTCCGGGTTTTTGGCGTCGATTCTTTAGTCGAGCTCAAAAACTTTCGGGTTCGGTGTTGATTGCCGAATCTACTCTCAAAGGCCTCGACCATTGCATCGTAATCAATTTTATCTACAATTAACTCAAAAAGCAATACAACTTTTCTCTTCAAGGGAGATATTTGGTTTTCAATATCTGGTTGCTGGTTAGCTCGCTATTGTTTCTAGCAGCCATTTTAAACTAAGCTTTGTAGCCAGACCTTGACACAGTGCCATAAAAAATTGGGGTCTTGGTATACTCCTCAGAATGATTACTTTCCTAGATTTAGTAACCAGTCTGTACCTGTTTAATCAGGTTGTTTACTTTTGTCTCCAGACTGTTCAATTTTGTTTCTATGCTGCTCTCGATTTTCTTTTTGATTTATCCGATGTTTGCTTCTACCAGATCCTCCAGGTTATTGATTTTTTTTACTTCCGATAAACGGAGTCGATTGTCAAAAATTAATTTTTAATTTCTCTTTTGTGCTACTTTGTTTTTTTCTGTGCTGCTCTGTTTTATTCTCATCATTTTCATGTGCGCTTTATTTTTTATCTCATCATGATCATGGCTGCCCTGTTTTCTGTTTGCGCTAATTTAATTGAGTTATCGATTCCAAACTCAAAGGTATAAAAATCTTCTTCATTTTCAAAAAATTGTTGTAACCTTTTTTGCAACTCATTTTTCTGCCAATGGCGGATAAACGCCCTAGAAGAAGCTGCCCTTTTAAATCTGAGTTATTTAATTCATCTAACGTAAATAAAACCATTTCTAAAAGTATCCCGCTTTTTACACCACTTGTCTCAATAACTGAAATTGAAATTAGTCTTAGTTTAAGCACTTGTAAAAAACTTCCATAAAATGTAACATATCTATGTTTTATTAAACATTTATTTGTTATTATGTCTATGTTTTGTGACTACTATATTTCTAGTTATTATTATGATGATTCAATCAGACATTGATTCATTTATTTAATAACTCATTGTTGTCACAGCAAGCTTCTTGGATCACTGGTTACTCGTGGTAACTGTCTCGTTCTTTACATTTTTATCTTTGAGTATTTCATTAATTATCACAATCAAATTAAATCATAACATGGCGCAATCGAATAAGCAATATATTTTCAGCAATGAATAGGATTTTCGTTTCGATGCTGCTAATATAGCAAATAAATGGCGACAGTTCATTCAGATGGTTTCAACAACAACAATGTACACCCGTTTGGGGTTATCATCCTACCATTGTCAGAGTTTTGCTAACACTCTTCTACGTTGTCAGTCATCCTGCTTCTCCTCTTTTGGGGTTTCCAAGTTGCCAAGAGTTGAATCTTGTCAAAAATGTTGACCAATTGATGACTCAACTTTCAAAAAACATAGATGAGTTCAAAAACGTATTTGAGGGAATGGGTTGCTACCCGGGTAAACGCGTATGATAGATCAGTCTGTAACGCCAAAAACGTATCCTCCACGACGTGTTACATTATTGCTGCAACATAGAGAAACCGTCAGGATTCGTCACCAAAGAAAGTTGATTCCAGGACAGGTAGAATTAAAACATAATGCTCTTCGATCGCATGTGGTGCAAACAAATACAGGTGGAAATAAAATAAACCGTCGTTATCATAATTCCAAAACATTTGTCTCAGTTCCAGTGACCTCAACAGTGGATGACTTCCCAGAAAGGCCTACTGATGCAAGTCAAGTAAATGTAGAGCACAGCCAGATCAAAGCAGACGTCATAAAACCAAGCAAAGACATGTTTCAAATATAAATCACCAGATCAGGAAGGCAGTCAAGACCTACTGTCAGATTTTTTGAAATAGGAAATCTTAAAGAAGAGATGTAACATATCTATGTTTTATTAAACATTGTTTTGTTATTATGTCTATGTTTTGTTACTACTATCTCTCTAGTTAATATTATGATAATCCAACCAGACATTGATTGATTCATTCATTAATTCATTGTTGTCACAGCAAGCTTTTTAAGTTACTGGTCACTCGTGGTAGTTGTCACGTTATTTACACTATTATCTTTTATTGATTATTTTAATAATTATCACAATTGAATTAAATTAAATCTTAACATAAAATTCACTATCAACTATGTCAAGTTAACATATGGGAAAAACTCTGTCAACATATATAACAAAACAAACACGGAATTTTGTGAAACTACATGTCAAGCAAAACGTTACTGTAAGTGTCAAAAATAATTGTTTATTGTTATTTGAAAACAAATTAAATAAAACTGGATGCTTACCGTAATACATTTTATAGTCGTGGCATGAAGTTTCTGCTATTGTGACATCAACCCTGGTTGTAAAAAAATGGAGCGAACAACCTAAGTATTTTAGAGTTAAACCACTCGGAACTGAAAACAATAATTAAGTAAATAAAAATAACGTTTGTTTCTAGTTGCAGAAATTTAACCAAAAAACTGAACAACCTTGAACATGTTCTGGTTCAAAAGTAGCTATATTTTTTAATACGGATATACCAGTAATTGTTTAATTTTTACCAGATTTTGTATTACAAAAAATAATAAAACAAGTGAATCAAAAAACAAAGTTTTGTTAAAACACACTTTTATATAATCGATTGTGTAGGCCACATTTTTTTACTTAAACAACAAGCAAAGATAATAAATAGTTCGACGAAAATATCACAAACAGTTATTTAATTAAATTTTGTCCAAACAATCCGAAAATTTTATAGAATGCATTGTTAATCAGTTCGGAAGTATGTTTAAATTTTTAAGTCTCTAGCTCAGGGGTGGCCAACCTTTTTGGGAAAGAGGGCCATTACCATATTTTTGAAACATACGGCGGGCGCTGGTTTGAAAGGTAAAATTCTCTCGATGAGCGTTGTAATTTTCTACAGTGTGCTCTGAGACGACTCCCAACTAACAACAAAGCATTTGGATACATGTCATGTAAAATAAAAAGTAATATACAATAATAGTTGGTTGAATACACAAGCATCTCAAATAAACATGAAATTTTATTCAATTTTGGCTGACTGCTAACTATTATATTTTGGTAGTGAACTTATTAAAGTAAACTATTACAAAAGTAAAAAAACTGTTTATAAAAAATCTATATTGCAAAATAGAATTGTTGACACAAAAAACATTGTATTTTAACTGTTCGGCAGCAATTGTCATTCAGTGCAAAACCTGAGCTTGTTTGCCAGACGACAGCTCCTCTACATTACCTTCAAATGCAGCCACTGAACCCCAAATTACTTCTGTTACTAAATCCTGCTACTTTCATCTTCGCCATATTAAGCAGCTTCGTCCACTTCTGGATGACCCTTCGCTGCAACTTCTAGTCTCTTCTTTTGTCCTGTCTCGAATTGACTACTGCAATTCTCTATACTATGGTCTTCCTGACACTACCCTCTATCCTCTCTCTAAAGCCTTCAACTCGGCTGCTCGCTTAGTTTCTCGCACCTCCTACTCCTCTCACATCTCTCCATCTCTTGTTCTTCTCCATTGGCTTCCTCTCAGATATAGGGTGATTTTTAAAATCTGTTTAATAATGTACAAAATAAAAAATTGCCTTTCTCCTCTCTACTTAACTAATTTATTACATATCCCTCCTAAGTCCGGTCTTCGTTCTTCTTCTCGTAATCACTCTCGCATCTTCACTATTAAGCATTCTTTTGCTAAACGCTCTTTCTCCTACTCTGGTCCCTATCTCTGGTCCCTATCTCTGGAACTCTCTTCCTTCTTCTCTTACTAACTCTACTTCTCTCACAGTTTTCCGTCGTGGACTTAAAACATATCTGTTTAATAAGTTCACGACCGAGCGCTATTGAACACTGCGGAAATAGCGCTATATAAATAGTTGATTGATTGATTGATTGATTGATTGATTGATTGATTGATTGATTGATTGATTGATTGATTGATTGATTGATTGATTGATTGATTGATTGATTGATTGATTGATTGATTGATTGATTGATTGATTGATTGATTGACTGATAGGCACAAGATGTCGTGCAAATGATTATCAGTAAGTCTGGCCCTGTGGACTGACGTAATGCACTCCATTCTGGAAAATGTCTGCTTACATATGTATGTACTGCAAATAAACTCATCATCTTCAATGCATTCTTTCGCAATGCTGGATACTTGGCAGAAATTAAAAAGGTCTAAAATTCAAGTATGTTCCCTTCCAGAAATTTTTGTTTCATAAAGCTATTAGACTGCAGCTCAACCAACTCCATTTGAAACTCTGCTGGCATATATAATTTTTGTATTCTTTTTCGATTTTTAAGGAAATTTTTAAAAGATTTTACTATAAATTTCAAATATTTAAACAAAGCAGAGCGGGCCACGGGTTGGCCACCCCTGCTCTAGCTCATCGGGAAAGTAGTTTAAAATTGATTGCAAAATTTGACGACAGACAGACAGACAGAGAAGTCAAGTCAAGTAAATGTGTGTTATAAAAACAAATCTGCGTAATTGAGTCATTAATGCATTATTGCTCAACACCACTTGTACTCAATTTTTGTAAAATATTGATATTTTTTGCTGAATTGTTTAGTCTCGATTTTGAATAGATTTAGTTGAACGTTGAATAACCCTTGAGAGTTCGTTTGAGGCAATATGCCCGGACCAAAATGTAATATGGAAGCTGGTCAGGAAAAGTTCAATCAAGTCGCTGCCATTCACGCCTGGAATACCAGGGGTTAACATGGATGAAATAAGAACTTGATGGTAATAAATAGACTAGACTGGGCAAAGCGCTGGTGACAGAGCGGTAGAACGTTCGCCTGTCGATCATTAGGTCGGCACAGTTCAAGACTCACCATCGGCACTAGCTTTCCTCCCTTAAGCAAGGAGTTCACTCGCATTGCTAAAGGGGTAGGCGCCTATAAATGACTGCCTCTGCAAAGAACCCTTGCCTCGTGGCCTAGAAGTCTAGCGACTGACGCCACGTTAAACATTGTCAAACAAAAAACAAATCCATTTAAAATTTTTTTAGATTGTTCCTTGCAATAAGGGGAAGTAGTGGAGTATTGGGAATCTAGTTTTGTAATTTTTTTGTTTAAGAAAGGCCTAAAAATGTTGTATCTAATTAAAAACCAGTGTCACTGACATTAATTTGTGCAATATTCTTGAGTCAATTATCAAGCATCATTTGCTGGAATACTTTTTGAAACATAACCTTTTTTCCAGGAACCAGTTTGTATTTTTTTCTTTTTACTTAACTACTCCAGATGGCATGGTTTCTAGATCTGATTATTTAGACCATGGACGTGGGAAATGAAGCCGACATGGTATATTATGACTTGGAAAAAGCTTTTGCTGAAGACCTCATAAAAATTGCTGTTTAAGCTGGATCAATACAAAATCAACAAACAAGTTCTAAAATGAGTTAAAAGTTACCTGGGGGACAGAATATTTAGAGTAAAACTAAATAAATTTTATTCTGAGGCTTTGCAGGTGGTGAGTGGTGTTTTTCAAAATAGTGTGTTGGGTCCTTTATTTATCCTGATTTACATTAATGATCTACTGCTACTGTGTGGAAATTCATGTTTCTTTTTGGGAATGAGGTCAAGTTTTTTAGAGTTCTGGGCAGCAAGGAGAATTGCTTCCAGTTGCAAAACAATATTAACAAAGTGGTGGAATAGCTTAATAGATGACAAATAAAAGTAAATGCTAATAAATGTTTTTTAATCCATATCGGGGAGGGGGGAATTTTTTTACAAAAATATTGGCAATCCAGTGACTCACTATTTGTATGTTGCACCAACAAAGGCCGATAAGATAATCAAAATATCCACAAATTTAAAGACCCATGCATTGCACAAAGCTCAATTACGGCGATCGCTTGTCCGCTATAATAAATTGCTCTATTTTTTCAGGAGTATTCCCTGTTCAATTAAAAACAGTTCAAGTGATTCCCGTTTATAAATCTGGAAAAAAAGAAAACTTCCTTAATTACCGGCCAAAATCTGTCTTTTCCTTTTTCTCAAAGTTGTTTGAAAAAGTGATGCACTTCAGACTTTATAATTATCTTGATAAATTTTCGATCATTGCACCCAATCAGTTCGGATTTAGAAAAAAATCACTTAACTTATATGCCACTTGTTATGTTGCATTCTAGGATTGCAGAAGCCAAGGATCATTGGAAATATGTAGTTGGCATTTTCCTGGACCGGGCTAAAGCCTTCAATACAGTTGTTTACTGTATTCTATTAAAAAACTGAAGCATTATGGAATTCGAGGACATCCACTACTATGATTCAGTGATTATTTGAGCTGTAGAACATAAATGGTCCACTACACCAGTTCTGTCTCGTCAATGAAACAAGTTACTTTTGAGGTGCCTAAGGGGTCAGTACTAAGACCAATTCTATTTTTCATCCACATTAACGACCTAATCCCGCTCCAAATCGGCAAACGTAAAGGTGACGCGACCCGACCAAATGTGACATGTCCGGTACTGTTGGAGTTTCTCGATGTGATATAGGCTCGTGACTCCGCTTCCTGGAATTTGATTCAATCTCGTGTATTTCCCCGTTAAATAGATCAAATTGAGTTTTTGGACTTTGTCAATTGCCACCAAATCACCGATAAGCTCTTTCAGTCACGTGGTTTAAGATTTGCTTGTTTCTTCAGACAATATCGTAAGCAGCTTAAATGAACACTATTAAGTACTAGTAATAGTAACTGGAACAAAACATTTTTGTATGTTACGCGATGACTGCGTTTTACTCATATTATTTTTTTAGGAGATCATCGAAAAGATTAAATACTTAATATTAAACTTTTAACTTATTTTTTATACAACAATAGTTTATATATGGTCCGGAAAGGGTTTTCTTATGCATAACTTGGTGTTTTTTGAAGTGTTTGGAATACAGCAAGTAAATAACTGCTGTTCCCTTGCTAATTAACATTGCCAATCACCAGAGATGTAGTACTTGGTACTCGAACTCGAGTACAGTTTTCAAGTATTCGTACTCATACTTGTACTCGAAGCCTTGGTACTCGTACTCGTACTCGTTATTCCACTCGGTACTCGTACTCGTTATTTCACTAAGTACTCGTACTTGTACTCGCATATGCGACACCTTCTCTAAAAATGTTTGCTTGCTTACTAAATTATTGTTTGACGTAATATTTCGTTTATACTTGCCGAACTCTAGTATAACATATCTAAGTTTTCAGAACTGGTTAAAGTCTTTGCTAAATCAACTAATTTTCTCTTTGGCATCATTACTCAGTCACCTGATGTTACGTTGGTGCCGCCATCTGGGTCACCCCCACCGGTCAAAAAGTCAAAGTTGTTTCACAAATATTCATCGGCGTTAGATGACACCTGCGTTGATGTCGAGGCACAGTCGACTATATATCTTGATATGAAGATCACTGGTGATGTGGATGATGCCCTAACGTTTTGGCAGAATCATTCCAGTGACCTTGACAAACTGTATCACCCAGCACTTCATGCCTTAAGTATTCAGCCATGGCGGAATAATTTTAAGACCTCAAAGGGCCCAGATGTGTGACTAAACTGTCGTCGATAATTTTTCTGAAATGTAATAATTGTTTGATGTAGAATAAACAATTATTTTGTTGACTTTAAAAAGTACTCGAATAGTACTTGCTAAAAAATCCTTGTACTCGTACTCGTACTTGTACTCGAGACCTCAGTATTCGTACCAGGGGCGTCATTTGCGGGGGCAGGGGGGGGCAATTGCCCCCCTAAGAATTTTGCGAAAAATATTATTTTAGAAAACAAATAACTACAAAGTTTTTAGAGAAGATTTTGAAGAAATGTTTTTGAAAGTAGCTGCAAATACTCCCTCCCGGTCATCTACTTTTTTGGGAATAAGTGTTTAAAGTTTGAAAATTTTTAAGTAGCTATCAAAGCTGCAAGCTGATTTTGGGTACATATGGCAGTGCTTTGCGTTAGCAAATAGATAGTATGCATTGTATAATTTCAGTTTAATGATTTTCATTTAAAAGCATTAAAATAATTGTGAGGACATTTATTTGTTCACAATGTGTTCTTTCATTTTATCAGTGTAACCTAAAAAAATTGTACTCACAAAACATTGATCAGAGTTGGTACCAGACTAGAGCCCACGTGTTTGGTGTAGGACTTTATGTAAGGGTTATCAAACGGATCGGGCCAGACCAAAATTAGCATGGGTCGAGGCTATTTAGCTGAGTTATGGGTTTTTGTAATAATGAAAATGAACTGGACCGGGCCTGGGATTTTGTTTCTATATTGTGCAGGGATTTAAGAAATAAATAAGCACATTTGGTAGGGCTGCTTACACCAATATTAACACAATTTTAAAAAATAAGTCAAGACAGCCCAGTAACTGCAGTGTCGTAGCTAGAGTTTTTGGCACCCTGGGCAAAGTTTAAGGAATGTGTTTATCTCAATCAACTTGGTTTTCACCGACCATCTTAGAAAAGTGCTGTTGAATATTTCAATTAAATCATTCCACCATACCGTCAGACTGAGGATGAAGGGGAGTTGTGCGGGTTTTATGCATGCTTAAAACACGGCACTTTTCTCTAAACAATTGTGAATCAAAGTTCCTGCCCTGAATAGATTCAAAAATTTTGGTTCGTTGAATCAGATAAAGAGGCAAAGAAAAACATTTTTTTAAATTTTTTTGACTAATATATATAATATATATTTACTAAATATAGCCCCGTCAAAAATGACGAATTTGTTTAAATCTAATTATATATTATTTTACGCATACGTACATACATACATACATACATACATATATCTCCCCGCAAAGAAATCCGGGATTCACCCGTAAAGAAATATATATATATATATATATATATATATATATATATATATATATATATATATATATATATATATATATATATATATATATATATATATATATATATATATATATATATATATATATATATATATATATATATATATATATATATTAGGGATGTCACGGGTACCCGAACCCGAACCCGAGTTCGGTACTACCCGGTCTTTTTCTGATACCCGAACCCGAACCCGAAAGTGTGAAAATTTGGTACCCGAACCCGAAAATGTGAAAACTTGATACCCGAACCCGAACCCGAACCCGAAAATGAGAAAACTTGATACCCGAACCCGAACTCGAACCCGAAAATTTATAAGCCTAATACCCGAACTCGGAGTTGTGAACAAATAAATCTCTATAAAAGCTGTGTCTTAGAGATTAATAAATTACAAGTTTTGTTGACGTAACATATTATACTAATCGCGAGCGTAGAAGTTTTGTATTATCACCTTTGCGTAACAAATAACACAAATACGTCATTTTATTAGTGATTGTGTAAACTAAACCACTAATCCGTTTGATTATAATCAGGCCGGACCGAGCCGCGAACGAACTAAAATAATTAAGCCTCCTTCGGTCGAAGAAATCGCGGATAGCCATGACTTTAAACTTTTTACTTCAGTTATATAACCTTATATTTATTCATTCATATACTAAAAGTTTTTCTGATATAACAAAGACCCTTTGTTATAAAGATAATCTTGCATAATCCTAAACTTTAACTGGCAAACTCTATAAATGATCTATGCGCCACAGTTATTTTATTGGCAAATGTGTAAGCTAGGACACTAATCCGCCTGATTGCCCGACCGGACCGAGCCGCGAAAAAAATTAATAAATTACAATAATTCAAGAGGTAACGTATTATGCTAATCGCAAGCCCTGCAAGTTTTGTATTATCACCTTTGCGTAACAAATAACACAAATAGGTCATTTTATTGGTGAGTGTGTAAACTAGACCACTAATCCGCATTATTATCTGGCCGGACCGAGCCACGAACGAACTAAAATAATTAAGCCTCCTTCGGCCAAAGAAATCACATTATTTGGAAAGCTAAAAAAATTAACTTGTTAGAGTTTATTCAATACGTGTAATGTTTAATGGATGAATTGATCGCTCTCGTTTGTATATGTATATACACTAGGTAAATTTAAAATAATTCCAGGAATTTGAAATCATAAACCAGTACCCGAACCCGAACACGAACCCGAACCCGGTTTTTGGAAAACTACAAACCCGAACCCGAACCCGAACCCGAAAACCTGAGTTTCACAAACCCGAACCCGAACCCGAACCCGAAAACTCGAGTTTTACAAACCCGAACCCGAACCCGAACCCGAAAACTCTAGTTTCACAAACCCGAACCCGAACTCGAACCCGAAAACTCTAGTTTCACAAACCCGAACCCGAACCCGAACCCGAAAACTCCAAAAAGTACTACCCGTGACATCCCTAATATATATATATATATAAAAGAACATGTCCTGACTGACTGACTGACTGACTGACTGACTGACTGATAATCAACGCCGAGCTCAAACGCCTCATCCTAGGAACGTGAAATTTGGAACTTATATTACTTTTATTGCGTAAGCATCCGCTAAGAAAGGATTTTTGAACATTTTGCTCCTGAGGGGAAGAAACTGGAAAACAAACTTTTTTCTAAAACAATGTATATCTCGAAAACCAAAAATGAGGAGATTTTGAAATTTGGTATATGGATTCTTCTTAAAAAATAAAAAGATACGTGTTTCACTATTTTTTAAAAATTCGGTTTCCCGGACCTCAAATTTGGGTTGGAAAATTGGGTTATTTGGTTTTTAAAGTAGCTGCAACTCAAAAACTGTGAATGCTACAGGAGTAAAAATTAATATTTAGTTTCTACTCCAAAAATAATGAAATACGTGTTTTAGCATTTTTTGAAAATTTGATTTCCAGGACTTCAAAGGTGGGGTGGAAAATAGGGTTATTTGTTTTTTAAAGTAACTGCTACTCAAAAACTGTAAATACCACAGATTTAAAAATTAGTATTTAGTTTCTATTCAAAAAATAAAGATATACCTGTTTCACCATTTTTTTATAAATTTGGTTTCCAGGAACTTAAATTTGGGCTGGACAATAGGATTACTTGGTTTTTAAAGTAACTGATACTCAAAAACTGTAAATGCTACAAAAGTAAAAATTAGTATTTAGTTTCTACTCTAAAAATAGTGATATACGTGTTTCACTATTTTTTGAAAATTTGGTTTTCAGGACCTCAAATGTGGGGTGGAAAATTGGGTTACTAGTTTTTAAAGTAACTGCTACTCAAAAACTGTAAATACTACAAAAGTAAAAATTAGTATTTAGTTTCTACTCTAAAAATAAGGATATATGTGTTTCACCATTTGTTGAAATTTTGGTTTTCAGGACCTCAAATGTGGGGTGGAAAAAAGGTTTCTTTGGGTTTTAAAGTAACTGCTACTCAAAAACTGTGAATGCTACAGATGTCAAAATTAGTATTTAGTATTTACTCAAAAAATAATGATATAAGTGTTTCAACATTTTTTAAAAATTTGGTTTCCAGGACCTCAAATGTGGAGTGGAAATAAGGTTTATTTGATTTCAAAATAACTGCTACTCAAAAACTGCTATAAATGTAAAAGTTAGTATTTTGAAGTTTTGTGCCGGTTAAAAGTAGCTAAGTCCAGTTTATCACCGGTTGGGCCAAGCCGCTGTTTTAGAGTCTTCATACGGGCCAGGCCAAACCTTAAATCAAAGTGGGACGGGCCGAGGTTTTTCACCAAGTATATTGATATTTTAGTGATTTTAGGGTCTTCAGCTGGGCCAGGCCAAACCTGAAGTCAAGGTGGGACGGGTCGAAGTTTTTCATCAAGTATATAGAACTTCTAGGCCTGTAAGAATGGGCCGGGCCTAATTCAAACAGGCTGTTCCGGGCCAGGAGTTTAGGTTTTTAAAACGGGCTGGGCTAAGTTGTCGACGGGCCGAGCCGAGACCTAAAAAATTGATCTCTACTATGGATGCACGGTTCAAACTCTTTAATTTCATGCGAGCGAAGCCGCTACGGGCACTGCTAGTATATATATATATATATATATATATATATATATATATATATATATA
This sequence comes from Erpobdella octoculata, assembly GCA_963978895.1. Classification (NCBI taxonomy): domain Eukaryota; kingdom Metazoa; phylum Annelida; class Clitellata; order Hirudinida; family Erpobdellidae; genus Erpobdella; species Erpobdella octoculata. Next base: position 4,633,859 of record OZ022244.1, on the reverse strand, counting down.
TATGTATATATATATATATATATATATATATATATATATATATATATATATATATATATATATATATATATATATATATATATATATATATATATATATATATATATGTATATATATATATATATTTCTTTACGGGTGAATCCCGGATTTCTTTGCGGGGAGATATTTTAGGTGATCATTCTGAATAGAGATTAACTTTACTAACTAAGGTTTCTCTATCTAAAATCATCATTCGTTTTGTATGTAACAGTTTTTTCATTTTACATTTTTCAATAAGCTCTTCCAATCTTGTTCTACCTTGAGCAGTAATTTGTGCTTAATGTTTAAATATTTCGGATCTTTCAATCCCCATATAAAATGTAAGCACATACTGGATTCTTTTGTAAAATTTTCTCAGTGTGCTTCGTTGCACAGCCTGTTCACCCTTGTGCCGAAGTCCTGAAAGTGTCTGAGTTCCTTATTTGGACGTTTTCAAAATCAAACAGTCGTTGATGAATACTTTTTACCAATGCTTTTATTAACTCGTCGTCTCTGTTTCTCTGTCTGTTTCAAATCTTGCAATCAATTTTTGAGTCACTTCCTGATGATAGATTTTTTCAAATTTTGCATACATGCTCAAAATAGAAGACAATGCAATATTCAATTATTAGTTTTACAATAAGTCAATTAATTTAGTTAATTTTAATTAATTTCGCACATATATATATATATATATATATATATATATATATATATATATATATATATATATATATATATATATATATATATATATATATATATATATATATATATATATATATATATATATATATATGTGTGTGTGTGTGTGTGTGTGTGTGTGTTTATATATAAACAAACAAACAGAGACGACGAGTTAATAAAAAATTGATTGCAAAATGTGTGTTTTAATTACATATAAAAGCATTGGGTTTTAAAAATTCGTTTTTAATTTACTTGTTTTTATCACCAAACAGTTTTTCTAGCCAATCTTTTGTTTTCTCATAGTTTAGACTGTCGAATGTTTTCGGCAATATACTACCTTTAAGTAGCGTGTATTCATTTTGTTGAAGTGTCCGTGTCAGAGTGGCTCTTTTTTCTGAATCGCTCATTGATGGCCTCCTACTGACAGAACAGCTTTTCCAAATCGCCCAATCCAATCAGTGAATGTAAGTCCTTGATCTGGATCGTAAACAAATTGCTAAATTTGTTTGAAGAGGTCTGGTTTTACTTCAAAGGATCTATCGCCCCGCATCATTGAAATTATCTCAAAAATCTTTTCTCAGTATCTTCTTTTTCAATTCTTTTTTCTTCTTTAAAGTTTGTCTTTTTTTTCTCAAGCTTCTTTATCAATTAGAAGCTTAAGCAATTGCGTTATGCTTGAATTTTGGTCTTTTAACATCCTCTTCGCCAATCGCCAATTGTTATGTCTTTATTATTCCACTAAATTAATGATAATAATTATAACCTAAAACTATTATGGTTGTTATACACTTATTTTTTAATGTAGATCTGAAATAAACTATTATTAAAAAATACATTTGATTGTCCAATGAAACGATTTGAATGGAAATAGGTCAAACACACGAAGATATATATATATATATATATATATATATATATATATATATATAAACGAAACATGCACTACATATATATATATATATATATATATATATATATATATATATCTATAATAAATATAGCTATAAAGTCCATACTCTCAACAATTACTAAAGACATCAAATGAACAAACCTGCATAAACAGCAAAATAATTTTCTCTACCAGATGCAGTGCTATCTCCACTAAGATAATAGAGACAGTTGGACGAAGCAACAGTCAAAGCCAAAGTTTTGTTAAATTCAAAACAGAAACAACTGGTTTTCTTTTAATAGAAAATATTTAATTCTTATTTCAAACTATACAATCTGAGAATTAACAAATATTACTTAAATTTTTTTTAAATCCACGTTTCTCTCACTAGAGAGCCAAATTCAAATTTCTGCTTATATAAAAGTGTTAACATCTGACATCTATATATATTTGTGTAATATTGACAACCGTATTTGGGTTGTTTTAGAATAACTTTATAATTTTTAAGGCCCTAGACCGGTTTTCAATAAATTATTCTTCAGTTTTGAAAATTGGAGCGCGTTATGAAAAAAGTAGTTTCGTTTAAGTTAAGAACCATTTTTCTTTGAGCATTTATAAAAGATCATCTATTGCCAAAATTTGCTGCAAATATATATATACATATATATAAGAATCCAAAGAACTCGCAATAAATATAGTTTTAAATTGACGGTGTTTGGTCACGAGAAAATATGCAGTGGTATTCCAAAAATGACTAGAGGGCCATGGATGTCAGAATTAAAAGAGAAAAGAATATTTGTAGAGGACCTTGGAGGAGACGGCGGTAAAATTGAACTTCTTATCGGCTCTGATTATTATGCCAATTGGCTGACGGGTCGAAAATGTTGTTTGAGAAATGGACTTGTGGCTCTAGAAACCCACTTTGGGTGGACGCTGTCTGGAAAGGAAAAAAAGGCAAACAGTGGAGTAGAAGCTAGCTCAGCAATGCATGTTACTTCAATGTTAGTGTCTGAAGCCAGTGTTCCTGATCTCTGGAATCTTGAAGCTATTGGAATCCAAGATCCGGTGGAGCGAAAAACACGGATAGAAAGAGAAATAGAAACAAAGAAAAATTTTCTCAAGACTGTGACATGTTCTGATGAAGGTCGTTATATTGTGACTCTGTCATGGATTAATGAAAACCTTGAAATTCCAAGCAACCGAGAAATTGCAGAAAAAAGACTTGTACAAATGACAGAAAAACTTCTAACAAATGGGTTCTATGAAAATTACCAAAAAGTTCTTGACAAGTGGCTGTCAGAAAGTATAATTGAGACTGTAGATAAAAACAAGATAGGTAGACGATGTCATTACCTACCTCATCGAGCAGTGTTGAAACCAGAGAGTCAGACCACTCCAATACGACCAGTGTTTGATGCGTCGTGTACAACAGGTAGAGCGCCATCATTGAACGACAAGTTAGAAAAAAGGCCAAATCTTTTAGAGCTTCTGCCATTCATATTGCTAAGATTTCGAGAAAATAGAATTGGTCTTGTTGCAGATATCAGAAAGGCATTTCAGATGACTAAAGTTGATGAAAAGGATAGAGACTTTATCAGATTTTTATGGTGGGAAGACCCAGTTACTAAAAAATTCAAAGTTTACCGACATAAAAGAGTTGTGCCTGGAGTTAACTGTAGCCTATTTCTGCTGGCTGTTGTAATTGAACTGCATCTGAAATTTGATTCTGGTGAACATGCAGTTTTGTCTGGAAAGCTTTTGGAGTCTCTGTATGTAGACAATTGTGTGACTTCAGTGAACTCATTTGAAGAATATAAAAATTTCAGAAGGCATTTTGTTAATGTTATGTCTGAAACAAAGATGGATTTACGAAACTGGAAATGTACTCATCAGAAAGGGATCAAATTTAAACACAGGAGTTTAACCAAAAATCATCAGGAACACAGTGGGATTTTGCTTACCAAAGTGCTTGGCTTCATTTGGGATAAGTTAGAAGATCCTTTATCATGTGTTGTGCCCGAAAGATATGCCAGTGAAATTGTAACAAAACGTGAAATTTTGTCATTTGTGAGTAAAATGTTCGATCCAATAGGTTTTGTTAACACCATGTTGCTGCCACTTAAACTAATTTTACAATGTACTTGGTCGGCAAAGCAAGGATGGGATGAAGCACTGCAAGATGAAGCAGTTATCAAGTTTGAAAAATGTTACAAAGAACTTCAGTGCATTAAACACATTAAAATAAAGAGAAACATTGCTGGAGACAAAAATGTACAGGAAAATCGATGTGAATTACACACATTCTGCGATGCCAGTCAAGATGACTATGCAGCAGTGGTGTTTCTAAAAGCAGAAGACAAAAGTGGTCAAGTGTCAGTTCAGTTAATAATGGCCAAGTCTAGATTGGCACCACTCAAAAGGCTGACGATACCACGATTAGAATTGCTGGCTTGTGTTATAGGAGCTCGATTGACTAGTTTTGTGACAGAAGCGTTGAAGTTAAAAAACATTCAAAGTTTCATGTGGAGCGATTCTACAACAGCATTAGCTTGGATCAGAAGAAATGACCAATGGGCCACATTTGTTGGAAACCGTGTGAAAGAAATTTGTGCACTCTCTAAAGTCGATGAATGGCGACACTTACCATGCTTTAACAATCCGGCTGATCTTCCGTCTAGAAGCTGTTCTCCAACTCAGTTGTTAAAATCGAGATGGTGGGAGGGGCCACGTTGGCTCTATGGCTGTACAGAGGATTGGCCAGTTGGAGAAAAAATCTCGGATGAGGTCGCTATCAGTGCAGAGCGGAAGACGGTGTGTACAAAAAACTCAGGATGTAGTGGTGAACAGTTGACATCAGCCACTCTTCTGACAAATCTTGATGAAAAAAAGAACTCTTTTGATCAACCATGGTATTTTACATCTAACAGTAACATAAAAAATATCAAAGTTTTTTGTACACACCTTCTTATAAGAATAACCTTTTCCAAATTTAAACTCCAACCAAGACTAAACAACATTATGTACTGTAGTTCTTATGTTGTTTATTATTGTAATCACAGAACTTATCAATTATTTCGCTCAATCCATTAAACCAATTCTAAATAAAATATAGCCCAAAATTCACTCCCGGACGTATTTATAAAAATACTAGCGGGGTTACCCGGCTTTGCCCGGGGTTTTTAGAGGTTTTTCTAATGTTTGTCTCTCTCGCTCCCGTTTCCTTCTCCACTTTCCCGTTTTCGTCGCGTTCCCGGTCGCTTTTCCGCTCTCGGTCGTTTTCCAGCTCCCGGTCGCTTTCCCGCTCAGAAGTTTTGTTATCGATTTTCTCTCTTGCTCGCGTTTCCTTCCAAGCTTGCTCTTCCGATTCCAGTCGCTTTCCGCGTTCCCGGTCGCTTTCCGCGTTCCCGGTCGCTTTCCCGTTCCCGGTCGCTTTCCCGTTCCCGGTCGCTTTCCTGTTCCCGGTCGCTTTCCCGTTCCCGGTCGCTTTCCCGTTTCTGGTCGCTTTCCCGTTCTCGCTCACGCTTGCTCTCCCGTTCCCGGTCATCTTGCTCTCCCATTCCCGGTCACGGTTGCTCTCCCGTTCCCGTTCACGCTCATTTTCTCTTTTCTATTCTTTCATAACTTCTGTTAGCCTATAAAACGTAAAATAGATTTGCTAAGACTATATATATATACTAGCAGTGCCCGTAGCGGCTTCGCTCGCATAAAATTAGAGAATTTGAACCGTGCATACATAGTAGAGTACTGCACGGATCAATTTTTTAGGTCTCGGCTCGGCACGTCGACAACTTGGCCCAGCCCGTTTCAAAAACCGAATATCCTGGCCCGGCACGGCCCGTCTAATATGGGCCCGGCCCGTTTTTACAGGCCTAGAAGTTCTATATACTTGATGAAAAACTTCGGCCCGTCCCACCTTGACTTCAGGTTTAGCCCGGCCCGTCTGAACACCCTAAAATCACTAAAATGTTTATATACTTGGTTAAAAATCTCGGCCCGTCCCACCTTGATTTAAGGTTTAGGCAGGGCCTTATGAAGACCCTAAAATGACGGCTTGGCCCGTCCGTCCGGTGATAAACTGAACTCATCTACTTTTGACCGGCACAAAACCTCAAAATACTAATTTTCACATCTGTAGCACTTACAGTTTTTGAGTAGCAGTTATTTTAAAATCAAATAACCCTTTTTCCACTTCACATTTGAGGTCCTGGAAACCAAATTTTCAAAAAATGGTGAAACACGTATATCATTATTTTTAGAGTAGAAACTAAATACTAATTTTACTTTTGTAGCATTTACAGTTTTTGAGTAGCAGTTACTTTAAAAACCAAGTAATCCTATTTTCCACCCCATATTTGAAATCCTGGAAACCAAATTTTCAAAAAATGGTAAAACACGTATATCATTATTTCTGGAGTAGAAACCAAATACTAATTTTTACTCCTGCAGCATCTACAGTTTTCGAGTAGCAGTTACATTAAAAACCAAATAACATTATTTTCCATCCCACATTTGAGGTCCTGGAAACCAGATTTAAAAAAAATGGTAAAACACGTATATCTTTATTTTTAGAATAGAAACTAAATACTAATTTTTACATCAGTGGTATTTACAGTTTTTGAGTAGCAGTTAGTTTGAAAAACAAATAACCCTATTTTCCACCCACATTTGAAGTCCTGGAAACCAAATTTTCAGAAAATGCTAAAACACCTATTTCATTATTTTGGGAGTAGAAACAAAATACTAATTTTTACTCCTGTAGCATTCACAGTTTTTGAGTAGCAGCTACTTTAAAAACCAAATAACCCAATTTTCCAACCAACATTTGAGGTCCGGGAAACCGAATTTTCAAAAAATGGAGAAACACCTATCTTTTTATTTTTTAAGAAAAATCCATATACCAAATTTCAAAATTTCCTCATATTTTGGTTTTCGAGATATACATTGTTTTAGAAAAAAGTTTGTTTTTCAGTTTTTTCCCCTCAGGAGCAAAATTTTCAAAAATCCTTTCTTAGCGGATGTTTACGCTATAAAAGTAATATAAGTTCCAAATTTCACGTTCCTAGGATGAGGCGTGTGAGCTCGGCGTTGATTATCAGTCAGTCAGTCAGTCAGTCAGGACATGTTCTTTTATATATATAGATGAATGTTTGTGGGTTAGTTTGTCTATTATAGAAACGGGAAAGCGACCCGGAACGGACAGCGAGCGGGAACAGAAAAGCAAGCGTGAGCGGGAATGGGAGAGCAAACGTGAGCGGGAACGGGACAGCGACCGGGAACGGAAAAACGACCGGGAGCGGGAAAGCGACCGGAAGCGGGAAAGCGACCGGCAGCGGGAAAACGACCGAAAACGGGAAAGCGAACAGGAGTGGGAAAGCAGGTGGGAAAGGAAACGGGAGAGAAAGAGACAAACATTAGAAAAACCTCTAAAACACCCGGGCAACGCCGGGTATCTCCGCTAGTACATACATAAACACACACACAGACACACATACATGCACATACACATACATACATACGCACATACATACGCACATACATATATATATAGTTCCCGCTCGCTCACCCGCTCCGCTCCGCTCATTTTGTGACGGATTTCAAAAATATTTTCTCTATATTTGATTCCCCTTGACTCTCAAGGTTGTGTGACAATTTCATTACGATTGGATGAATGGTGTAGCAATGCATGAATAACATATCTATATACATACATACATACATACATACATACATACATACATACATACATACATACATACATACATACATACATACATACATACATACATACATACATACATACATACATACATACATACATACATACATACATACATACATACAAACATTCGTTTTTATATATATAGATGTAAATCGTACTAACCAAATTCGACCCGACCCGAACCCGAACCCGAAATTTTGAAAGTGGAAAACCCAAACCCGAACCCAATCTTTGAAAAATTGAAAACCCGAACCCGGTTTTTGGAAAGTCTCGAACCCGAACCCGAAAAAGTCAAAAAGTGGTACCCGTGACATCCCTAGTTATTATGAACTCATCTCTCATATGCTTCAAACACACTCTATTTTGAGGGTTTAGAAAAGAGGAGGGAAAGTTAAAGAATCAAATAAAGATCCACGACAGAAATTACTTAGATGCTTCCTTAATACAACCATTTCACTCTTAAAACACCTAGTGTAAAGGATTATAAACAAATATAAAAAATTAAAATTTATAAATAAATAAATTGAGTTTAGATGATCTAAAAATCTTTTAAAAATTTGAAAACCACTAACGCCACCCTGAAATTATTTACTACCCTCTATTTCTTCCTCACTTGCAAAGCAACAAATGCCAGATTAACTTTTGCACATCTTTCATAACATTCTGTAAATGAATTGACATCTTTTTTTTGTCCAAGATTTTTCAGTTCTTTATAGCAACCAAAGTAGTAGTTTATTGATGTATCTATGATTTCAAAATAACTGTTATTTAAAAATAATTTGATTTCATTTATTTCATAATGAAATGTAACTGACCATAACCATAACCGTGGGGTTTTATCTCAGGATCTCCTTGATGACGTAATTGGACATAACGGGAATAAAAAGTATCGTCACAGTTTACAGATCGGCTATTATAAGCAGTACAAGTTATTCCAATGGATAGGTTTTGTTGTAACTTTACTTTCGTTATGCGAGAGCCAACTTAAAACAAACAAAAAAAGCATTAAATTCAATTTTGGCTATTCGGAAAAAGCGTGAGGTGACTAACGCGTGCCGACATCTACGTTTTTAAAATTTTAATATTTTGCTTTCTACTAAAACTTAAGAGATATAAACTTTATTCAAAGATTCTAACCTGGATAAAGAACTACCTCGTCAATCGTCATTTTGCAGTTAGAGTGAATGAGAAGCTTTCCGATTCAATTGAGGTTACCAGCGGAGTTCCCCAGGGTAGCGTTCTGGGCCCATTGTTGTTCATAATATACATAAATGACTTACAGGATGTTTATAACAACGTGTATCTTTTTGCGGATGATGCAAAGAATTTTAGAAATCTGAGAAGCCCACAGGATTCAAGGACTTTACAAGAATACATCAACCATGTGATGGAATGGTTCGGGAGGTGGCGCATGAATGTCAACATCAGTAAATGCTGCCTTTTGAGAATTGGGGAAAATTCTGAGTCTGTTGATTACATGCTTAGAGACTCAGGAGGACAGACTTATAACATTCCTGTGGTCAGTTCAATAACCGACCTTGGAGTAATTGTTGATTCCTAGTTGAGTTTCAGAGAGCACATTTTGACAAAAACAAAGAAAGCTGGCATGTTGTTGGGAATAATTGCACGAAATTTTAAACATCTATCTGAAGAAACTTTTGTTTGTCTCTATAAGTCTCTTGTGCGATCTCAATTGGAGTATGCTGTACAGGTTTGGAGCCCGTACCGATTGGGACTGATTGCAGAGATCGAGAGAATTCAGAAACGAGCCACAAAACTGGTCAGATCTTGTAAGTATTTGAGCTACGTGGACATGTTGAGGAAATTGAAGCTTCCATCGTTGGCTTATCGTAGAATTAGAGCTGACATGATCATGACGTACAGGATCACGAGAGCGTACTCTTTGAACTTCAATTGTCCTGCACTAATGCCATGTCCAGACCAACGGACAAGAGGTCATTCCTGGAAACTTGTTACAGGCATAAATCACAGGGATTGTCAAAAACATTTCTTTTCCAATAGAGTGGTAAGATATTGGAACAATTTTCCAGACGACGTGGTTGAAGCTCCCAATTTAGCTTCTTTCAAGGCTCTGATGGATGATTTTATCGATCAAAAGAAATATGCGTTTGAGTGGATTTTGTAGTTTTTATTTATTTATTTTTGTTTTCTTTTTTTGTCATACTTATTTTGCATTTTAATTTTAAAATTGTCGTTTTCAGATGCTGGCGAGGGGCTCATTGCCCGTGCCAAGAATTTAATTAAAAAAAAACACTAAATTGTTTTTAAATTATATTATGGCTAGCCCGAGGTTGAGGATATAGATGTGTGATGTCACACCACAGCAACTGCTTATCTGAGGTAAGAAAAAACTTCAATATTTTGTTATAATCTTCAATCTCCTTGTCATTTTTCTGTGCGATAATAATTGTGGCCAATGCTGGAAGCATTATCGAGTCCAATGAACATGTGGTTTGGTTTGTATCGGTACGAGAAAATGCATCTGCTACCATATTTTCAGAACCATGATTGTATTCAAATGATCAGATGTATTCCAAAATATACGACAGGTAGCGTTGCTGTTAAATAAACTTTGGCGCAGTTTAACTGTAGAAAACATTTACCAGAAGCTTGTAGTCGATAAAAACGGTGGCAGAGCCCGTATGATGGACCGAAAAGCCCCGAGCACAAACAGAATAATCTATTTCTTCGGACATAAGCAAATTGGGGTATTTTTCAAATAGCGGGGTAGGAAAACTGGAAGGTGTTCTGGAAGTTTAACGCTGCATACTGAATATTCTGTATTAGTTCGACAATCACACGTTCGAAGCAATTGACCCTGATGCAAAAATATGATAAAAAAAATCGGCACCCAGTATTAACTTTAAAGCGTCCGCTTTGACAAACACCCAAATGAACAATCTACGTGAGGATGAATTGCTTACTTTCAAATGAGTTTGTCCATGCACGAGGATCGAACGACCATCATCAGTTTCAAATAAACATGAGAAAAGAATAATACACAAGCTGAAAATTTTGCCAAAGAAAAGGTAATGAGAGATATAAAAAAGCCCGTATTAATCAAAAAATCAATTAAAAAATTTGCAACGCGAAAAGCTGCCAACAATTGTAAGGCGCTTAGGTGTTTACTGAACGTACTGCATCTCGCACTCGTGAATTGCCTCGCGAGCTTGCAGAAGCTGCGTTACGCGAATGTAGCTTGCAACCAGATTTATCTGGTCCTTGGCTTCAATGCTGGCATGTGCGTATTTTAGTCCTATAAAATATGTAACTTCGGCATACTTTGGGGTGCTGCTTAACTGAAAAAGATACCAAAATCGTCGACGAATTCGCAACCTTATTGAAATAATCAGAAGAATTTTACGCAAAACCATCATTAAGTTTTACCAAAGAGTTTTCCAGTCTACTGAGGAAAGATGTCGACTGATTTTTTAGCAGAGGGAGGAGTTTTTCGGCAAATCATCCGAGGTCGTCTAGACCTAATGTTTTATGTGACGCGATGACCGGGACAAGACTGGGTGGAAGAACTTGCTGGAATCGATTACGTACCATGTGGTCTCCAACGTCGACCTTCTTTTTAGTCTTTATCATCTGCATGAGGTATTGTGATGGCTTGCCGGTGAGTGATGTTTCTTGGAGAAAGGTTTTCAAAGAATTTCTACAAAATTATGCAGAACTTGATTTCTCTTTATATAAGGACTTTTTCACGGAGAATGAGTTTTAAGATAGCGATAGATTAGAGAGCAGGTTTTAGAGAATAGATTCGGTAGTTAGACAAGTTGACAAAAATTATCTAATAGAATCAAAAGAGTTGTTAGAATCAAAAAATTTCTAAAACGTGAGGTAATTTAGATTGCGTCTGTTGATAATATCTTGAAAGAAGTATTAAGCCGGAATTATAATTCAAGAAATATTGTCTTATAAATAACTTCTTGATTGTGCATACAAAGCACTTTTCCTCGGCCAATTGCAACTGCCATTCTCCGGCCATGGCAACTAGTTGATTGACAGATTCTTGAAGTTCCCGACTGTTGCTACCTTTGGAGTAGAGCTTAATGTCATCTGCAAAGAGTTTTTAGGATATTGGAAGCTTGTTAAATTTATCGGTAATATCATTAGTGTATAATAGAAAAAGGGTGGGTCCTAGTACAAACCCCTGTGGTACTCCACTAGTAACATGTTTGATATCAGATAGTTGTCCTTCGATCTCTGTTGCTCAAGAAGTTTTTTAGCCACTTTAATAAACTCCCGCTCACTCCGTAGGACTCTAGTTTGGTCAATAGTTTTGGATGTGATACTGAGTCAAAGGCTTTTTGAAGTCAAAGTAAATCACAACTGAGTTTGTTCGTGACTGGATTAAGTTTGACCAATCATAGATACGTTCGAGTAAGTTGGTGCACGTTGATTTAGCTCTTCGAAAGCCATGTTGATCAGGCAAGATTAGCTTATTGATATTCAAGTAGTTGTGCATTGTTTTATTAATAGTTCTTTCAATCGCTCGACAGCATGTGGACGTTAAAGAGATAAGTCTGTAATTTCCAGGACAAGAAGTTGTACTTTTTTTATGGATTTGTGTAATAAAAGCTTTTTTCCAATCTTTAGGCTGATGTCTAGTTTTGAATAAAAAATCAAAGATGTAACAGAGATGCAGAGTAAGGGCTAGATGCACATCGTTTCAAAAAAATATTTGGACTACCTTCGGGTTCCGAGGATGTGGAAGAAGTAAATCTAGCAAATGTCATAAACACAATGTCCGTGAACTCAATTTTTGCTAGTTGTTTCGATGTCATTCGCTCGAGAGTTGGCCTTCGACCGTCGTCAATTGTGAATATACTTGAAAAATATTCATTAAAAATATTTCCTATTTCATAAGGATCCTCTGTTTCACCACCGTTTGATTTCTCTATCTGGATAATTCTGTGGGATGTAGTGAGTTTGTTGTTGACGTATCTATAGAATTTGCTGACGTTAGAGTCTAGCTGACGGAGAAGACGATGCTCGTTGTCGTACCAAACCGCGACTGGCTGAACTCGAACAGTGATCTCCCTTAGCAGAGCGAGTTTGTTGAAAATATCCCGAAGAACCCTGTCGTATGTTTGAAATATCACCTCGGCAGAGACGTCATCTGTGACGGCCGTGCCGAGATCAGACTCAGCAACAGATTGTTTAAGCTATTTGCGGTTGACTCCTTTTCACAACTGTACAGTATTTTGTTTTGAAGTCGGTGGTTGATAAGCGAGTGGCAGTGTCCAAGTTATGAGGCTGGGATCGGAGACGACTCCAGGCGGTCGGACGTTCATGTCGGCAATCACCTTATCCAAACGAATAAAAACATGATCCAAGGTTCCAACTCGCACCTGTGGTTAACCCACGACCCTCTGATTATAGTTAAACTTTGCAGAATATTCAACATTTGCTTAGCATTTTTTCTTTCTTCATCTTCAACATAGATGTTTAAATTTCCACCCGCCACAAGTTGATATTTGTAAAGCGCCATGGCTTCAAGGTAGATGGCAAGTTTGTAAAAGAATGCCTTTGTTACCCTAGATGAGCCTGGTCTGTAAATCAAAAGCACAGCGACAGTCGAAAAACTTCCGGCAGAAAAAGTAAAAGCCATGGATTCAAATGTAGTCGGAGTCAGGGTTGAAGTGATTGGACGGTACTTAAAGCCAGACGAAACGATCGCTGCAATGCCACCTTGGTTCTGCCGTGACTCGTCCGATCTGCGTGTCTACTCGTAGAGAGCATATCCAGGAGGTACACATCTTTGTTGGCGGTGGAATGCCACGTCTCCTTTAGCAAACAAACCCCGATAACATTGTCAATTATTTCACCACAGATTGTAGCATATTTATTTCCGACCGACTGAACATTTAGTGAACTAAATTTAAGTTTTGATTTGCAGCCATGTTTTGGTTGCAGCATGATCAGATGACGTCGCATCAGGGATTCCCAGCTATTGCGTTATCAACTGTTTAATAATAATAATAATAATAATAATGATGATGATGATGATGATGATGATGATGATGATGATGATGATGATGATGATGATGATGATGATGATGATGATGATGATGATGATGATGATGATGATGATGATGATGATGATGATGATGATGATGATGATGATGATGATGATGATGATGATGATGATGATGATGATGATGATGATGATGATGATGATGATGATGATGATGATGATGATGATGATGATGATGATGATGATGATGATGATGATGATGATGATGATGATGATGATGATGATGATGATGATGATGATGGTGGTGGTGATGATGATGATGATGATGATGATGATGATGATGATTATGATGATGATGATAATTATAATAATAATAATAATAATAATAATAATAATAATAATAATAATAATATGGCGATACCCAGCCAGCCGGACGACGTTGCTTTGTCATTGGTAATCAGTAATCACAGCCTGCTTGTAGAATTAGGAGGTTGTCGTTGATGTTTATGTAAGTTATTGGCATTTTTTATTATTTCAATATGGTGATGAAATTTTGATGACTTGCGCATCTGGAAAATATATCCAGATCTGCTGCCTCTGTAATGACGTCGTTCGGAACCACGTCGCAGAAGTTTTAATTTTTTGAATAAAATGAAGAGTTTTATTGACGGTTTTAAATTAGGGCTATTAATTCGATGAAGCTTGACGGCAAACGGGTAACAAGGCAACCAACAGATTCAACAAATTCAAGCATGGCCGAGATCTGTTTTTTTTTTAAATTTTACGTATAAAATAAGTCACAACAAGTGCAGTCAGAGCCAATTACCATTAAAATACAAATATTTACTATTTTTTTTTAATGTTGATTGTTAGAATTATCAAAAACTATTACGACGTAAATTCAAACATTACCGAGAATTGCTTTTTAAAACGTATAAAAGATTACTTAAAATAAGTCAAAACGAATGTATACAAACCCTATTACCAATAAAATACAAATATTTACTAAATTTTAATGTAGATTGTGAGAATTATCAAAAACTATTACGACGTAACGAAGGCAGCCATTCGTTAGGCGCCTGGCATGTACAGGTAGACGCAATAGGTGAAAGCTCATAACCCAAATGTTTTCTAAAGTGTTCGTAATTGTTTATTTCATTAGTGAAAATTTTAAACAAACTGATAAGAATTCTGCAGCTTAAAATTTTGGCCCTTGTGTCAGGGGTCGTCATATCTAAATGGACATGTGCTCACGTCAACTCAGCGTTATCTAGGGTTAACTCATGTCTATGTAAATAGCGTGTTCTTCGATATTTCCGATTCCAAAGAAACCTTCGTAAGCGCCTCTGACTTTAACTGGCGCTATATAAATAATAAAAAATTTTGACCGGAAACATTTTGCTCGTGAACATTATGACCGCACAAATTTTAATCGGGAGCATTTTGATCGATAAATGTTACAACTTTTATAAGAAGGTCAAAACTGAGACACCATCGTGTGGTTTGCCAGCTCGGCTTAAATAATTACCCAATGTTTTGGTAGACGTCGGTGGTGCGAGGGGCGATACCATAGCCTATGAGGATGATCCGAGGCTGGTTAAATTGCTAGCTGCAGGGGAGGTCGATTTGCCAGTCCTTCTCCAACTTATTGCACTTTATTAGTTGGCGGACTGGAGTAAGTCGAGCCATGTGCCCACAAAAGCCTTGTGCTTTCGGTGGCCTCCCCGCCTCAAAGCCAACATAAACACGTCACCAAACACTCAAACATACATACCGTCTAAATTGTCTTATTGACAGATACAGACGTTGAACAAACCACACACACACACTTGGTAGACGTCAACATTAGAGTGACGTTATTTGCCCAATTTTGGACGTTATTTGCCCAATTTTGGACGTCATTTGACCAACTGCCTAGACCGATACAAAAAATTCACAAAATTCTAGCAAAAATGGAACAGCCATTTCTTAAACTTTTTTAAAATAGTTTATAGCCGCATAAATTCCGAGGGTATTTTATTTATAAAAGTAAAATATCAATGACTAAGTTTCAATCTTCATTACAAATAAGGTTAATATAATTTTGGGGCCTTTTACAGTCTGTCCCCTCCACGATAGAAAAACGTACCTGAATAAGCAGTATAATTAACGTATTTGATTCTATAGTATCCCAAAAGGTCTATATTGTAAAGTGATTCGTGATTGTGAAAACGTTGAAGACGTTGACCGTAACTAAGCTTTCCGTTGAAATGGTCTGCTTGTAAAAAAAATAAAAACTTAACAAATTAGTTGTCTTATTTAGTTATTTATTTATAATTTTAAAATAATTTTTATGATTAAAATTCAAATTTCTCAAACAGTCGTAGTTCAAAAGTTGTTTTACTATATATTTGAATCGTATATATTTACGCTTGAAACATATTTTTCAGCTAAAAAATTTAACCTTCATGTGGAAAAGTATAAAGTTGCAGAATATAATTAAACAAAATAAACACTAATACAAGTTGAAACATTTTAAGCAATCGATCCAAATTTTTCAAAACAAAAACAATTGACGTTGTCGTTTTGAAAACAAAAACAGTTTAAATAAAAAAAAAATAATAATAATAAGATAATATTAATATAATTTTATATCTATAGAAACAATTACCTATTTTCCTATGAAATAACGCCCCTGGATATCGTAAATAATGAAGGAAACTTGTAGATAAAATGTATTAAAAACCCTCATTTGTGTGTTTAATGGTTACAATTATTATTTCAGAGTGTTTTTTAAACCGGTTTTGATAGCAGCAATTAAAAATTATCATTAGACAGGTTAAACGCTTATTATAGTCCAAAAATACCATTTTAAATAGCGCTCATACAATTGGCAATATTGTAACAATAGCTTTCAAATCAATAATGATAAAAATTTACTTTGATCATTGGTTAGCTCCTGCTAGGGAAAAACTACTTTTTCTGACTTGGATCTGGCCTTGCTGTGTTCATGACCTAAACAAGAAGTAGTTTTTACATCAGTGCAAAGAACATTGGTTGTCAAAGTAAAACAGGCATGGACATTTTTTGTTTTTCAATTATAATTTTATAGTTCTCTTTTTAACTTTTCTATTCTGTAATAGAGTCCTTAAAAACATAGATGACGTTTTGCGAGCTAACTTTATTAAATCCAAATAAATGCACAAGATCTTGTTTATTTTTGCGGTAGCATAGGCTATTAAAAAACTTAAAAAATGTTTTTTTAACTGAGAAAACCCGGTTTAGATATATAACTAACAATATCTATGGTGCTAACACTGTTTTATATTTTATGTTTAGATTTTCCCCTCGAATTTTGTTTCTTCATACGTTTTATTGAATTTAGTTTCAGTTTTAGAAAGTTTTAGGGTATATTTTATTTGTAAACTATTTTTTATTTTAGCATTCTTCGTTGAGCCTGGCCAAACGCATATTTATAAGAGCTACGTAAATTTACAGAAAAAATTGAAAAATTAGGTTTAACAATTTTTGAAATAATTTTTGATTTGATGTTCACTGGCAGCATCGCCGTACCAACCGCTGCTATTCCGTCTTCAAGACAAACCTGACCACCATGAAATATATTCTCTCTCATCATGTTCATAGCTGTTTGTTCTCTTTTTCCACTTTCTTTTGTACTGCTTTGTTTATTTCTTTTGTCATTTCTCTTATCAAGTTCGTTAATTTTTTATTTATTCTGGGTCAAACTCATTTTTCTCCAGTGCCGTCCGGAAGCAGTCCACGAGCTCAAACTTTCCTCTCTCAGCGTTCTGCTCTCGTGTTCTTAGATCCCGCCTCAACTCAGCAATGGAAATTTGTTCAAGTAACTGCAATTCTGGCACCAAAAGTTACAATATCGCCAATCGTATAAGGTGTTTTTGAAATGATTTTTAGTGTATCGAAAGATAATAAAATAAAGCTTTGATATCTGTTTTTTTCTATTTTAAAATAACTTTTTAATTTTGTCAAGTCGACATGCGAGTAATCGATAAATTAACCAGTGATAAAAATATTCCATTATCAACAAGTGTAAGCAAAAATGCTATGATAAAAAATGTGAATATTAATAACTAGAACTAGACATTTGTGAATTAAGCCATGGAAAATTTTGATCATTTTTTACAGCATTTTTTACAATTAAATTGTCAAAAATAATACTTGTTTAAAGATGTTTATTAAATGACTTATGTGTTTATAGATAATGCCTACTACTAACTTTTTTTAAGTCTAACAAATTATTTAAAAGTTTTTTTTTATTTAAGATTTTCCATCTTAAGGTTTAGGCTTTTCATTGCTAATACTCTTACCCAGTGATGCTTTCCCAAATTTTACTAGGAGGTTCACATTCGCAGTATATATTTTCTAACATTTTTTTAATGTTAATATTCCCAATGAAATATTATTTGGCAGAGTAGCACACTAGCTGATAAATATTAAACTATCAAAAAAAAACAATTTATCGTTCATATTCATTTTTATTTTGTTTACTAATTGGAAAAGACACAAAATTATATACTTAAACTAGAATTCTGAAATTTCATATATTCATACATATTATTATAAAGTAAACAGCTATTTCATTTTCACTATATTCTTTGGAGTTTGATTTTTTCACCCTGGTATCATCCGCCGAGTTATGGTTCCTCAACCAACTTGTTAGATAGGGAACTGCGTTCCAAGTGTTCAATGGGCGATTAAATAAGAGAAACCATAGGCAGAGAAAGCGGGAAGCAAATGCTTCTCAACTTTCGGGCGTCCATAATTTTCGGGCAATCTTGAATCAACTTTGAGGGCTTTGGCAAATTGCACCTCCATCCTCGACCCCCTCTTTTGCTAGCACCGACCAGGGGTTAAGGGTAAATAAATACGAATTATACGTATTGGTTTGAACAAAATCCTTGTTTTTTTAGGTTCTTAAAACAAAGAATCTAAAATTAAAATTTAGTTAAAGCTTTCCACAAATAAAAAAATTCCACCAACCGGCTTCGGAGATGTTGATCACCGCCTGGTTGATGTCCCCTTTAAGGATGCAGTAAATCTATAAATAATTGAATCTTTTAAATGATCAACATTATATAGAAGTCGTATTGTTGCTTCAATTTTTACACCCACGTATATATGCATCCGTCATTCCATGCACGCCTACGTTCCTTCTTCTTTTTTCCATACGTCCATTTGTCCATCCGTCCATCCATCCAAAATTATACTAACGAAATCTCTTTACCCACCCCCAATAGAGATAATCCTCCTACTCTCTTCATTCCTCCTGTTGTTTTTGCCCTACTGAAAATATTCCAGATATCGATAAAAATATCACTGATAAGATTTTTAAATGTCAACATAGTGATATTTTTAATTGGTTCTTAATCACGAACACGCATCGTGAACTGAAAGAAGTTATTTGCTACTTTGTAAAAAAAATATTTGTCTTCTCATAAATGTAACTCTAAGGGTCATACATGTATGACACCAGTGTAAAAATTGAACAATTTTTCCAGGGGGGGTCGAAGTCAGAGGTTGTAGAATGAAGGTGAATGCCCTGGTATATATATATATATATATATATATATATATATATATATATATATATATATATATATATATATATATATATATATATATATAATAAGCAACATAGAGATCAAATATATAGTCATAAATTATTCTGTAGTGTCAGTAGAGGTTGTTGTGAAGATTCTTTTTCTGTGTTCCTGAACATTTGATTCGTCGGCAGTATGAGTGGCCTTGTCTATTGCTGAATGTCTATTATTTTGAAACCATGAGATAACATATTTTTGTAGTTGAACATCTCTTATTTCTGGCCCATTAATTTCAATGAAGAGAAGAAATCTAAGAGTGCCTTGCTGAAGCCTATTTCTATTGTCAGATTGCTGTCGATTCATTGCTGAAAAACCACGTTCACACTCGGCTGAACTGATAGGAAATATGCAGAGATCATTTTTAAGTTTTTGTACCAGGGAAGGACATGATCTTGGCCTAATCTTCAGTTTGTTAATTCTGAATTGCATTAAGAGCTCAGC
The DNA here is from genome assembly GCA_963978895.1 of Erpobdella octoculata. Classification (NCBI taxonomy): domain Eukaryota; kingdom Metazoa; phylum Annelida; class Clitellata; order Hirudinida; family Erpobdellidae; genus Erpobdella; species Erpobdella octoculata. The sequence goes on along the minus strand of OZ022244.1, from coordinate 4,614,483 downwards.
CTGAGAGTTTTAACTTTAACCAATTTAGCTAAATTCATTATTTCTTGATCACCAAACATTGCCCTGTCAATTTCATTTTCTGGCCAAACATTTACATCTAAGAAACTTACACTTTTCAAAATTTGATAGGGTAACGGGACAAAATGTTGTCAACAAGACCTTGTAGAAATTGCTTTCTGAAATTGTCAAAAGTACTTTTGTCTCTTTCTGAAGGAGTTTGAAGAGATATCAGTGTATTGTCGTAACCTGAAATTAATAACACTTTCTGGGCATTATCTATGTTACCATCTCTGACTGATTCAATTATGCTTTTTAGCTTTGGGCCACAGAAAGAGTACTTAAAAAAGGTACATCCTTTGTACCTTCTAAAACACTTACAAGTTCCTTAATAATTAATAAATTCACTTTAAAGCTTATTAGGCAACTTCACATAAAAGATTATTTTACCAGACACACCTCATCTAACACTGTTTGTACTATACCTTCTTTTATACGTAGCAATTAGCAGCCAGATCTTAACGACATATCCTCTATTACCAAAGTCAATATAACACAAAATTGGATGTTTTTGATTTCGTCATGCAGTTTATGGCTTTGCCATATTTACCTTCAAATGAAATCCAAAGAATATTTGATATTATTTATTCAAATATATACATGGAATCTTTAAAGGTGAATTTTTTTAATCAAACATTATATTATTAGTAATTATTAATTCTTCCACATTTTTAGGAGCTGGCAAACTACATAAAATTTACTTGGATAAAAGGAAAATAAAAACTGCAAGAATGGAGCGTTTTTAAACGTGAAATTAAAACTAACAATGACGTAGAAGACTGGCACAGTTCTCTGAACAGCAACTCCGATGTGTCAAAATCCTTTTACGAAATTGTTAGTCTTCTTCACCAGAAGGCTCAATATATCCCAATAGAAGCCGATTGCCTAGAAACTGGTCAGCTGCTGAGGCAACAAAAAACAATTTGTTTAGAAAAAGACGAAAAGGTGTGGGATTTATGGGTAGCCTATGAACTCAACCAGATTAATGTCGATACTCTACACACCGACATTGTTAATGTTTTAACCTGAAAATTTTTTAGCAATAAATATTAAAAAATTGATTCAATGTTCATATATTGTTACTTTAGTCGCTAAAGTCTAGCGAAAAAAACTTCGTACGCCATATGACCGACTTCGTACGCCATTTGCCCGACTTCTTACGGCATTTGCCCAACTTTGTACGCCATTTGCCCGACTGGCTAGACCGATTCGGGCAAATGTCAAAATTCGGGCTTTTGGCATTTCCCCAGAAAAATTCATTGCGATGGGACAGGCTCTAGGCTATTCTGGAAAAGAATTGAAAACATTTGTCAAAGACTTGAAGGATGAAGAAAGAGTTAGGAGAATGGAGGAGCGGGAAAAAAAGCCTCAGCAGAAGCGGGATGAAAAAAGGCTCAGCAGGAAAAGAAAAAGGCTCAGCAGGAGCGGAAATGCGAGACGAGAATTTCAACTTCTGCGTGAGCGCGAAAAACGAGAGCATGAATTGAAGAAGCTGGAATTGGAGTCACAAACAAAAAAAGAGCCAAAGCCGATGGTTGAGGTAACAAAGATTCCATATCCAAAGTTCTCGGAAGGTGACGACGTAGACGCGTTTCTGCTCCGGTTTGAGGCATTGGCCTCGGCAAATGATCACCTTAGAAAGGGTTGGGGAATACTTCTGGGATCGCTATTAAGTTCCAAAACTTTGGACGTCTTTGGTCAATTGGATAGCAATCAAATGACAGATTACGAAATGGTCAAAGAGGCACTGTTGCGTCGTTTTGGTAAATCAGCAGAAGATTATCGGTTGAAATTCCAAGGAGAAAAACTAAATTCAGAAGAAATATGGGAACAATACTTGATGAAGCTAAACAGCTATCTCAAACGGTGGGTAGAGTTCGCAGGTTAAGAAGATTTCCAATTTTTTATTCTGAGGGAACAATTTTTTAGGAAATGCCCACCTGAGATGGTCGAGTACCTATTAGAGAAGGAGGCTCACAATGTTAACGTTTTGAGTCGTTGGGTTAATAAATACAACCAGGCTTATCCGGGAAAATATTACCCTGTACAAGAAAAAAAAAGAAATGGAGTACGGTTCATTCTACGACTAACAGTGACTCGGGAATGGTTGGACCCCGTTGTTACAATTGTCATCAAGTTGGAGATGTGGCGAAGGACTGCAGACAAGACAAGTCCAGTCATGTGCTAAGCACGTAGAGAGGCCACCATGACACCACCATGCAAAGATTCTGGAATAGTGAATGCATGTGCGGCCATGGTCCTCAAAGATAAAATGGACAAGGTCAGATTTAAGTGTGGCTGCGTTTCACCCGTCATAGCGGATGGCTGTTTTCATTCAGGAAAAAGACTTAAGTTTACCAGAGGTTTTGTCAATAAGAAACCTGTAAAGGTTTTGAGGGACACTGGCTGTACAGCGATTATGGTAAAGGAATCGTTAGTGCATCCACGTCAGATGACCGGAAGAACAAGACCATGTGTTTTGATCGACGGCACAGTACGTGTGGCTCCAACAGCAATAGTGAAACTCAAAACAGACTGGTTCAGAAGAACCAGAGAGGTTGTGTGCATGAAAAACTTACTTTGCGATCTGGCGCTGGGAAATGTTGAAGGAATTTCAAATGCAATGGCTGTAGGGAAACGTATTGGTCGCAACCACAGAAACCTACTCCTGACTACGACAACAAACAGAGAAATATTTGGGAAAATCATAGGAAAATGTTTGCTTACTCGGATTTGTATCAAAGCAGAACAAGTAAATTAAAAACGAATTTTTAAAACCAATGCTCTTATATGTAATTAAAACACAAATTTTGCAATCAATTTTTTCTTATATTACTCTTTTATTTTATACTAGCAGTGCCCGTAGCGGCTTCGCTCGCATAAAATTAGAGAATTTGAACCGTGAATACATAGTAGAGTACTGCACGGATCAATTTTTTAGGTCTCGGCTCGGCACGTCGACAACTTGGCCCAGCCCGTTTCAAAAACCGAATATCCTGGCCCGGCACGGCCCGTCTAATATGGGCCCGGTCCGTTTTTACAGGCCTAGAAGTTCTATATACTTGATGAAAAACTTCGGCCCGTCCCACCTTGACTTCAGGTTTAGCCCGGCCCGTCTGAACACCCTAAAATCACTAAAATGTTTATATACTTGGTTAAAAATCTCGGCCCGTCCCACCTTGATTTAAGGTTTAGGCAGGGCCTTATGAAGACCTTAAAATGACGGCTTGGCATGTCCGTCCGGTGATAAACTGAACTCATCTACTTTTGACCGGCACAAAACCTCAAAATACCAATTTTCACATCTGTAGCACTTACAGTTTTTGAGTAGCAGTTATTTTAAAATCAAATAACCCTTTTTCCACTTCACATTTGAGGTCCTGGAAACCAAATTTTCAAAAAATGGTGAAACACGTATATCATTATTTTTAGAGTAGAAACTAAATACTAATTTTACTTTTGTAGCATTTTCAGTTTTTGAGTAGCAGTTACTTTAAAAACCAAGTAATCCTATTTTCCACCCCATATTTGAAGTCCTGGAAACCAAATTTTCAAAAAATGGTAAAACACGTATATCATTATTTCTGGAGTAGAAACCAAATACTAATTTTTACTCCTGCAGCATCTACAGTTTTCGAGTAGCAGTTACATTAAAAACCAAATAACATTATTTTCCATCCCACATTTGAGGTCCTGGAAACCAGATTTTAAAAAAATGGTAAAACACGTATATCTTTATTTTTAGAATAGAAACTAAATACTAATTTTTACATCAGTGGTATTTACAGTTTTTGAGTAGCAGTTAGTTTGAAAAACAAATAACCCTATTTTCCACCCACATTTGAAGTCCTGGAAACCAAATTTTCAGAAAATGCTAAAACACCTATTTCATTATTTTGGGAGTAGAAACAAAATACTAATTTTTACTCCTGTAGCATTCACAGTTTTTGAGTAGCAGCTACTTTAAAAACCAAATAACCCAATTTTCCAACCAACATTTGAGGTCCGGGAAACCGAATTTTCAAAAAATGGAGAAACACGTATCTTTTTATTTTTTAAGAAAAATCCATATACCAAATTTCAAAATTTCCTCATATTTTGGTTTTCGAGATATACATTGTTTTAGAAAAAAGTTTGTTTTTCAGTTTTTTCCCCTCAGGAGCAAAATTTTCAAAAATCCTTTCTTAGCGGATGTTTACGCTATAAAAGTAATATAAGTTCCAAAATTCACGTTCCTAGGATGAGGCGTGTGAGCTCGGCGTTGATTATCAGTCAGTCAGTCAGTCAGTCAGGACATGTTCTTTTATATATATAGATTAAAGTCGAAATATCTTAATTATATCGAAACATCGAAATTAATTAAAATTAACTAAATTAATTGACTTATTGTAAAACTAATAATTGAATATTGCATTGTCTTCTATTTTGAGCATGTATGCAAAATTTGAAAAAAATCTATCGTCAGGAAGTGACTCAAAAATTGATTGCAAGATTTGAAACAGACAGAGAAACAGACAGACAGGGAAACAGAGACGACGAGTTAATAAAAGCATTGGTAAAAAGGAACACGTGTGACTCTTCAAAGTTGAAACAAAAAGTTGAGCCAAAAGTCCAAGCTTTGAATCCGCCAAAAGAAAGACCAAGGCTCAATCTTCTGCCCAGAGGCCAACATGGAGGGGTGGGGAAAAATGAAAACTTGAATTCGGCAATCTTCGGAGACACAACACGCAGAGCAATAGAGATTGAGAATAGGATTAAAGTAAATTACATCAAAGGCAAGGAGAACATCGGTGCTGACTTTCTTAGTCGTCAATGGAGTGACGATGAAATCAGAAACGCTGACGCGTTCCTTTTTTCGAAGAGGGGGGATATGTAAGATGAAGATGGCTCATCTTACGTATTCTTACGATATCATTATGAATCCCCTACTTATACAGAATACGATATTTGACGATAAGGATGAAGATGACGGTTCAGATAATTCTGAAGATTCTCGAGATGCAGAAAAAGTATCATTCATGTACAGTCGAAGTCCTTATTATAAATATTTCTATGAAGAAACTAAAGAAATACGGAAAGACTTGATTTTACTGGAAACCTATGGGCCTGAATGTACGGATAACACTTTCTACGATGAAAATTTATGTGAAGTGTTTCTTAAGAAATACGTTTATATGCTTCACTTATGGACTTGTTACACTAATCCAGAGGGCGAATGACTATCGAATGCACAGGTTGAAAACTGGTTTAGATACGTGAAAAATATAGTGTTGGGGAGAACGGAATTTAAAGGCAGGTCGTTTCCTTGATAAAACAAAAAAGACAATTTCTGCCCGATGCAAGGAAACTCTCGAGAAACTTCCCACTGGTAGGAGAAAGGTTAAGAAGAGACCGGCCGCGGAAAATATTTATAACTCGAAGAAGGTTTGGCTAAAAAAGCAGAAAAAAGATAAATCTTATTTCGAGGCTCTTGCTGCCAAAAAACAGCTTCTGCCAGTGCCTCTAACTGCTCTTACAAGAAATATCCAAAAGGCTGAAAATGGTCTAGTTCTCGAGGAGAGATATTATAAAGAATTAAGTTTAAACACAACTGCATTCATATGCAAGAGTGGCAATCAAAATTTATATTTAGATGATTTTGTCACTTTGTATGACAGGCAATGGTTATCAGCAAGATTGATTGACTATTATGTAGCAAGTATAATCAATCCGGATAATATTAATTATGTGACTTGCGACTTGACTCGCGCATGTTTCACTTTGACAACGTGAAATATTTGCCAAAGCAAGATGTGGAGTGGAACAGTTGCTACCGTTGAGGCTTTCGATGTTTTTCGAAGCTGTCACATAGAGGTCTTGAATGCAACCTGCATTTCGGCGCCAAAAATCATAAATTTCGTCTGTTTTTTGGATCATTATCTATACCGAGATGCTTACATCCTAGTCCTGCAACACTCTCTTCTAAATTATAGCTCAGAGAAATTTTTTCGCCCTTGAACTTATTTACGAAAAAATCAAGAAACCTCTTTAAGTCTATATCCATGTTTATCTTGTTCATAATCAAATGATTCCAAAAATACTTAATTTATGTATTTATGTCTAGAATCGTAACTGTGAAGTTCTATGTTTTGGAAATACATACACACACACATACATATATATATATATATATATATATATATATATATATATATATATATATATATATATATATATATATATATATATATATATATATATATATATATATGTAAGTATGTATGTATATATATATATATAAATGTATGTATATATATATACATATACATATATAAATGTATGTATATATATATATTATATTTATATATATAAACATATATATAAATATGTATATATACATATTTATATATATGTATATATACATATTTATATATGTATATATACATATATATACATATATATATATATATATATATATATATCTATAAAAATGAATGTTTGTATGTATATATGTATGTATGTATGTATGTATGTATGTCCTTTATGCATTGCTACACCATTTATCCGATCGTAATGAAATTTTCACACAACCTTGAGAGTCAAGGGGAATCAAATATAGAAAAAAATTTTTGAAATCCGTCACAAAATGAGCGAAGCGGGTGAGCGAGCGGGAACTATATATATACTAGCGGGGTTACCCGGCGTTGTTCGGGGGTTTTTGGAGTTTTTGTATCGTTTTTCTCTCTCTCCCGTTTAATTCCCCGTTTTAATCTAAATACTCAATCATCAATCATAGTTGAGCTAGAAATGATATTTTTCTATTTGGTGGAAAAATCTTGAGCGGGGCCGTTCCTACAGAGAACGAAAGCCTTCAATGTTTTGCAGCTCATTGATTTTGTATTAACTCGCCTTGAGGCTCATTACTGGTTTAGGCTTCTTGATGCCGACTTCATCTGAAAAATTACAGCCGCTAGTATGTAGTAATTCCAAAGAACAGACAGACGACAATGCTTTAGCTATGGATGTTGATCAAGATTTACCACAATCAACAGTTAATTCTTTGATGGGTGATTTTGATGCTGTTAATAAAATTAAAGAATTGTACATGTCAGATCCTATCACATCCTATCACATATGAGGCAGCCCTTAACTCATTCTGTATAAGGATTAAAACATCTAGCAAAACAGTATTGCATTCATCACTACATTGTTTTGGCAAGTACAACGGTGTAGCCACAAGCAAGCTGGTCAGTTTGAAGAGAATTGGTGTCCAGCCCACTGCATTTGCTAGACGTAAGTAGGGGGAGCGAAAACAATGCTATCTCGGTGCCCCCCCCCCTAAATCATCTTTTTCATCTTTTACCTTCTAGACTTCTTCGAAGATGTTTACAAAAATCTAGATAAAAATAACTCAATAGATCTAATTTATATAGACTTTGCAAAGGCTTTTCACAAAGAACCTCATAAAAGACTAGAAAAGAAATTGCATGCATACGGAATACAGGGGAAATTACTTAATTGGATCACCAACTGGTTGAAAGAAAGAAGACAACGAGTACGGATCAAAAAAGCGGTCTCAAGTTGGGTAGATGTAACAAGTGGAGTTCCAAAAGGATCAGTGTTAGGACCACTATTGTTTATAATTTACATAGATGACATTGACAATGGAATAGCTTCAAAAGTTTCAAAGTTTGCAGATGACACAAAACTATGTGCAAAAGTCAACAACAAGGAAGAAGCGAAGATATTAGAATGTGATCTAGCAAAATTATTCCAATGGTCTACAGACTGGCAAATGCTCTTCAATATTGATAAATGTGCAGTAATGCACATAGGAGCAAGAAATAAGAAATGTGACTACCAACTTGGAGGAAAACAACTGAGATCAACAGAAGAAGAAAGGGACCTGGGAATCATCATCCACCAAGACATGAAACCATCAAGACAATGTCAGACAGCTGCGGCCAAGGCAAACAGAATGCTAGTATCTATCAAAAGAACTGTGATAAGCAAAGAAAAAAAAATCATGATCTTGAACCTGTACAAAACTCTAGTTCGGCCTCATCTAAAATACTGTGTCCAAGCATGGAACCCACACTTGAAAAAAGACAAAGAAATTCTAGAAAAAGTTCAGCGAAGAGCAACAAAAATGATTAAGGGATTTCAAGCATTAAAGTATGCGGATAGGCTGTCCACGTGTGGCTTAACAACGTTAGAAATAAAAAGAAACAGAGGAGATCTCATTGAAACATTCAAGCTGATGAAAAACAAAGAAGATATTCCAGCATCAAGATATTTCCAGACAGCGAATAGAGTAGGACTACGGGGTCACAGGCACAAGATCTTTAAACAATCGGAGGGGAAATTTAAGCAGAGATTCTTCAGCAGCAGAGTCATCAATGCCTGGAACCAGCTGAGTTGAAAAAGCAGTCTCTGTTGAGTCGATTAAACATTTTAAAGTGATGCTTGGACAAATTGGTTTTTAACCAGTAGTGGTTCTCACACAGACTATTTAGTCTTCCGGACCACTTTAAACCATGTTATTATTATTATTTATTATTATTAATTGTCGACTTCTGAATATTTAATATTTTGTAGCAACATGATTGGATGATTGAACTAAATTATAAAATTTAAATAAAAACCTTTACAATAATAGTTACCGAGATATTAGCTTTGCAACATCGGTGTTGTTAAAGCGTAAATCAGAGAGGGGTCTACTACCTGAGTGTCTGCTAGGTAGTAAAAGTAATTGTCGGCTTCTGAATTTTTAATATTTTGTATAAACATGATTGAACTGAATTTTAAAATTTAAATCAAAAATTTGACAATAATAGTTACCGAGATATAAGTTTTGCAACATCGGTTGTAAATCAGTAAGGAGTCCGCTTTGGTTCTAAGTTTTGAATTTTGTATAGTATAAATAAAGTTAAAATAGAAACTTAAAATTATTTATAAAATGTTTTAGTTACTGAAAATGAGTTCTTAAATTTTTGGTGCTTCCGTACATTTTTGTTTATTTTATGGTAAATGCAAATTAAATCTCAAATATCTTTTCAAATCGTTGTTGTCGGTTTTTTATTTCAACCCTCTCATTTTTAAAATTTAATTGTCTAACATTACCGATATTTCTTTTTTATATTTAAATAAAATAATTTGAGTGTCTGCCAGCTTTCCCCGTGCATTTCATAAGCTTTTCACCGTGTTACGAGTGTCTGCTAGCTTTAACGCATGGTGGGAAAAGAAAAAATTGTCATATGTAGTTGGTAAATTTATCGACTTGAGAACCGCACCAATAAATTGTTATAAATATTTCCACATTCTGATGATGCTTTTGTGATTGTGAATTGTGATGCAACTTCGAAAATTAGTAAAATTAGTGATGGGTCATAAATTCCACACTGTGATTTCACCGGGCCTACTTACTGCTTGGTAAACATGGAATGCTATATTTATTAAAATTTTTGTAATATTAGTATTACTCGTGACTCAAAGATACTTTAATGCTCAAGCAAAAAAATCGTCAATCCAATTATTAAATTGTTTGCTATATTTTAGTATATAAAATATCAACAGTAAAAAGAAAGCGTGTAATAATGCAGCCAGATAGATATATGCAAATATAATGCAATTCAACTTTAGATTTCTTAATTGTTTTTTTGTTCATGCATAATTGCATTATGATTGCATTAACATTATTTGGATAATTAAAAAGTCCAAAGTCCACTTGATATCATTGCTAAAAACCTTAACAACGTTAATTGCTTTTGTTAATTGGCAATCATCTTTTGCAAATAGTTTTAAATTGTCCATATATAACAGATGAATAATTCGCTGATTTTTGTTCATACCATAGCCAAGGTCTTCGCTGTTCAACATATTGGTTAGTGGTATCAGAGAAATACAAAACAGTAACGGTGACAAAGAATCTCATTGAAAAATTCCTCGTTTGATGTTGATTACTCCGGTGCATATATATCCTTCGGCGTGGTAGAGCTTCATCTCGATTTTCCATTGTTGCATGACAGTCTCCAGGAATTGTATGATTATTGGGTTTGCTTTGTAGATTCTTAAAGCATTTACTATCCAGCTATGTGGAACACTGTCAAAAGCTTTTTTGTAATCAATCCAAGCCATGCTGAGATTGTGTTTTTTGGCTTTTGCATTTTCAACGATGGCTATGTCCATGAGGAGTTAATCCTTGCATCCACGACAACCTTTTCTGCATTCCTTCTGCTCTGTTGGCAAGATGTTGTTGTCCAAAAGATGTTTATAAAGTCTTTGAGAAATTGAAGCAGTCATAATCTTATACACTGTAGGCAGACACGTAATTGGACGATAGTTTTTTGGATCTTTTGTTTCTTTTCCCTGCAGTGAACCAACATGTTTTCTTTGTTGCTTATTTATTTATTTATTTGTTTGTGTTTATTTATTTATACTTTTTTGTTAGAAGGAATAAAAGACGGCTAACGTACGCAACGAAACCACTGGTTCGAGGCACCTATTGAGACCTATTCTATCAAACAACGGGCTTCCTTCTTATCTTATGATTCCATTCCTCACTTCTCTCCTTCCCAGTTTATTTCTGAGGCGAGCCAGCCCTCCCAACTTCCAGCCCACCCACCCCACCCCACAGTTCCGATACATAAAACATTTCGGTCAGAGTTGAGATAAAGAAGTCGATTAAAAAGAAACAGAAAAGCGGAGAAAAAGAAAAAAAGAAGAAGAAGAAGAAGAAAGAAACTTTTACTGTTTTTACTTTCCAGGTGAGAAAAAGAAAGAAAGAAAGAAAGAGAAAGTTTTACTGTTTTTACCAATGCTTTTATTAACTCGTCGTCTCTGTTTCTCTGTCTGTCTGTTTGTTTCTCTGTCTGTCTGTTTGTTTCTCTGTCTGTTTCAAATCTTGCAATCAATTTTTGAGTCACTTCCTGATGATAGATTTTTTTCAAATTTTGCATACATGCTCAAAATAGAAGACAATGCAATATTCAATTATTAGTTTTACAATAAGTCAATTAATTTAGTTAATTTTAATTAAAATCGATATTTTGATATAATTAAGATATTTCGACTTTAATATAAAATAAAAGAGTAATATAAGAAAAAATTGATTGCAAAATTTGTGTTTTAATTACATATAAGAGCATTGATTTTAAAAATTCGTTTTTAATTTACTTGTTACCTTTCATGTTGTTAACGTGTGTTAACGTCTGTAATGTTGTTCCTGATGTTGTCCTTGTGTGAATTAAAATTGGGATAAATATCACTAACCACCACCACCACCATCCTTGTCACCACTACCAACATCATCACCACCACCGCCATTGTCATCACCCACACAACTGCAATTATCTCTTTGAAAAAAATTGATTTGCACTTTGACTTGGTGAAATCTTTTTTTACTCGCTCGTGCGTACGAATTTGAACCAGTTCGAATATTTATTTATTAAAGATTTATAATTAATGATGCCTAATGGGACTGAAAGTTATGAACGATTGGATGGATGTGCGTATGGATGAATGTGCGGACGGATGGATGGTATGGATGAGCAAAAGGAAAAATGGAGAATAAAACATTGATTTCAGTCCTGATACAATAATAAGTTTGTAATGTCGGGGCCCTTTTGTCTTGGGCCCAATTGATGGGGTACCGTTTTCAATGAGTTATGTTTGCTGCGCGTCTTGCTCTTGCCATGGACTTCTTAATATAAGAAGTCATATTTTAATCTCGATTGCGTGCATAATTGTCTACTTGCGGCATTCTATTTTGTATTTGCTTGTGAGTAAACTCCTTAGTGAATAAAGATTTTGTTGAAAAAGTTAAGTTCAGACAAATCATAACTAACTACTCGCTTTCTCTTTCTCCCTCCCTCCCTCTCTCTCTCTCTCTCTCTCTCTCTCTCTCTCTCTTTTTTTTCTCTCTTTCTCTCTCGCATGCGCGAGAGTGAGAGGAGGAAAAGAGGAAAAGACAACAACTTGATGAGTCAGAAAGTTCGATGAGCCTGCATGCTGTAGGCATGTGTGTATGTGTGCAATAATCATGAATCAACTTGAATGAAACAGTCGCACAGTGCGCAATGTGTGCTAGTGAAGATGTGATAGAACTTGTGCGTCCGGCGCTGATAGTTAGGTGCAGCTTTCCACCGATAACTATAAATAGGAGATCGAAATTCGCGCTGCCTCCACTTTCGCTTTGTGAGGTGAGGTGAGTGAAGCTTTGGTTTGCACGTAACTTATATAAATTTTTTCACAATTTCTCAAATTAATAGTAGGAAAAACAAATACATTTTTAAAATAAAATTAATATTTAAAAAAAAAGAAAAAAAACATAAAAGAAGATTATCAAAAGAAGAAGAAGAAGAAGAAGAAGTAGAAAGTAAGTTATGAGCTATGAATTATAGGAATATTATTTTATACTTTTTAGGGTGCAAGAAAAATTTTGTAAAAATTTAATTTTTATTTTGTAAAAATTTATATATATATAAAGATAAGCTCCAGGAAGTTAGGGTTAGTGCCTACTGATCCCAGGACAACTGATCCCAGTACAACTGATCCCAGGACAACTGATCCCAGGACAACTGATCCCACGGACAACTGATCCCAGTACAACTGATCCCACGGACAACTGATCCCATGGACAACTGATCCCATGAACAACTGATCCCATAGACATAAGCAACTCGTTTTTAGCTCCAGGAAGTTAGCAACGTTTCGGGCAACGATTTCCGGCAATTATTATTTGTCACTAGGAAAGTGTAAAATGTAATTAGATATTTGAATTCTACGTTAAATTTGCTATAAGAATACATTTGTTTGAAGGGACGGATAATTTTATTATTTTTTTGATGAAGTTGTTTCTGATTGGCTGTGTCGGTAACATATTTGTAAGGTCAAGTCGTGGAAGGCATTTTTCACAAAGTGTCAATAAATATTTAAAAATAATTTTTGCACTGTTCAATCAAGCTTATATTTCTCTATAAGAATTACATTAGCAGTTTGAGCGGAAATGTAAATTGAATTTTTAATTAATATATTTTCGTGTTAGCTTTGATCGATTGAAAGCGGAAGCATTACTGTAAATGACGTTTATTATTATTTGTCACTACGAAAGTGTAAGTTCAAGTCGTGGAAGGCATTTTTCATAAAGTGTCAATGAATATTTTAAAATAATTTTTGCACTGTTTAATCAAGCTGATATTTCTCTAGAAGAAAACATTTGTTTGAAGGGGCGGACAATTTTAGTTTAATTTTTATTCAATTAATTTGTGGCGACTTGGAGTGAAAATAGACATCGTTTCCCGCTTCGTTGCTAACTTCATTCACCTTACAACATCAACAACTTTAATAAAACAAATGGTTATAAAAAAATATTATATGAATTATAGGAATATTCTTTTATACTTTGTAGGGCGCAAGAAAAACGTTGGTTTTTAAAAAATGAATTTTTTATTATGTAAAAATTTATATATAAAAAATATATTGTTGACGTCAATTTATCTTGAACTCCCCCCTCCCCCATGTCAACAATTGTCAAACTTTTTCAAACCCCCTCCCCCCTATTTTGTTGACATAATTAATGGATGCCCTTTAGCAAAGAATACTTAATAGTGAAGACTGTGAAGAGTAGTGAAGACGCGAAAGTGACTAAGAGAAGAAGAACAAAGATCAGACTTAGGAGGTTTTGTATTAAATTAGTTAAGTAGAGAGGAGAAGGACAATTTTTTGTTTTATACATTAATAAACAGATTTTAAAAATCACCCTATATCTAAGAGGAAGCCAATGGAGAAGAACAAGAGATGGAGAGATGTGAGAGAAGTAGGAGGTGTGAGAAACTATGAGACGTTGCATGAGACGTTGTATTTAAAGCCCATAGCACGATATAATGGCCCAATAATATTTGTGGCATTCATTTAAAAGTTTTCGCGCGTTTCACCCTGTATGCGTGCATCGTTTAGCTTTGGATTTTCCCTCTACCATCCATCCTTCAGAACTTTGTATGTGATCGTGCGCTGGTGTTCGCTCTCGTATTACAGTGTTTTAACACATTTGTATGTGAGCGTGTGCAAGTGCGCGCTCACTGCAGGGCCGTAACCAGCTATTGGGCCGGGGGGGCTCAGGCCCCCCCAGTTTTGTTCATGCCTCCCCTGTTTTGGTCGGGCCCCCCAGCTCATTCAGGCCCCCCGTTTTTTGTATTGCTGTCCAGTTAATATAAAACCGCACAATTTCTCTAATAATAATACAAGAGAAAGAGCTACTGAGAGGGCAAGAAAAAGAGAGATACTGAAAAGTTAAAGAACCAGCAAAATAAGCTGTCCAGTAGAGAATGAAAGAGAGACTGTAAAGAGCTAGGCTACTAACATATAGAGGGAGAGAGTACTGTTAAAGAACTTAGGAGCCTAGCAGAATAGGCAGCTCACGTTGAGGACTGAGATATGCTAAATAAGTTAATGGGTAGAGAATATCACCGCTCACAGAGAGAGGCAAAGAGAGATGCTAATAGAAGAGACTTACCACAGTGACCGGATGCAGTGACCACATGCAAGAACACTCTACTACACATTAACATAAATTTCATTGTTGTTTGTTTGCGTCCTCGTCACTTTCTTTCTCAGCGTTCAAGATCGACATTTTATCTTCAGCATTTGTTTTATTTCAAATTCAAATTAATTTGGTAGAATAAGGTAGAATAAGATTCAAATTTCAATCGCTGAACCTGTTTTTTTTGCGTAAAGCTCATTTTGAGGGTCAAATCACTGGCACGCGCAACTTATGTAAAAAAAAAATTTATACAGTGCCCCCCCCCCCCAAAAAGTTCTTGGGCCCCCCCATTTCCAAATTCCTGGTTACGGCCATTCCAATATCTCCAGCAGCTTCCTTTGTTGTATCCAAAGTTTCTACTTCAAGCGACACGGCCAACACGTAGGTAAGGGAAACAGCTAGCAGGCCATTAGCTGACCTTACTATGCAAATCAGTTTTGTACTTTGGTCGTTTATTTCGTTCTTTGCCGTCTCTCCGTTCTATCGATATATTCTATATAGAATATTCCCCCACCCCTGAAAAATTCTAAGATATTTAGTTTTTTGATCTTATAAAGCCTATTGACCCTAGAAGATATTTCGCCCCCCCCCCCTGAAAAATTCTAAGATATGTATACTAGATTTATGATTCTCTAAATATTATAATGTGTCGATGAGTCATTCCAATATCTCCAGCAGCTTCCTTTGTTATATCCAAAGTTTCATCAAGCGACACGGCCGACACGTAGGTAAGGGAAACAGCTAGCAGGCCATTAGCTGACCTTACTATGCAAATCAGTTTTGTACTTTGGCCGTTTATTTCGTTCTTTGCCGTCTATCCGTTCTATCGATCTGAATTGCTTAGTAAAAATTACATTGAAAAATTGCAAAGTTTCATATCTGAAAATAAAATCTAGTGAGTCTTCTGAATGATTTTGTCACGATTTAATTAAAAATAATTAATTTAAAATAATTATCAGCCACAAATTTAAATCATCAGCCGGATAATTTAAAATTCAAGCCGAATAATAATTTTACGCGTAAATTCGGCTAATCCGGATATCAGCCGAAATATTTGTTCAGCCAGCCACAAACATAAAAAAATTCGGCTAGGAGGTCTACTTTGAATAACACGTCCAGATTAAAAACAAAAACAAATACCAATTTTTAAATTTCAGTCATTTATAGATGCTTTCTTTGTTTTGTGAACATGAATAATTCGCGAAGACAAGTGGTAATTTTTCTAATCAGCTTAATGGTCTTGCGGTTTGGTAAATACGCTTCGCTTCTCGCATCAAAGCACATCCCAAACAATTTATATTTAAGCAATATTTTAAATTATTTTTGATAATTATTAAACTAGATAATATTTTAAAAAATTAAATATATTTTTATATATTTTTAAGTCGATCAGGCACATCCCATCCTAGAGGCGGAGCATAGAAATTAAGGAGCGGATTAAAAACAAAAACAAATACCAATTTTTAAATTTCAGTCATTTATAGATGCTTTCTTTGTTTTGTGAACATGAATAATTCGCGAAGACAAGTGGTAATTTTTCTAATCAGCTTAATGGTCTTGCGGTTTGGTAAATACGCTTCGCTTCTCGCATCAAAGCACATCCCAAACAATTTATATTTAAGCAATATTTTAAATTATTTTTGATAATTATTAAACTAGATAATATTTTAAAAAATTAAATATATTTTTATATATTTTTAAGTCGATCAGGCACATCCCATCCTAGAGGCGGAGCATAGAAATTAAGGAGCGGAATTTATTTATACCCCGGATTCTACGGTTTTACCAATAAAATCTGGTGAGTCTTCTGAATGATTTTGTCACGATTTTCTTCATCGTATAATTTTATTTTATTCGTGTATAGCTTTTGGTTGATTTGTGTGGCGAATTAATAAAGTTATAGCAGATATTTTGCCCTACCCCATCTGTTCAATTCTAAGATAGGCAGTCGCACGAAAAATTCAAAATTAAAATTTCAAAAAAAAAATTATATATTTGAAAAGTGGTAATGAATAAAAACTCAAATATTAACTTTCTTTTTAAATACGACTTATATTTGTGGAGTTATAACGTTTTGAAAATCGCGAAACACGACACAAGATCTAACAGGCTAAGCGTTGAAAACATGATGCACAGCTAACGCGCAGCTGAGGGATGTGTACGCTTGGTTTATAGTGTACTTTAAATAGATTTCCTTTGAAACAAAAGATATGACAATCACGAAACTATATATCAGAAGAAAGCTAATTTAACAAGAAACACGAATTGATAAATAAATATTAGAAACATTTACATGGTTTGTGCAGAGACGAGTTTTAGCATAAAGTTATCTTATTTATCCAGGCTATCAGAGCTATGAACGTTGAATAAACAAACTGCTTCATGGCTAAATTCCCAATTACTAGGTCAAATTTTGTTTCAACCAATATCCAGGGTCCCACATCATGTTTTAAATAAACTTCACTAGCTTCCTATGACACATTTTGATTAACAGGCACTCATTTATTGTTAAACTTAAACAAACAAACTGCTTCTTGCTTTTCCCAGGGTACCAGTTCTTCCAACTGCCTGTCTTTTTATGAGTTTTACTCATGAGAAAATTCTTTATTTATGCAACAGAAAAGTAAAACAAAGATGATTTTGTTTATTATTAGGGGTACTGAAAGAACCGGATAAGTCTTTTGAACGAAGTTCATCAGAGCTGAGCTTGATCTCTCCATCTCATAGGTTGGTAGTAGTAATAGTGATTTTTGAATCTGTTGAAAAATCGAATACAAAAAACCTGTTATTTCCTGAAGTATTTCACTAAATTTAAACCTAATTAGTACGTCTCCTAATTAACATATTGTAATTATTTTTGGATATGTTCTAGTTTAATGTTGATAGAATATATATACCAAATCTTGATGCTGAATTCCGCATATTAAAACAATCATTAACAATTAAACCTGACTGATCATCGGCGTCTATACGCGTCGATCAAACGCGGACGCGCGATTTTTTTTATCATCTCACATCATTAAACACCGATATCTCATCATCTAGGTAACGTATTGTAATGATATTTAGATATGTTATAGTTTAATGTTTATAAAATCTATATTCCAAAGATAAATTGCGAATTTCGCGTTTTAAAGAAATTATAAACACTTAAACGTGACTCTTTGTCGCCGACCACACTCATCAAACCAGGGTCTCAATAAGAACAATTTCTGAATATTCCCGTGTTTCAATTTTTACGAAAATTGGACAACTTAAAGTTTAATGTATACTAATTATAAATAAAAAATTTTTTAATTAAGGACGGCCTTATTATAAAATTATATGCCCACAAAGCTTTACTTAAATACACGCGCACAAAGATACAACGCCGCTTACTCACGCGGAGATGCAAAATTTTCCCGCACTACCTACTCATGTTAAACATCGATATCTCGTCTTCTAAGTAACATATTGTAATGGAAATTGAATATGTTATAGTTTAATGTTGAAACAATATTATAAACCGATTAGAAATATTGAATAGCGCCTAATAAATAACTTATATGAACAACAAAATGACACCAACCTCAAAAAGCAAAATAAGTGGAAGCGGCATCGTTGAAGACGGTATTTATAGGTATCGCTGGAAAGCTTAGAATCTTCCGAAAACTATGGTCCACTTAATTATAGCTTAATTCCTATTGGTCCGAAGTTATAAACAAAAGAAGCTACCCCTACTTCCCGCGTATCTACAAAACCGCGCTCAAGCTGTACCACAGCATCTTCACAAGAGCACAACAGCACGCATTGAAGGTTCGTGCGACTGCCTATTCTAAGATATGTAGTTTTTCAAACTTATAAAGCTTATTGACCCTACTAGGCCTACTAGAAGATATTTCGCTCCCTGAAAAATTTTAAGATATGGGTAATCCTGCAGTATAGCGTCCTGAACCGATTTCGATGAAAAAACGGTTTAAAAAACTGTTTAATAGAATAACCATAGAACATTATCAAAACATATTACGAACATGTATTTTACAGAAAACCGACTTTAAGCAAAAATATCCAAAGGCAATGTTGACACGCGGAATAATACAATTCAAGGAATGAAAAGCAAGGAAGAGTTAATATTCAAATAAAATAACATAATAAAATAATAAATACATTTTAAAAAGTTACAAATAAATTTTTAATTATTTAAATTTTAAAAAATCGAGCGCTGAGTGGAAATTTATCTATGACTAGCGGGGGATCCAGCGTTGCCCGGGGTTTTTCCATCATTTTTCTTGCTCCCGATCGTTTTTCCGCTCCCGATCGTTTTCCCGCTCCCGATGGCCTTCCCGTTCCCGTTCCCGGCCGCATTCCCGCTCCCGATTGCTCTTCTCTTCCTGGTCGCTTTCTCGCTCGCTCTTTCGCTCTCCAAACGATTCTGCTAGCCACATGACCTCTAAAACTCAAAATTTCTGCTCCAAGAAATATGATAGAAACCGTACCAAAGACAGCCAAGTCGCCAAGTACTTTTACTTTGATATTATTTTAATTTTTCTTGGTGTTCTGTTGCTAATTTATTGTTTTCAATGTTTTTTTAATTTTTCTTAAGGCATATTGACATAAAGCGCCGCATTTAAAGAAACGATTTTAGACATGGAGCGGGTTACACAACTCGTACTTCTAAAGCAAACTAATATTTTTCAATTTTTTACTTCCAAATTTTTTTATATTTTTTTTCCTAAATTTAAACACATTTTTATTTTAAATGTGTTTAATTTTTATTACCTTTATTCCTACTGTTCACTTCTATCGCTATTGACAAATAGATCTTCATCGGGAACTACGTTAACTTTGGGAGTAATTTATAAATGTTCTAAAGTGCTATAATTTTTGTTTTTTTCAGTTATTTATGTTGTAATTAGTCTTTATTTCCCTTATTTATGTTTTAAATATCATTTACGTTAAAAAACCGGCCATTTTTCATCGAAATCGGTTCAGGACGCTATACTGCAGGATTACCAAGATATGTATACTCGATTTATGATTCACGGCATAAGTTAGTCGTTAGTCGAGGTACCCGAGAAGTACCCCGTTACATATTTGTTTTTAGTGTATTTCGTTTTGTTTTTTCTCTTAAATTTAAATTTGTAAAGAAATAAAAATTGTTTTAAAAACTAACATAAGTAAATGGTAAAAAGTTAATTTTGTTTTTTAGTCACAATTTTTTCTCTTGTTAAGTCAGTGCCCATGTCAATTAAATATCAGAATATATGTTTGATGAGTATGTAACATTGCAGATTGTATTTAATTTAAAAAACAGAAACGTTCTGTAATGGAAAAAATAGAAAAAAAAGAAACACTGTTGAACTATTTTTTTATTTTTTTTTTTCAAACCCAAATCTAATAAAGAAACATGGACAAGTTTGTTGCAAGAATGCCCAGGAATACAGATCAGATTAC
Source organism: Erpobdella octoculata (assembly GCA_963978895.1). NCBI lineage: Eukaryota > Metazoa > Annelida > Clitellata > Hirudinida > Erpobdellidae > Erpobdella > Erpobdella octoculata. The sequence continues at coordinate 4,594,475 of OZ022244.1, read as the reverse complement.
AGATACGAGTAATCTGAAACTACCATCAGCATCCATTGCAGCTCCTCCAATAGCATCAAGGCAAGCTGTAGCTCCTAGTGATTTAAAACTGGACTCGATTTCTTGTTTAAAGCCTACGACTTTTCCTAAAGACAAGCATAATCGCCCCTTTAGGACGCAGTGATATGATCTTTTTTCGTGGCTTGAATATTCTGTCGAAAGAGATGCAGCCTATTGTTTTCCTTGTCGTCGTTTCCAAAGCCATGCTTCAAAAGAAACCGCTTTTACATTAACTGGATATATAGGAACTGGAAAACAGCCCTTGGTGATAAGAAGGAAGGATTTCAACAACATGAATCGACGGCAACGCATATTTCTGCTATGCCAATGTGGATGGAAATGAAAAAGCGTTCCGAATTGGATATGAATGTCTCTACACTGGTGAATGACGAACAATTAAAACGAAATCGTTACTACGTAACCAGTGTTGCAGAAGTTATTCAGTTTCTTGTTTCCAATGAACTGTCTTTAAGAGGAACTTGGGAAAAAGCTGATTGATGTGACACAGGTCATTTTATGAATCTTTTTAACTATACGTTGAAAAAAGACAAAAAATTGGCAGAAATCTACAAAACTATCCCAGCCAGTGCTAAATACACGTCGTGGAAAATTCAAAATGAAGTAATAGAATTGATGAACGATATGGTTGCGAGTAGTGTTGCTGATGATGTTAGATCTGCTGATGCACCTTGGTAAGTTTTACATATATTGGTATAGATTTGGACACGTTTTTAATAGATATGGTTTTTAGCTTTTTTTAGTTTGCCCCCTCTGGGCGATAGCTGGCCCCCCCAGAGCCCGACGTCTAGTTGCGGGGCTGCTATGGTGCGAGCGGGGAACTGTGTTTTTATCGACAGTTGACAGTTAATCGACTTAAATTGGAAAGTCGATTAACCTGCGAAGAAATCGATTAACCTGCGAAGCAGTCGATTATCTTGCGAAGCAGTCGATTATCTTGCGAAGGAGTCGATAATCTTGCGAAGGAGTCGATAATCTTGCGAAGGAGTCGATAATCCTGCGAAGGAGTCGATTATCCTGCAAGTCGATTAAACAGCGCACGCTTTGCTATGCATGACAACAAAACGCATCGGCATGGGTCGATATAGGTATATTAACCTAAGTCGCAATTGTCTCTGGTATATTTAAAGATGGCTGCTTAATCACTTGATGGTGTTTTCATATAGACTGTATGCTAAGTACTACTATATCAGCATAATTGCAGTATTATTATCTTAAATTAATTTAAACAATTTCTGAATTGTTAATTCAAAGTTGGTAATTTTTATTAATAAATAATTCTGTCGCTAGAGTTAAATGCTAGATGCCGTAGGCAAGTTTCTGCAAATGCCCACAAGGCACACAAAGGAAATGACCGGAGGCGCTCTATAATTATTCATATTGATTAAAAACTGAATATTCATAGTGCATAGGCTACTAAGGCTACTATTAACTGTAGTACTTTTCTTTGTTTGCTTTATGCTGTAACTTTTAGTAGCTGATAGGCATTGGTGTGTATGCTCCGTCGACCGGTCTCAGAATGTCCAGAAGAATATCGGACAACATTTCAATTTTTGCTGCAGAAATAGAAGCAATCAAAATAGCTCTTAATCTATATAAAAATCATTTACTTTCATCAAATGCATTAGAATCTGATCCACTACAAAATCTTGTAATTTCTACAGATACTTTAAGAGCCGTCAAAGCATTAGACATTTGTCACAATTTTGCAAAATCTCACTACCAACAATCTATCGTACAAACTACAACTAATCTTTTCAGAAATAGGAACGTTGTATGCAAGTTGGTCTGGAATGTAAGCCACATTGGCGTGCAGGGTAATGAAATTGCCGACGTTCTTGCCAAAACGGCAACCACTTACACCGAAATCCAAATAGATGTTACCATTGAAACTCCAGATTACAAGAAAATAAACAAATCAAAGATTCTAAATGAATGGCACAACACTTGGAAAACTGTGGAAATTAATGAGTTATACAAAAAACTATAGTACCTCTTCCAAGTCTTATTTCTCCGTTCTTTGACACTCCCAGAAAAAAGAAATCTTTCTATCTAGACTTCGGTTAAATCGAATTCTTTTAAACGGACGACTAAAATCTATGAATCTTCATCCCACTGGTTTTTATTACACAGAGGTTAGTGAACGGTAACTTTTTATTCATTTAATTTATTAGGTTTACCATCCATTACGCTCAACAATAACATTCAATTTGATGTCAATAAATATTTAAAAAATAATCTCAATTGCCTCATTTCAACTGATTCTAAAATGGCCAGCCAACATGTGTGTTTTTAATTTTAATTATAAACTGACCAGGCTATTTGCATAAATGTATACAAAAAAACCCAAAAAAGTACCCGGGTGACGCCGGGTTGCCAGCTAGTATACATAATAAAAACTATCAGTACGATAGTACAATTCTATAACTGAAAACGTGGGCCGCATCAGAGAATGTGAAACAATCAGGACCAACGTTTTAAATTATAATGGTAGCTTTTAGTATTCATGCTAAACAAATGTAAAGCCTGAGAATGTTTTTTTGTTTTTTTTTTTGTAGATGAGATAGATGGTTATTTGTGTGTGTGCCTTGTGGGCGTATACAGGAACTTGCCTATAGCGCGTAACTCTAGCGACTGAATTATAAAAAAATAAAAAATTTCAAACTCTCAATTCAAAATTTAGAAAATGTTCAAATATATTTTTAAATAATTCAGAAAAACTTCTAATATGTTTTAAATATTGATACTGCAGTACAGTGCTGATATAGAAGTCTATGTAAAAACACCGCCAAGTGAATAAGCAGCCATCCTTAAATAGACCAGATAGTTGAATAGGAGCCAATGGTCACTCAGGTTAATATACCTATGTCGACCCATGCGATGCTTTTTGTTGTAATGCACAGCAAAGCGTGCGTTGGTTAATCGACTTGCAGGATTATCGACTCCTTCGCAGGATTATCGACCCCTTCGCAGGATTATCGACCCCTTCGCAGGATTATCGACTCCTTCGCAGGATTATCGACTCCTTCGCAGGATTATCGACTCCTTCGCAGGATTATCGACTCCTTCGCAGGATTATCGACTCCTTCGCAGGTTAGTCGACTTTCCAATTAGGGTCGATTAACTGTCAACTGTCGATAAACCTTACAATAACCGGTGCGAGCCAATCAACTAGCTTAGTGTAAATAATTTTATCCAATCAGATTGTCGTGATGGTCTCATCATAATTTTTGAGAACGTTTTTTCAGAAATCTAATTGCTTGATATTATCAAATGGTCATTCGATCACTTGATTTTATTGAGATTATCTATGCTATGAATATGTCTGAAAGGTTAGGATCAGACCTTCTCTCATCTCTGCACTTTTTAAATGCTGAAATCTGTCTGCTTTTAAACACGGACGTTCCATTGTTGGAGTGCGTGACAATTAAGTTTTTATAAAATTTTATATTTATATATTAGCAATTAAAAATTATGAACTACTACTATAAATTATAAGCATTGTTCTTCAGAGATGTGAGGGAGTGCTTTAGTTGTTCTTTAAAATGGCACCACAAAAGCACAAATTTCGCTACATTTGAATGTTACTTGTGAAGGTAATTGTACTTCTTTTTATTTGTTTACAGGTTCATATTAATGGTACGGAAGGGCTACAGGGATCCTCCTTACCACAACTGGTCACACGCATTTACTATATCTCATCAGGTCAGTTTATTGCATTTATATATATTTATTTATATATTACTAGCGGGGGCACACGGCGTTGGCCGGGGATTTTTAGAGGTTTACCTAATGCGTTTCTTTTTCGCTCCCGTTTCCTTCCCGCTTGCGCTCCTGCTCGTTATCCGTTCCCTGTCATTTTTTCGCTCTCAGTTCCCCCCCCTAGATCCGATTCTACATACATACATACATACATTCATACATACATACATACATACATACATACATACATACATACATACATACATACATACACACACACATACATACATACATAGATACATACACACATAGATACATACACACATACATACATACATACGTACATACATACATACGTACATACATACATACATACATACATACATACATACATACATACATACATACATACATACATACGTACATACATACATACATAGATACATACACACTCCCGCTCCCGGTCGTTATTCGTTCCCTGTAGCTTTCCCGCTCATTCTTTCGCTCTCAGTTGACCCCCCCTCTAGATCCGATTCTACATACATACATACATACATACATACATACATACATACATACATACATACATACATACATACATACATACATACATACATACATACATACATACATACATACATACATACATACATACATACATACATACATACATATATATATATATATAGTTCCCGCTTGCTCACCCGCTCCGCTCATTTTGTGACGGATTTCAAAATTTTTTTTTCTATATTTGATTTTCCTTGACTCTCAAGGTTGTGTGAAAATTTCATTACGATTGGATGAATGGTGTAGCAATGCATAAATAACATACCTATATATATATATACATACATATATACAAACATTAATTTTTATATATATAGATATATATCTTTAAAATTTATTGAAATTTCATGACCTACTCTCGATTTAGTTACATTACAAATAAGACAAGTATAACATTGTTACTCTCAGTGACTTGGAGGCTTTCTCACTGTTTGTTTCATGTCTTTGCCATGATATCGACCACCGAGGAACCACAAATTCATTTCAAGTGGCTTCTGTTAGTACTAAAAATAGTACTTATTTGTCAATGTTTTTTAAGCCTTAAACCAGCTAGAGATTAGTTTTTCAATGTTATGTGCATCAATAAGCATAACAAGGACAAACTTTTAATGTAGAGTAAGAAATGTTTATTTTAATAAAACATTTCACTGATTTTCGTTAATCACTGAATACTTGCGTCAGCTACAGTCTTAGCCATCGTCAAGAGTGTAACATAAAAAATAATTATTCATTTGAGAGACAGGTGTAGAAATAAAAACATTATAAAATAATAATAGCTTTGTTCTTCGGGCTGATAGAATAGAACCACCGCGTATCCTCCTATGCGTGTCGTAAAAGGCGACTAAAGGGAGGTTCGCAGGTAGGGCATCCGGGTAAAACTTTACTCCACATTCCACAATGGGTTTAAAAAAATAGGTCCTAGATGTTTCTAAATTTCTTAAACAGTTTATCTCCTTATAGACTTTGATTTTTAAAACTAAATTAGTAATATCAACTATGAGTATTTTCTTTCCTGTACTAGATCGTACTTGGAAATATTTCTTTGATTCTAAACCTCATCCAGGTCAGGATAAGGCTGGCATTATCCAGTTTCAACAAGCTAAAGTCATGCCAATCATTTGATATTGGCTGGCATTTGTTCAAGTTGCTGTTTAAATGGTTTTCTGATTAAATCAATTTCTCTTCGCTAAATAATTTCCATTCTCATTCCTATTTCCATCTAATTCTAATTACCATTAATAAAATAATTTCCATTCCAATTCTAGTTCCATTAATTTTATAAAGTTGTATATGATTTTTTGTTTTTTCACTGTTGTATGTGGGCTAAAGTACCAGCTCTTGCGCTTTCCTCCATACAGCCTGTGTCAGATGAAATACGCATCCTTTAATAGGTTTATTACAGAGACTTCTTAATAAAATATACCTTTTCTTCACATTGTACGTGTATCCATAAGTGTCAATAAGCTTTGGCTTATCGTGCTTCGTACCACCTTCTATGACCGGAAAGTTTCTCATTGCAGTTTGGTCATCATCCAGTAAAGTTTTGTTTAGCTATCGTCCAAACTAAATATTTTATCTCCCAATAATGCAGAGTTTGTTGATTATATAACCTTTACCTATTTTCAATTAAACGTGTTAATGGGTGCTGTCAAAGAATGGAAAATTCGGCTTGGTTTATTCATTCGGAACAAAGTATCTTGATGGAAGGCTATGTGGTGAAGTGCATTGCATTGCTTTTTTTATAATATGTTAAGATTAAATATTGAAGAGGTACGGCACAGCTTATACTATTTTCCTTCTTGTATCAAACTGAGACTCCACAAAAATCAGGACATTGGATTTTTATAGATTTCTATCTGTCTGTTGAAGTCAAAAAATAGGATATATAAATTGGCAGTTTAGCAAAAAGGGGAAATGTATGGCATGTTCCACAACCACAAGATTGGGTGAATGACATGCACATGTGACGAAGAAATGAGGAGCATTTAAATTCAATTGTAAAAGCCTTGACTTTTCTCTTTTTTTTCCTTCTTTCATTTAGAATCACTATCATGCCCGGCCCCGACAACCTTGGATACTCAAGTCCCATTCTTCTACACCAGTGTTATTTCAATTCACTTAATAATTTCCATTCTTATTCCTATTTCCTTCTAATTCTTATTACCATTAAGAAAATAATTTCCATTCCAATTCTAGTGCCATTAATTTTTTTCCCACGTTGCCTTGAGAAGTTGGAGCTGATAATAAATCCTGGGCTAACTCATACAGTTTTCTACAACGTGAAGTTTTTTGCTTATAAAATTCCATTACATCAGTATCATCTTCTATAATATCAACTATGTAGTTGTTTAGCTGATAATGTTCAGCATCTCTTTCGATAATACCGCTAAAGCTAGCACAAGTTATAAGTCAATTAGACTGAATTTTACTGTTTAAGAATTTGAACTTCTTAAATGATGTTTAAGAATTTGAACTTCTTAAATGATGTTGGAGTTAACACTAAAGGGGATGCAGAATCAGACACATAAACTTCCTGCACTAAACTTTCATCGTTCTCACAAACGGTTGTAATGTAAGCTTTAGCATCACGCAGCAGCTCTACACGTTCCGGGGACATAATTGCTTGGGTCAGACCAAGCACTCCCGCGCCCGCTGGAATTGAATTGAAGTTTTCCATATTCGGGTTGAGAAGTGTGGCGAACCGGTAATGAAGATTGAATAGCATTTTTAATGTTATTGCTTTTGCAGATGTGTGCTGCTTCAGATGGCACTCTAGGTTTAATGTGCAAGGAATTAAACTTGAGGGAGACTGTGCTTTACTGTAGAATATCTGTGTTGACACTTTTCTAGCTTCACCCAGCCAGAAGCGAGTCTATAGGACATTTCACACAAAGCGTTGACATCATTTTTGATCACTAGAAGGCGTGTTATCGTTTGGTAAGTGCTATCCCATCTTGTAGTGCAGTTACTCGCTAAACAACGGCCAGCTTTCACATCAACGACCTGAACCTGCTCGATGGATGCAAACAAAATCGCTGTCGTGCCACATTTTGGTGTGAAATGCATGTAGGCTCTGATCCTTAAAAACTTCCATGATATCGTCACAATCAAGTTTACAGTACAGCATTATATATTTAATACTATCTCTCATTTCAAGGTCGACCCTTTTTTTTTTTTAGCTTAAGACTTAAGCAGTTATTTTTTAGACGATAGAACAAGTAACTAGACGTAATAACAAAATAATTTGTGTATTTAAAACATAAAAATATTAATTTGTTGAAATTAATGAATAAAAAAACAGTGGCAGAGTACAGGGTCTGTCAAAAAAGACAGGAAAGTGTATTACTTGCCTGTCTAACCTCCAGACCAGGGCTCTTCCTTTTCTTTGACTCCATCAGCATCAGAAACCTCATTTTTTTGGATCTTGACATCAACAACAAGCACATGTTCTTCTTGGATCTTGGCATAATCAAGCACATCTTCTTCTTGGATCTTGGCATCTACAAGCACAGCTCCTTCTTGGATCTCGTTATCAGACCCTTCTAGATATTCATTTTGTCTCTCTGAATAAAAAAAAAACCAGTAGCAGAGCACAACATGGGAAAAGCATAGCTCTGTCAAAAAAGACAGGTAAGTAGTATCACTTCCCTTTCTATCCCCCAGAGCAGGGTTCTTGACTCTGACCTTCATTTTCTTTGACCTCGATAGTACCAAAATCAGGCACATCTTCACATTAAGCTATTTCAGCGAAATAAGTCCTGACAACTAATGAACACATTCCGGGCACATAATTGCAAAGAACTTGACTAACTTTGCTGTTATCAGTATGTTCCGGTAGATCGGCTATCTTGTAACAAACACTAATGTAAAAATTAGATTGACAAAGCATAACTTCAACAACAGGAAATGCTCGGGCATAGAATCTCAGATTCGGATGAACCGTCCTGTTGATTAATAGTCCCTTGATGAATAGTCCCTTGATGAATAATCCCTTGATGAATAAATAGTCCCTTGATGAATAGTCCCTTGAAGCATGTTGTTAAGCAAACTTCATTTAATAGTAATTTTTTTTAGCATCTTCACATGAACTGCGCTTGTCCTGTTTGTATTTTATAGCCATTTCCAATCTGTGTTAAAATATCAAAGTGGTGCTGAATATAAATAAGTTTTACAATGTTTAACGTAGCTTTAGTAATGACTAAGCCACGAATCATTATCTCACTTTATAATAAGTTTATAATAATGTTTGAAAACAGATTATAGAAACTTCATTTTTGTTTTCACTTTATTATTTATTTATTATATTTATTATAATTATTTATTCTCCACTAGGCCCATATATATGTGTGCACAGGCACAACTGCACAACTGTGTAAGTGTTTATGCCATCCTACAAACAATTGCTTATAATTAATAAGCCACTCTTAGCAGCAATAAAATATTTTTTTTTTTTTTTTTTTTTTTTTTTTTTTTTTTTTTATAATAGTTTATAGTCCTTTACACCATGTGTTTTAAGACTGAAATGTCTGTATGTAGGAAGCAGCTAAGTACTTCCTGTTGTGGATCATAACTTTTCCCTCCTCCTTTCTCCAGGCTTGGGACTGGCTCGCAATTAGCGAGGCGGAGTTGAGCAATAAAATATAAATCAACTGATTTAAATAATATTCACCCTCAACATCACTGTTCGTCCTGATGGTCTCCATGTAAATTGACAAGGCATGAGGTGGCCAGACTTGATTGTTGATCCATGTTTTGTCAAAATAATCAACAAGGTCATTTAATTCTTGGATCGCCTATAACTGAAATTTTTCCTTTAGATGTAGAAATTTTTTTTGTATATGTAGAAATGCCATTGCTACGTCAGCAGCAGGCAGAAAAGGAAGACCCAAAATACTCCTAAAACGTTATCACAAAAGTAAATAAAGCGCAACAAAAAAAGAACAAATGTTTCGGAGAGTCTGTAACCCTATACATAAATTATAAAAAAAAAGTAAAAATTAACAATAGAGCATATATCTTCACTGTATTAACATGAAGTCTTTCAAAGTCTCAAATGTGCTGAGTCTTTAAATTTAAAAGGACCTATAAATTTTAGTGAGTGCAATCCAAGTGTCGAGCGGATCGATCCCGAACGGAAACAGTGTTCAGGATGCAGAAAATGGTTGTGAACTTCTTTTGCTTTATATAGATGACTTTTTGAATATTGAGGTAAAAGATCATGTTCATGTTTATACATAAAAATTGCTGATTAATATAAACACAATTGCCAAAAAATGGTTCTTCATCAGGGTGGTTTGGGTTGAATGACTCCTGGGTATGAGAAAAATTGCTCTTATAACACTTTTGCAAAATAATTATTTTCATAATATGACTTCTGTAGTTGATGAATGGATATATTAGTGAGTACAGTGTAAGCAAAACCTAGCTATGAAGAAACCACGATAGGCGATGAATTATACTGGAATGGAGAGAAACTTTCCTGAATAACATAGTTAACATGATGTGCCCATGTTAGGTGTTGATCAACGTAGACTCATAAAAATTTTGTTACTGGGACATTATCTATTTTAGAACCATCAACTGTCATTTCTATGTTGTCTGGAGAAAACTTTTTATGAGGAGTATGAAATACAATATAATTAGTTTTAACAGCATTGAGAAATAATTTATTGCATTGAAACTGCTTGAAGGCTCTTTAATATCACCAATGAAGTTATCGATTCCAGATAAGGAGAGCTTGGAATGCTTCAAAAAAGACATCTTTTTTATTTTAGCATTGCTTTTCACTACTTGCCTGGCTGAAATAAAATATTTACCCCAGACAAAAATCATCGTCTATAATATTAGCTATGTAGTTGTTTAGCTGATAATGTTCGGCATCTCTTTCGCTAATACTGCTTATGCCAGCACAAGTTATAAGTCAATTAGACTGAATTTTACTGTTAAAAAATTTGAACTTCTTCAATGGTGTTGGAGTTAGCACTAAAGTGGATGCAGATGCAGAATCAAACACATAAACTTCCTGCACTGAACTTTCATCGTTTTCTCAAACGGTTGTAATGTAAGCTTTAGCAGCACGCAGCAGCTCTACACATTCCGGGGACATAATTGCACTCATGCGCCCGCTGGAATTGTGTGCTGCTGCAGATGGCACTCCAGGTTTAATGTGCAATGTCGACAATGTCGACTTCTAATTCGAAAAACAAATCAATTGGAGCTGCAGGGCGGAGGCGTTGGCGAGAACGATTAGCTACTCGAATCTGAACTAAGGAAATATTATTAAGGTGGAACTGTAGCATTGATTATACACTTTAAAACAAAAAAAGCAACACAAAATAACACAAAATCACCCTATATCTAAGAGGAAGCCAATGGAGAAGAACAAGAGATGGAGAGATGTGAGAGAAGTAGGAGGTGCGAGAAACTATGAGACGTTGCATGAGACGTTGTATTTAAAGCCCATAGCACGATATAATGGCCCAATAATGTTTGTGGCATCCATTTAAAAGTTTTCGCGCGTTTCACCCTGTATGCGTGCATCGGTTAGCTTTGGATTTTCCCTCTACCATCCATCCTTCAGAACTTTGTATGTGATCGTGCGTTGGTGTTCGCTCTCGTACAACAACACAATCATCAATCATTGTTAATGCATCAACTGTTGTACAATTGCTGAGGCCGACTGAAATACGTTTTGTTTCGCGGTCGAACGGAACGTTGCGTGGATCCTGATATTGACTACTGCATCAGTGGCTGGTGCATGTGTGTGAACATTTCGACCATGCACGAAAACATCACCCTTCTATTTTACCGTCTGAGCACATCTTAAATCATGCGTTCTAACAGTACATTGCCAGCAGACAGCATGTTCTATTCTGTAGAAAAAACACGTTAACTTTTGCTTATTACAGATACTTCCTAAGTAAATTAGAGATTATATATAAAACATACCTTCTCTTCACGTGTCAATAGCTTTGGCTTTTATCGTGCTTTTTACCACTTTCAGCTCATCCTGAAAGTTTGTCATTGAAGTTTGGTCATAATCCAGTAAAGTTTTGTTCAGCCTATCGTACAAACTAAGGTTGATGCCTAGTTCTTTATTAGCTGCAGCATTCTATTAGTTGAACTGCCTTCAATGGTGAATAGTCCATCATTGGCCGTTGGACGGTGGCTTACTGGATTCCAGTAAGCAGCAGGTCCAAATTTACATGACTAACAGGACCATTTGGACTAGTTTTCGTGGACTATGTTGAAGTATTTCATTGCGATCGAGAAGTTGCTAGCTAGAGTATGTTGATTTGTGACAGATGTCCAACATATGACCTGACAATAGAATCTGATCTGCCAAAGAATTTATCTTTAAAGCATTTCCAAAAAACTTCAAATATATATTATTTTTTTGGTTTTATTCAAGGGAAAAATCAGCTGGTTCATTAATTGTATTAATAAGTTTTACTTTTACTTAAGAGCTTGAGCTTATTCAGAAATAAATGGTTTTGAAGATAGTTGTACAATGCATAATTGTTTCTACAAGGTCTGTAGAAACACTGCAACACGAACATATCCAAAATTGATATAATTTGCTGCTCTTCTTTGTAAAGAAAGCTATTAGATTGACGAACAATTCCAGCTTTCAACAATATTGCAAATTCTTGTTTAGCGGCCTCAAACTTGTCAGGTGGGAGCTGTCGAAAACGAGAAGAGATTGGTTTTCATTTTCTACTTCTTCTTCTTTTGATAATCTTCTTTAACGTTTTGTTTTCTTTTCCGTCGGTGTTGGTTTTCTTCATTTTCTACTTTAATGTACGGTGAAATCGTTCGATCATCCCGTTTGATTGCGGACGGTAGGCTGTAGTTCGTAAACGGTGAAAGCCGATCAGCGATGAAAGATGGCTCATGAGTTCGAATCGAATTGACGTCCTAGGTCCGTTACAATGTGAAGCGGGACACCAAAACGAGAAACCCACGCCGTCAGGAAAACATCAGTAACAGTTTCAGCCGTAATGTTAGAAGCTGGCACTACCTCAAACCATCGAGTTGCTCGGTTGATCATGGTGATTAGGTATCGCTTCTCGGATGGATAAGGTGAAATGGTATCTTTTGAAGGCTCAGAGGTCCAACAATATCTATGTGAATTGTTTGGAACCTATCGGAAGCTGGAAACTGCATATACTGCACCTGGGTTTTGTTGTGTTTGAAGACCTTCGATTTCTGGCAGTTGACACAGTCTCGTACCCACTCCTTGATGTTTCTTTTCATGTCTGATCGAGAAGTAGCTAGCTAGAGTATGTTCAGTGATGGGTAGTAACAAATTACAAGTAACGGAATTACAGTAACAAATTACTTTTTTTAGTAACAAGTAACGTAACAGATTACTTTTCAAAATTGTAACAAAGTAACAGTAACAAATTACTTTTTTAAAGTAACAGTAACGGATTTATAAAAATTGTTACTTGTTACTTTTTATTTTCGAGCATTGGATCAAGCGTAAGATGGCGCGAGTCTGGACCAATAGGAGCAAAGTGTGTCACTGGATTCATGATCGCGTTCATTTTAACAACGCGGCATATCAGGGCAAGCACACTTTCTTTTTAATATCGGTTACTCTTTCGGAAACGTTTGCGAGTTCACAGATCGTGTTTTGGGATCATGGAAGTAAATAAAGAGTTAAATTATGAAGAAACGGGTAATGAAATCGGATGGGTGCATCAGCTAGAAAAATATTTTAAAATAACTGAAAATGACGGAAAGAACGTCAAGGTGTTGTGTCTACAGTGTCTGCCTAAGAATGTGTATCTAATTTATTCTGTACAGCAGGTTGAAATGCAGGCTGAACAACAAAATGGCTCCGCTGAGATGCCTCAGCCAGATGATAATTTTTTTATATTTGTTACAGATACATTTAAGCAAACTGATGAAACTGCGGAGGTGGATATGTATCTTAGCGATAATTCTCGTGATATTGAATCATTACTCAAATTCCATGTATCTTGAAATTGTTCAAAAGATATAATACTTCTCTTCCATTAAGTGCTCCTGTTGAACGGCTGTTTAGCTTGGCTGGTCAAATTTTGACTCCAAGAAGAAATCGTTTGACTGATAGTCATTTTCAACGACAACTGCTGCTCAGAGCTAATAAAACTTTTTGTAGCTCAAAGATCTTCACCATTTGACTGATTAGTTATAACTATTTGATTTTTATAATAAAGTTGTGTTCTTATTTTAAATCAAGTATTGAGTTATGGGGTGTTGCGTGAAAATTTATCAACAATGACTAAAGCATAGTTATATAATGGTTTAATAGCAGTTTCCTGAGTGGGTAATAAGGGTCCTATACAATCCATCATAATATGAGAAAATGGTCTTTCATCCCCCCGTGGTATAGGTTGGATAGGTACTCGATCTTTGGTCTTAATGGGAGCTTTGCGTTGGCAAACATCACAAGACTCGATATATTGTTTTACCTGTTTCTCCATGTCAGGAAAAAAGAAATGTAAACGGATGCGTTGACATGTTGACTTGGTGGCTAAGTGCCCAGCGCATGCTAAATCATGAGCGAGGTTAATAACTGTCGGGATTTTATTATGTGGTAGACATAATTGTTTGAGCGTTTGTCCCCAGAGCTTTTCCTTATGGTACAACAAACCACGATCTATAAAAAAACCTCTCTTATTGGAGTGTCCCCACTCCCAACAAGTTTTCAAAGAATCACAGCGTAGCTGCTCTTCCATGAAAGTACTGTTTGGTACGTCCCTGTTATCGTCATTACTACCTTCGGGAATACCATCGATGTGATCGCCAGGTACAGATTCTGCGTTCTCACCTGTAAGGACCAAATCTGCAACTTCTGGTTCTGGAATAATCAAAGGAACGTCGTTATTAATGCATGTATTCTCAATTTCATTCACCACCACATCCAAAGAAGGCTCATCATTCATTCATTGTAGATTGTAATAGCTTATCACCAGAAACGGGTGTATCGGGATCTGCGACACGCACAACATCACACGTGACTGCATTAACGGGCTCCTTATCGATCACGATATCATAAGCAGACATCTGTCGCAACAATTCTGCGGTCTTAGGTGTGATCAGTGCCTCAAATCGTAAATGCGGATTGACTGCAAAAGTCTCCTGAATTACAGGTACTGAACTATGTGCTAATTTCGAATCGGGATAAGCTGGACGAATGCTCAAGCTTATAATTTTCACATCCTCTGGAGGTGTGCGAGTGTCGGGACCGTAAAATTTAGCTAATTTGTATGGTAGATGACTAATGGAACCTAAAATCTTCTCGCCTATACAATTAATATTAGTGCCACTGTCAACTAATGCTTTTACATGAATCTTGTCGTCAACGATTAAATGAACATACTCGAAATCATCCTCGTAATCACACGTGATGCAATTGTTAACAATAGGGTTCGACGACCTATTATGACTGCCAGATTGATTATAAGAACTGTGCTTGACATGCATGGGAGGCTGATTTCTAGATGGCATGCGGCAATCTTTACTGTAATGACCTGATTTACCACAGCGATAACAGTTTACTGAGGGTGCGTGGGTGGTAGGAGGGCTGTATATTTTATGAGTGTGATGCGGTGGTGGGGATCTCTTGGATTTGAACTGTTCCCCTTGCACATACGAGTGTTGCTGAGAAGAACTCCTACGGTATGCCAAATGTTCCTCCACCTGCCTCGCAAGTTCTTTGGGACCAACCCAATCACCCCTCTCCCCCTGAATTATCATGTCGAGTACGTCCCGCGGCAACAATTCCTTCAATTTATCCACACATATGAGCTCACACAGTCGTTGATAGTTCTGTTCTACGTGGCGACTTTCCACATAACTATTGAAAATATCGCTCAATCGGATGGCGAGGGTTATATAGCTTTCGTTAGGTAACTTGCGTACGCGATTAAAACTATCACGTAACGTAATCGGGTTGATACGATATTCCCTTAAAATACCCTCTTTTACAATCTGATAATTATCTTGGTCCTCTAAGGGAACATTATCGATTAAACTCCTAACGCGGTTATCAGCTGCCAACCTCAAGATCTCAATCCATTGCGACTCATGTACATTTTCTTTCTCCGCGTGGTGTTCTAATCGTTTAAAGAAATGCGTTATCTCCCATGGATCTTCCGGGAATTGACCGATCATTCCTGCTATATACGTATTGGTACTCTTACCCGGCGCTAAATTATGTTGTGGGTTTTCGCTCCTACGCATCATCTCTATCTCTTCTCTATATCTCTCACTCTCGGCTTCTCTATTGTTTCTATTCATTTCTACTTGCGCTTGTATTTCTGCCAATTTTATGCGTTCCTCTTTCTCCGCTTCTATGCGCTTCTCCTCGGCCTCTATACGCTTTGCCTCGATCGCTAAACGCTTATCTTCTCTCTCTCTCTCTGCATCTAACTCCATTCGTCTCATTGCCATTTCGAACTCCCTATCTCTCCCCGCCCCTACTATCCTAACGGGTTGGTATTCACCCGGACTAGCGGTTACCACCACTTCCTCCAATCCTACATTAAGGGAATCATTTACGGGTATATTCATGTTAATAAAATTCCTTTAATCTATTCCACAGGGATGTTCAGCACCCCGAATTATAATATGCGGGTTTTCAGCACCCAAAGGTACACTATAAAAAATACGAATACACGGGTTCTCTGCACCCCAAAACAAATGAATCACGAAACTACTCACAGGTATCAACGGCACCCAAAAATAAATCAATCACGGGTCTCAATAGCACCCAAAAATAAATCAATCTCGGGCCACAACGGCACCCTAACCAAATAAAACACGGGTCACAACGACACCCTAACCAAATAAATCGTCTATCATCCTACGGGGCCTACAGCACCCAGAGCTCTGCACTACAAAAAAATTCAAGGAGTATTCAGCATCCCAAAGACAACGAAATCATTCAATGAAACTAATTCCTATAGGGTTTACAGAACCCTTACTTCGACACCATACGGAATCCCTAGCGCGGATTCGAAGAGTGTTCAGCACTCAAAGACACAACAAATCAACGAAAATACCCCTATCGGACTCACAAGTCCAACCTAGTTTCGGACTTCAATGTCCTAACGCTTACGTCTACACAAAAAAAATTAAGTTCACACTTCCCTCGTTTAGGCTACACGGCGTTGATGTTTTCGGAGCAGATACAGTACCAGGTGGATGATGATCCTGATGATGATCTCCTCTGATGTTGATTGGGAGATCCTGTCGACTGCGCCAGAAAGATGTCACAACTTCTTCCCCGAGGCGTCCCCTAGAGAATATCGCTGCGACCAGGTTCTTTCAAATTTATTTTTCTCTCACCGGACCACCACCGTAATGCGCTGGATGCTGATGCTACCGGTCAACCCGTCGTACCTATATTACTTCCCATTGCTGTCAGTATATTTTAAATCTCCTATGGTGCTTGTTGTTTGAGTTTTAGTTTTAACATACTTCCAAAAAGCCTTAGGATTGTTTTTACATTTGCCGGCAACCGACAGTTGATAAGACTGTGCTATTTCCCTAGAAAGTCGTCTAACTTTGTTTCTGGTAATTTTGTATTCTAATAGATTGTTTAGATTTTTATTTTTCATATAAGCTGACCAGAGCTTTTGCTTCAACTTTATCAAATTTTTGAGCTCATAGCAATCAATTAAGTAGCTATGGTATTTCTCAATTATTTTCCTAGTGGTTTGCAGACAGTTGAAATTAATGATATCTAGTGATATGAATTTGGCTGGTCCCTGCATTTTTCTTGTTGGTTATATATGATGATTTATTATTTCAACTGCTTTGGGAGTTCTCCTGTGTTCCCGGAAAGATTAATTATGTTAAGAAGATGTATTCTGTTGTATTGGGAAAGTTGACATTTCTTTTGAGTGATAAACATTTTATATTATTTTTATATCTTTTTGAATTTCTGTTTGTGTAGAAATCTGCTGCTCTTGTTTTGTGGCTAAGATTTTGGGATTTCAGCAGTTTTTCCAATTGATTTCAGGGCATCTGTTACGTTATGCCTTTTTCTGCTACTAGTTTTTTTTAACTCCATATCCATTTGAAAACATGGACAGCTTCTATCACCAATGTTATGTTCAGTTTTATTCAATTAAGCTTTTTAGACTTCTAAAAAATATTATTCCATTTTTGCATTTTAAGAGAATATTTGATATATAATCAAATGATTACCTTTGTATTATTTCTCAAAAACTTTGCAGCAAGATGTAGATTGGCTTTAGCTTTTAGATTTAGAATGAATATTACAGTGAGTAAAACCACTGCGGTAAAGCTAGCAGACACTCGCAACACGGTGAAAAGCTTATGAAATGCACGGGGAAAGCTAGCAGACACTCAAATTATTTTATTTAAACATAAAAAAGAAATATCGGTAATGTTAGACTATTAAATTTTAAAACTGATAGGGTTGAAATAAAAAACCGACAACAATGAGTCATCAGTGAAATTTGATATGTTAGCTTTTTGTGAAAACTCTAGGAATTTTCAGAAAGGTCTGAGCCAAAATAGTTGTGATTCAGAAAAGGATATACTAGGCAAATATGTACCAAACAATTTGAAACTGGAAAAGAACGACACAATTTTTATCAGTTTTATAGCGTCAACTTCAGACTTATATGTCATAAGGCAAAAGGAGAGCGATCTTTCCAGGCTAGGAAAAATGATATCAGATCTGTCTGAGTTCTGCTCTACATCCAGAACTTCAGAAGAACGTATTGTCCCTGGGATGGCAGTTGCTTCCCTTCATGAAGGTTTGTATAGCAGAGGTGTAGTTAAAAGTTGTGAAGGGAATCTGGCTCACCTCTTTCTTGTGGATTTTGGAAAAACTCAAGTTGTTCCTGTAGAAGAAGTAAGGGTTATTCCTAAACACCTTGTTGACTGCTTACCAGAATGCTGCATTCATTGTTCGCCGAATAATTTAGAAGACGCTCTCAACAAATCTATAAACATTTGGTTCAAAGAAAATTGCGAAAGTGCTCTGTTTTCAGTCGTTAGTGCAGAATGGGATGCAGAGAAACATATTGTTGATCTAATAGTCGAAGGTGAAAATGAAACTATTTCTAAAAAGCTGACAAATAAATTTATAAACAGAGAAACTTATTCAAAGAATGATTTAACTACTAGTCCTGATGTTGGTTCGAAGTCGGGCATCAATGCTAAAGTAGATGTAATTGCTACCAAACTGTCTGGAATGAATTTAATGGTCGATGTGCCGAAGCTGGAAAACAACTGTCATGTTCAGGTTGTTCATATCAATTCACTTCATGATTTTTATGTGCAAAAGAATGAAGAAGTGATCACAGAACTTATGTTGGAATTTATATCTACATTTGAAGTTGGTGACGGAAGACTGCTATAAGCTGTTGAAAGAGAACAATTGTCTTTTTCTTGAGTTTGACCGCCATTCAAAGCAGTGCTGTTACGCTTGTAAATCTGTTGTATATAGTATTTATTTTTGTTCGTGTCAGGGACTCCAATTGATTTTAAAACGTCTCTCCACAAATCCGCACCTTGATAAGATTTTTTGACAATGTCTACTGCCGTAACTATTTCATTGACCTCAAAATAAGGATATTTCTGCAAAAAGCAATATAAATTTAAATTAATTCAAATAATTAACTGTATTATTAGATTTCATTTTATTATTATATAAGATATCCCATCACAATGACGAACCTTTTAAATACCAAAGTATATAAATACCACAAAAAATTTTAACATGCATACACACACATACACACATACATACACACATACATACACACATACATACACACATACACACATACATACATACATACATACATACATACATACATACATACATACAAACATACACACATATACACACATATACACACACATACACACACATACACACACAAACTGTTAACATTGGACAGTGAAGGTCGAAAAACTATTTACGAAAAACTATTTACGTAAAAATTTAGATATGGATGAAGATGAGCTGAAAATATAATAATTCTTATATATAAAAAAATTATAGTTATCCACACCAGTAGAATTAAACATTACCACACGTTGTTCTCACTCACATTGTTCTCACTCACGCTGTGTAAGACTGTGTAAGACGTTGACCTAACAAAGGTCACAGATCAGATTGGAAAATGAAATGAGATAGTGTATAGTATTTCAAAATGAAATGAGATAGTGTATAGTATTTCATAATATTAATCATCGGGTCCACTCTTTTCTTATTAAGACCAGACGTGCTATATAGAAATTGTGATTGATGGACATTCAGGGCCTCTTCTTCAATGCTCAGCACTTCAGTGTTCAGCACTCAAAGACACAACAAATCAACGAAAATGATGATCCTGATGATGATCTCCTCTGATGTTGATTGGGAGACTGCGCCAGAAAGATGTCACAACTTCTTCCCCGAGGCGTCCCCTAGAGAATATCTCTGCGACCAGGTTCTTTCGAATTTATTTTTCTCTCACCGGACCACCACCGTAATGCGCTGGATGCTGATGCTACCGGTCAACCCGTCGTACCTATATTACTTCAAACAAAACAATACCGCATACACGTAGCGGTTTTTAATCAATTTTATTCACAAGATTGTTTCTAACTATAGAATGCGGCTAACAAATATGCAATAGCACGCAAGCGAGATACTGGATCAAGAATTTAACGAGAACCAAAAATCTAATCTGAACCAACAATCTACCGTGAACCAAGAATCTATCGAGAACCAGAAATCTAGCTTACGGCTGGAAGACAGCCGTATTTACACACAGGACGATACAGCTGGAATAGCTGGATAAAGAGATTCATCCTAAAACTTTCCATCGATGAACAAAGAAAAATACCATACATACCAACGGAGCAAAGTCCAAGAAAATGATTGGCAGGAATCATTACTGCACATACGGGTGAAGACATTAATAATGGTACGATAGAAAAGCAATTAGAGATTATATCTTAATAACCGTTTGATATAAGTTTATGAAATTAACAGGAATGATTACTCAAATTCTATGCAACCTATTGATACAAGTTTCGATACAAAATTCAGAAAAAGTGGTAATTAAGAAAGATACTAGAGCATACAGGGAAACATACACTGACACAGATTGGTAATTGAATCGGTGGAGTTCAATTAAATTGTAGGTCACCAGATCGAATGAGTCACATGGAGCTGGTGGGAAAAAGTTATGATGATAATAGCTACGGCTGGAGTTCAAGTGTACTTACAAGTTATGATAATAGTTATGGAGCGAAGTCGGTTGCATGTTAGAAGAAATGGATGAATGAATGAATAGTCATGAGCATTCATAGTCATAGTTTTGACAGATACTTCTTAAGTAAATTAGAGATTATATATACAACATACCTTTTCTTCACGTGTCAATAGCTTTGGCTTTTATCGTGCTTTTTACCACTTTCAGCTCATCCTGAAAGTTTGTCATTGAAGTTTGGTCATAATCCAGTAAAGTTTTGTTCAGCCTATCGTACAAACTAAGGTTGATGCCTAGTTCTTTATTAGCTGCAGCATTCTATTAGTTGAACTGCCTTCAATGGTGAATAGTCCATCATTGGCCGTTGGATGGTGGCTTACTGGATTCCAGTTAGCAGCAGGTCCAAATTTACATGACTAACAGGACCATTTGGACTAGTTGTCGTGGACTATGTTGAAGTATTTCATTGCGATCGAGAAGTAGCTAGCTAGAGTATGTTGATTTGTGACAGATGTCCAACATATGACCTGACAATAGAATCTGATCTGCCAAAGAATTTATCTTTAAAGCATTTCCAAAAATACTTCAAATATATATTATTTTTTTGGTTTTATTCAAGGGAAAAATCAGCTGGTTCATTAATTGTATTAATAAGTTTTACTTTTACTTAAAAGCTTGAGCTTATTCAGAAATAAATGGTTTTGAAGATAGTTGTACAATGCATAATTGTTTCTACAAGGTCTGTAGAAACGCTGCAACACGAACATATCCAAAATTGATATAAGTTGCTGCTCTTCTTTGTAAAGAAAGTTAAAACATTATATATGTTCTCAAATGATGTGCTTTTTCATGCAAAACAATTACAAACCACTTCAATTCTAAGTCATTGTCATCAAAGTCAGCAATTCTTGCATAACTTAACAATATTCAGCTTTTCTCCAAAAAATTCAGTCCATACGAACACAAATTCAGCCATTTTGGCTGTAATGACAGTGTACTTAAAATATTTTATCTCCCAATAATACAGAGTTTGTTGATTATGTAGCCTTTAACAGTTAAACGTGTTAATGAATGCTGTTAAAGATTGGAAAATTTGGCTTGGCTCATTCATTCGGAACAAGGTATCAAGCTCTATCTTGATGGAAGGATATGTGGTGAAGTGCATTGCATTGCTTTTATTTTATAATGTATTAAGTTCAAATATTGAAGAGGTCTAGTACTGTTTATACTATTTTCCTATCTTGTATCAAACTGAGACTTCACAAAAATCATCGTCTATAATATTAGCTATGTCGTTGTTTAGCTGATAATGTTCGGCATCTCTTTCGCTAATACTGCTTATGCCAGCACAAGTTATAAGTCAATTAGACTGAATTTTACTGTTAAAGAATTTGAACTTCTTCAATGGTGTTGGAGTTAGCACTAAAGTGGATGCAGATGCAGAATCAGACACATAAACTTCCTGCACTGAACTTTCATCGTTTTCTCAAACGGTTGTAATGTAAGCTTTAGCAGCACGCAGCAGCTCTACACATTTCGGGCACATAACTGCACTCATGCGCTCGCTAGAATTGTGTGCTGCTGCAGATGGCACTCCAGGTTTAATGTGCAATGTCGACAATGTCGACTTCTAATTCGAAAGACAGATCAATTGGAGTTATTGTGCAAGTCTTGAAAATAATGATGCTAGTATTGGTCTGATGTCTCTGGGAAGTCTGTCCAGCCACAACTGCCTCAAAATAGCACTCCATGTGCTTATTACCCAGGAGGTTTTTCATGGGGCAAAGGAGCTAGGATGGCAATTTACCATTCAGACTGACATCTCTAAACAGCTCCCGTACCATGCTGAAGACTGATTTACCACTGGGACGGCTTGTCACGACAGAAATTCTTGGTAGAGTGTATCTATCAGGTTTAGTTATACTGTTGAGTTTCCGATAATCTCCACAGGGACGCCATTGACTGTCTTTCTTGGGGACCATGTGCAGTGGGCTAGAATAGGAGCTATTAGATTGACGAACAATTCCAGCTTTCAACAATATTGCAAATTCTTGTTTAGCGGCCTCAAACTTGTCAGGTGGGAGGTGTAGAAAACGAGAAGAGATTGGTTTTCCTTTTCTACTTCTTTTTCTTTTGATAATCTTCTTTAACATTTTTTTTTCTTTTCCGTCGGTGTTGGTTGGTTTTCTTCATTTTCTACTTTAATGTACGGTGAAATCGTGCGATCATCCCGTTTGATTGCGGATGGTAGGCTGTAGTTCGTAAACGGTGAAAGCCAATTAGCGAGGAAAGATGGCTCATGAGTTCGGATTCGAATTGACGTCCTCGTTCCGTTACAATGTGAAGCGGGACACCAAAACGAGAAACCCACGCCGTCAGGAAAACATCAGTAACAGTTTCAGCCGTAATGTTAGAAGCTGGCACTACCTCAAACCATCGAGTTGCTCAGTCGATCATGGTGACATATTGCTGCCACCGTCGTAGCCTTGACCAACAATATTGTTAATGTCAAGGCCATTTTTGCCGACGATCTTTTGTGTCGACGATTGAAAGAAGCCGCTCCTTAATGTCACATGATCCGTCTATCTTGTCGTCGACGTAACGTACAAAGCACTGTGAAAACGCGAGCATTTTTGACTGCTAGAATGACAAATGATTGCTGCTTGTATGGAACTTCCAGCCAATGCGATCATTTCATTCTGAATCTGGGGACTCAGGTAAGTAGCATTTGATTGTGCTGTCTCTGAATTTTTGGAACCGAGTCTCCAGATTCAGCCAAATAGCCTATTAACTCAATAAAAAGCCCTCTGTTGTGACTTTCTTTTTGTTTATCAGGACCACAAAATAGTAAGCAATGAAGAGATAAGGCAGCTTAATCTCCCACAAGGCCCATAAAGCGAACATTGAAAATTCGACCAACGGTCCGTCGATTTTTTACAGTTTCTGTGGCTTTTGTTGACAGCTGAAGTTGTTGTTCATCGAATAACAACACAGCCTTTACTGCTAGACTTCTAACTATTTTAAAATCTCTCTTTTCCATGTTCGAGTAGACAGCATAGTCTCATAACTACATCCCATCAAGATGGCGCTTATTTACACAATGTGCCGTCATGGCCTTATTCTTTAGGGGGGGGGGGGGTATAAAAAAAATTTCTCGAATTTAGAAGAATTGAAAAAAACCATCAATGAAGAGATAAGGCAGCTTACCCACAAGCTCCCATGGTGGCTACGCCACTGCTATTAGCAACCTTATTATCTTGTTTAGGCATGCTTTTTCTGTTTGAAACCAGATTGCTCAAGTTGTTGTATTTCATAACATAACATAGTTTATTACAAGGCGCAGGCAAAGCCTATATGCCCCGACAGTAACAAAAAAACCATAAAAAGAATAAATTAAAGAACATAAATTAAAAAAAAAAACAAACAAACAAAAAGTCCAGATAAGTCAAATTTCATTCCTCCAGCAAAATAGTGTAGGATGGCCATCCAGTGAGCATCCAGGAGACTTTTAAACTGGAAGATATCTTTTGCTTCTATGACTGAAGCAGGAAGTTTATTCCATGTAAAGAAAAACTTTTTGATGTCCAGTCTAGAATATGGTTTTTCCAACTTGTAAATGTGCCCTCTTGTGTTGAGTAAATTAGATTTTTTTATTAAACTTGGAGATGAATTGGCACAGTAAAAATTGTTTAATATTTTATAGACTTCAATCATGTCTCCTAGATCTTCTAAGCCTTAGAGTAGATAGATCGAGATACTTCAGTCTTTCTTTATATTTTAAATTTCGACATTCACGCACTAGTTTAGTTGCTCTTTTTTGTATTTTTTCTAGTTTTTCTATCATACCTAAATTGTGGGGGGACCATACCACAAAAGCATATTCAAGATGTGGACGGACTAAACCTTTATACAGAAGCAAAAAACAATCCTTCGATAAGTTGTGGAAATTTTTTTTAACAACTCCTAGAGTGCTGCTATTAGCTGTTTTGACTAGTTTGCATATATGAGTAGTAAATTTTAGGTTGCTGTCTATTACAACTCCTAGATCTCTGACTTCATGGACTGTTGAAATGTGGTGTTTAGTCTCCCCTTCAGCAAAGTTGTAATCAAATTTATATGTGTTATGCAATGACAAATATACACACTTGCTATAGTTCAGTTTTAGGAGCCAATCTTTGCACCAGGTAGAGAAGAGATCTAAACAGCATTGGAGAATCTGTTGATCATCTACACTGTTGATTATCCTGAAAATTTTTGCATCGTCAGCAAATAAAAAGATATTTAGACCTTCAATGTCACAGGCTTCAAATACGTCATTGATATAAATTACAAATAGTAAGGGACCTAGGCAGTGATGGGTAGTAACAAATTACAAGTAACGGAATTACAGTAACAAATTACTTTTTTCAGTAACAAGTAACGTAACAGATTACTTTTCAAAATTGTAACAAAGTAACAGTAACAAATTACTTTTTTAAAGTAACAGTAACAAATTACTTTTTTAAAGTAACAGTAACGGATTTTCAAAAATTGTTACTTGTTACTTTTTATTTTCGAGCATTGGATCAAGCGTAAGATGGCGCGAGTCTGGACAAATATGAGCAAAGTCTGTCACTGGATTCATGATCGCGTTCATTTTAACAACGCGCCATATCAGGGTAAACAAACTTCCTTTTTATTATCGTTTACTCTTTCGGAAACGTTTGCGAGTTCACAGATCGTGTTTTGGGATCATGGAAGTTAATAAAGAGTTAAATTATGAAAAAACTGGTAATGAAATCGGATGGGTGCATCAGCTAGAAATTTTTTTATAAATAACTGAAAATGACGGAAAGAACGTCAATGTGTTGTGTCTACAACAGTGTCTGCCTAAGAAAGTGTATCTAATTTGTTATATGAGCAAGTGCTTGCTGTACAGCAGGTTGAAATGCAGGCTGAACAACAAAATGGTTCAGCTGAGATGCTTCAGCCAGATAACGATTTTTTTATATTTGTTACAGATACATTTAAGCAAACTGATAAAACTGCGGAGGTGGATATGTATCTTAGCGATACTTCTCGTGATATTGAATCATTACTCAAATTTCCATGTATCTTGAAATTTTTCAAAAGATATAATACTTTTCTTCCATCAAGTGCTCCTGTTGAACGGCTGTTTAGCTTGGCTGGTCAAATTTTGACTCCAAGAAGAAATCGTTTGACTGATAGTCATTTTCAACGACAACTGCTGCTCAGAGATAATAAAGCTTTTTGTAGCTCAATCAAAGATCTTCACCATTTAACTGATTAGTTATAACTCTTTGATTTTTATAATAAAGTTGTGTTCTTATTTTAAAAACAAAATCAAGTATTGAATTATGGGGTGTCGCATCTGTTTGTAAACAACTTTTTGTAAAGTAACAAAAATGTAATAAGTTACTTTTAAAACCAAAAAGTAACAGTAACAAATTACTTTTTCATCATGTAACAAGTAACAGTAACAAATTACAAAAGTAAAGTAACAAACCCAACACTGGACCTAGGACACTTCCTTGTGGGACTCCGCTCAAGACTCTATGCCTAGATGATAGCTGGTCATTAACCTTGACTTGAAAGTGTCTTGTTGTCAGAAAGTTTTCAATCCATCCTATCAGAGTATCGTGTAATCTATAGCATTTCAGTTTATAAATTAACTTTTTGTGTGGCACTTTGTCAAATGCCTTTTCAAAATCGGTGTAGATTATATCTACTTGTTTGCCTTGATCCAGCGCACTCGTCCAGAGATTCATAATTTTCAGTAATTGCAAAGAAGTAGATTTACCTTTCATGAAACCATACTGATTACCATGGAATAAATTATTTAAAAAGTGTGATAGTATTGAATCGCTCAGAATAGATTCCATTATTTTACATGGAACTGAGGTCAAGGACACCAGTCTATAATTTAATGGATCATGCTTACTACCTTTTTTAAATATTGGAACTATAGTACTAATTTTCCAATCTTCAGGGAGTGTTCTTTTACACAGTGAATCACTGAAAATTTTAGCCAAACATGTATAAATTTCATGCCTACACTCGGAAAGAATTTTTGGGTAGATACCATCAGGTCCTTGAGATTTGTTAGGATTCATTTTAGACAGTTTGACAAAAACTAATTCAGGTATTATTGATATTTCATTCATTGGAAAATCAGTTTTGAAAAGCAGCTTCTCATAATTAAAATCTGATGTATCATTTACAAAAACCTTTTCAAAGAAAGATGCCAGACATTCCGATTTATCTTTATCTGAGGAGCAGATCACTGTTTTCCCATTGCTATCAGTATATTTTAAATCTCCTATGGTGCTTGTTGTTTGAGTTTTAACATACTTCCAAAAAGCCTTAGGATTGTTTTTACATTTGCCGGCAACCGACAGTTGATAAGACTGTGCTATTTCCCTAGAAAGTCGTCTAACTTTGTTTCTGGTAATTTTGTATTCTAATAGATTGTTTAGATTTTTATTTTTCATATAAGCTGACCAGAGCTTTTGCTTCAACTTTATCAAATTTTTGAGCTCATAGCAATCAATTAAGTAGCTATGGTATTTCTCAATTATTTTCCTAGTGGTTTGCAGACAGTTGAAATTAATGATATCTGGTGATATGAATTTGGCTGGTCCCTGCATTTTCCTTGTTGGTTATGTATGATGATTTATTATTTCAACTGCTTTGGGAGTTCTCCCGTGTTCCCGGAAAGATTAATTATGTTAAGAAGATGTATTCTGTTGTATTGGGAAAGTTGACATTTCTTTTGAATGATAAACATTTTATATTGTTTTTATATCTTTTTGAATTTCTGTTTGTGTAGAAATCTGCTGCTCTTGTTTTGTGGCTAAGATTTTGGGATTTCAGCAGTTTTTCCAATTGATTTCAGGGCATCTGTTATGTTATGCCTTTTTCTGCTACTAGTTTTTTTTAACTCCATATCCTTTTGACAGCTTCTATCACCAATGTTATGTTCAGTTTTATTGAATTAAGCTTTTTAGACTTCTAAAGAATATTATTCCATTTTTGCATTTTAAGAGAATATTTGATATATAATCAAATGATTACCTTTGTATTATTTCTCAGAAACTTTGCAGCAAGATGTAGATTGGCTTCAGCTTTTAGATTTAGAATGAATATTACAGTGAGTTAAACCTATAGCAGATATTAGATAGAGCTCACAAAATCTCCTCAAATTTTTATAATGTTTTGGTTGGCATTAGTGCCTTTGCTTTTCAAACATCTAACTAAAAAACTAGCAAATCTTATGTTTAATGCTGTTGGATAAGCAGACGTGTTTGTGTTATTCGGTATTGAATTTGTTAGCACTACATTCTATTCAAATACACTTAATCACACAGGGATCTGTGTTGGCAGTTCTCTATAGTTCAGAAGGCTCTGTTCTTGAGGTCTGGTGATATTAAGATTTTTGTTTTTAATAATAAAATTTTCTTATAACTGTCTGATTAATTTGATTTGATAATTTTTATTGATTTAAGGCCTAATTCATGTCGGAAACATTAAATTCATGTATTGTCATCCAGAATAAAGCTTTCCTGAAAGTTTTAGAGCTCTATGTGGTAGAAAAGTGGGAAAGCGACCGGGAGCGTGAGATCAAGCGGGAAAGGAAACGGGAGCGTGAGAGAAGAACGATAGAAAAGCCTCTAAAAAGCCCGGGCAACGCCTGGCACCCCGATGTATATATATATATATATATATATATATATATATATATATATATATATATATATATATATATATATATATATATATATATATATATATATATATATATATATATATATATATATATATATATATATATATATATATATATATATATATATATATATATATATAGATCATATCAAATTGTGCTTTGTCTTTTTCCTCTCACTGAATTTGCTTTCATGCTTCTTGTCTTCTCTCATATCATCTACTCCTGAAAGCTAGTTATTTCTAGAGATCTTTAGATTAATTAGCGAATTCGTGATTTAATGACAAATTTTTTATACTATTTCTTAAATTTATTCCAATTAAATTTTGATTGACAAAAGCTGTTGGCAAAAATCTTTCCTGAAACACAAGAGGTGCTTGACATTGCAAACAGGAATTGTGAACAATGGGAAGCTCTTAATAAAAAGCTTATAGAACTCAACCTGCCACGTAACATGACTGTGTTTTGTGGTATCAAAGGATCTGATGGCACTACTATATGACGATACCTTAAGTTTGCTCATTGATTATGTTCTTTGTTAGAAACATTTGATTTGTTGTGTTTGCTTTTAATTTTATCACGTTTTCATTTCTTGTGTTCATCTCATTATGATGTAATAATCTTGGGCATAAAAAGATTGCTGGAAATGTTTTGATTCAATAGACTTGTAAACAAAATTTACAGGACATTTTTCTGGTTGTGATGCAGATAAGAAAGCAACTCGGGAATTCTTGAGACGTTTTTTACATATTTTACGTGTTGTTATTATGCTAGTTTTACTGACAGAGTTGTTATGTTTGTAAGTGCTGAATGATGTGCAAATGCGTTTTTTAATAGATGATTATAAATTTTGTATAGAGGTCAATTATATATTGTAAAAAGTGATTGTTGTTTTACGATGGCATCTCAACGTGTTTGTCTCATCCTCCTCATCCATCTTATCTGAGACTTTCTGCTGCAGAATAAAAAAAGTTTTAATTGTATTCAAGTGACATTTTTTTCTTGATGCTCGTTGTTTTTGTCCAGCTCTGAAGTAATATATCCCATTGGAGAAATTGGAGAAAAAGACAATGAAGTATGAAGTTATTTGACCAATTAATGACAATTCATAATTATTTTTTAAATTCTTACTTAGTCACTCTATATGTAAAACAATGCAATTCCGGTTTATTTTTTCTTTTTCCCGCTCCCGGTTGCTTTCCCGTTCTCGGTCGCTTTCTCTTTCCCGCTCTATCTTTCGCTCTCAGTTAGCTTCCCGTTCTCGTTTTCGCTCATTTATGTATGTATATGTTTGTATATATATATATATATATATATATATATATATATATATATATATATATATATATATATATATATATATATATATGTATGTATATAGTTCCCGCTCACTCACCCGCTCCGCTCATTTTGTGACGGATTTCAAAAAAATTTTCACTATATTTGATTCCCCTTGACTCTCAAGGTTGTGTGAAAATTTCATTACGATCGGATGAATGGTGTAGCAATTCATAAAGAACATACATATATACATACATACATACATACATACAAACATTCATTTATATATATATATATATATATATATATTCTAGAGATAGCCTGTCAAAAATGACGGAAGTTTTAAAATACGGCGCCCGTTATTATAAAAATAGTCAACAAAAACAAAATGACATTTGATAACCATAAAAAAAATTCTATATATAAGCAAATCAAAAATTTTTGCGGCCATGGAAGCGAAACAAACTGCGCTGTTGTATGATCAAATATGTTGTCGAAAATTTTGTCTATCTGGATTGGACGTGTCTGACATGAGGCTTTTAAGAAAATCGGGATATCCAAGTGTATTACCGTGAATGTCAATTGGTTTGGCAACATTACTTTGCCTTTTCGACAACATGAAGTGAATAGTCCATCTGATGGTTGCTCTGCAGCAAAATTTCTTGAAGTACATAAAACATCAAATTCACCACAATCTTGTTGATCGAATTGAGTTTCGTTGAAGTTAATTGCTTCGTTACGAACTGCCTCACTCACACGATTTCATGCTAAAAGTTGGGAGATCGCATTAGCAGCTCGATGTAGCTGCAATTCATTGGGAGACATTTGTTCAACTCGATGGCGTTGCGAGGCAGCATTGGTTTCTCAATGTAGTTGCAATTCATTGGGAGACATTTGCAAAACTCGATGGCGTTCCTTGGCAGCATTGGTTTCTCGATGTAACTGCAATTCATGGGGAGACATTTGCTCAATTCGATGACGTTGTGAGGCAGCAATGGAAGTGTGAAAAGCTTCTAGATGTTGAGGAGTAAGTCGATAGACATAACGTTGTTGTGATGCGGCATGAAAAGCATGAAAAATTTGCAATTCCTCAACAGACATTTGTGTAGTGCGTTGTTGATGAGCTTTTGCATCTAAAACTCGAATATTTGCTTTTGATTGTGGAGTTTGTCTTGCGCGATATCTCTGTTGCCTTTCTTTGGCTAGACGCCGTTTTCTCGACACAGGATCTTTGTCGTCATTCATATTTAGAGACATTTTGTTTAAAAAAATATACTTTATTTTTCAATTATTAAAAGCTGAACTTAAATAATAGAAAAAACAAAACTAATATATATATATATATATATATATATATATATATATATATATATATATATATATATATATATATATATATATATATATATATATATGTATATATGTATATATATGTATATATATATATATATATATAAGCGTTACAGAATCATTAAACAGGCAGTGACGTGGTCTACTATTATATTAATATATATATATATAGTTCCCGCTCGCTCACCCGCTCCGCTCATTTTGTGACGGATTTCAAAATTTTTTTCTCTATATTTGATTCCCCTTGACTCTCAAGGTTGTGTGAAAATTTCATTACAATCGGATGAATGGTGCAGCAATGCATAAATAACATACATGCATATATACATACAAACATTCATTTTTATATATATAGATTACTTTGCCTACATTTTTATTGCCCCAATAGATACAATATCCGGTGTGTCGTTAACGAGCAGTTCATTTGCATAATAGCTGCAGGGAGCCCACCGCGATTAAGTAACCATATGCTGTGTCGTGTGCGTTAAAAGTTAGATTTTTAAAATTCGTATAACTTTTAACTTAAACATAATAAATCTATTTTGTTTTTAACATAGGATTGGAATTAACAAGTTCTATTCAGACTTGTTTCAATTTTTAGAAATGGACCAGCTTTGCCAAAAATAGAACCTATATAAGGTTATCTCCATACATTTAGATACGGAAAACATACCCTGATCTATATTTTGCTTCATAACTTTTGTATTTGTTGGACTATTTTCAAACAAATTAGTTTCTATGTTTAGCTAATATATTTGTCTTTCTAATGCATTAAGTTACAAACCCATGTACAAACCCAATGCAGTCGAAAATTTCAATCTACATGGCCCCAAACGCAAGTGAAAAATCCTCTCCATAGGGACGGCGACGGTTTTTCGCCTATAACTTTTTTATTTTTTGCAATATTAAATTTATTTTTACACCATTATATTTCTTTCTTAAATACCTTTCTAACGATCTATAGCGCAACCCCAATGCATGAAATTTCTTTTGCACCATAATTCGGGAATCCAGCTGCGCAGCTAACTTCTGCCTCATTCGCTCTAATGAAGTTCTTCATTGTAGGAAATTGAAGCTAACTGCGCCGAAATGTTTTATTTTTTTAAATTACAAATTTAAATGTTTTAATTTAAGTTTTGTTTTTAATAAATGGATTAGCCAATTGATTTTTTATTTATACCTATAAGTCCAATGCTGCTATTAGGTATACCTTTTGACCTTAGTCCGGAGCCTTTCAATTGTACTCGCTAAATTGACCTGTGCTGCATGTCTAGATATTATATAAAAGTCTATGAACCAGTCATTTGAATACACTCCGCCTCGCTAATTGCGAGCCAGTCCCAAGCCTGGAGAAAGGAGGAGGGAAAAGTAAAAAGGATCAAATTCTGATCCACGACACCTGGTGTAAAGGACTATAAACTATTATAAAAAAAATCATTTGAATACATTTATTCTAAAAGCTCAAATTCTTAAATTTCACCCATCAAAACGACAAATTAGAAAAACAAATTTACATAATAAAAAATACATTTTTTAAAAAACAACGTTTTTTTGCGCCCTAAAAAGTAAATAATAATCCTATAATTCATATACAACGAAAAACGTTGTGGGCACATTATAGGCTACTACTACAACATCAACAACTTTAATAAAACAAATGATTATAAAAAATAATGTGCTCGCAACGTTTTCCGTTGTATATGAATTATAGGAATATTATTTTATACATTTAGGGCGCAAGAAAAACGTTGTTTTTTTTAAATGTATTTTTTATTTATATATATATATACAGATTGAACAAGACAAGAGGTAGCGCGGTGAAGAAATTTGGTTTCGGAGTGGACATGTGGATAGTCCATCGTCCTTTGCCATTTATATAAAATTTATATAAAACACAAACAACGGATATTAAAAAATTTTTGCACTAGAATGAAAACTAGGAAGATAATTACTGCAGGTGATGCAGTAAAAATTTTGATTAGTGCCCAATATCGAAACAAATGGTTCATTTGACAACCGTTAATATCAGATATGGCTACTTTGCATTAATGGAATGTATAGAAGGACATAATTTCCTGTAAGGTAACATTTCAAAACAAAAAAAGAGACAAAAAGACAAACACTAAAAATAAATTGATCTGAAATGCAAAAAATCGACAAAATAAAAATAAATGACTAGATTGTTATGTGCTAAAATAACGATTGCTTTAAAGCTAATTCCAGCATCACAACATCAAAATAAGACATCTCAGTTTAAAGAGAAGATAAAAACGAAAGTTGTACTACAGAAACTCTGCAATGGGAAAAAACACCGAATGCTTCAAGACTAGATGACACAAAGAGCGCAAGTTGAGAAAAAAAACAAAATTCATCTTGCATCTCAAATAAGTGATGCAAATGCTTCAGCTAAAATACAGATATATATATATATAAAACAAAGAACATCTATGATAGAAGAACGGTACAAAATACTCCACAAACACAGAATCTACCAATTCAATAATTTTCTCTTATCGTTGGCATCCGAGCAGATATAACATGGAAAACACCCGGAATAAAATCAACCGAGGGAATTTTTCCACTTTTCTCATTTATTTACAAGAGATCCGATTCAGCACTGAGCGTGCGTTTGATTCTCAAAAACATGGTGACAAACCAGGGATCAAGACGACTGATACTGTCGTAGTCCTTGGTCGCATCTGTGAATGCGTCCGCATCTTTTTCCTCAATCGCATCCAGCAGTGACTAGAATAAATTTTATTGCGATAAATCATTAATATAAACAAAATACTTACACCTCATCTTTCCCAAACCTTAACTAGCTTACACTCCCTTGAGTCAGCAAAAACTGGGCACATCTCTGAGTACTTGGTCACGGCGTTCATCCCATCCTGGGTGTCGTGGCACATTCGGCACACAACTGCCCTGAAAAAATGATCCTTTGCCCCGTGTCTCAATAACGGATTGTCCATAGAAGTTATGGCTATCTAGAACATTTCCAAATCAATAAATCTAATATGCTTTTTATACTAACTTCAAAATATAAACAAATGAATTAATAAACTCAAAAATACATTTATTTATTAAATAAATCAATCAAAACCTTCTCATATATCTCTGCGGCTCTGTCATATATCTGTGTTTCTGCTGCATACTGTGCTACTTTTAAGAGACACCTATTTGCTGAGCTGGATGTAATGATAAGACAGTTACGAAATGATTAAAATGATTTCTATAATGAACATATTTATGATAAAGATGATTATGATAAATGATAGGTCAAAGTTTATTATAATGCCCTTCTGACAATGTAGAAGAATGAAAAATTCAAGAAAACCATCGCCACCATCATTTCATCAACATCATCATCATCACTGTACCTGCTTGATTCTTCACCCTGGTAAAAATCAGCAGCCTTCTGATAATAAGCCATTGCCTGTCATAACAAAACTTGAAAGCTAAACAACTTAATAAAAATCAGAATTATAACTGATTAAACCAATAATAAAAAAACATAAAAAACTCGAGAAAAAATAAGTTAAAATTTAATTAAAAAAGTTTGGCTACACTTTGAAAGCATTCAGCTCCTTTCACAATTTGTTTTATAAACCTTTGTAGGTCATCCTTGTGATACCCCATGCCTTTAAATATTTTCCCATCAAAACAAATCATATTATGTGCACTCAATTTGCATAAACCAAATCTGTTTAACTTAATTAGCGTTTTGACCAATACTCAAGTATCTTAGAAATAAATTTACAACAAATTAAAATAGGAATCAACTTGTGATATGTCAGCAGGTTCCAGCTCATAAGTTTCAGCAATTTCCATATGGTGCTTGGCAGCTATAGTGAATCTACCCTGTATGAATATATAAATTTATTATGTTAATGAGATATATAAGTTTCATGATTAAAACTGAGCACATTTGAAAAAAATGAATGAATTAAATTTACCATGTCCACATATATTTCAATGGCCTTCAGTAGAGAGTTCACTGATTCTGGAGAAAAGTATTTATTAATATACAAATACTACAATAATATAATTATCATCATTGTTCTAATATTATAACTTTAATAAAATCTATTAACTCCCAGGATATAATTCCTGTAAATAACTTTTTAATCTGCTTTCCAACCAGTAAATCTCTATTGAATCAATATCACAGGTGTTTTTCTTTTCACTACTTGCAAGGGCTCGTTATGCTGGCAGGATGCCAACAAATGAGGTTCATGACTACAGGTGAATGCCTTAACACTATGGGACAAGAACTTTTTAGAAACAAAACAAATTTTTGAAAAATTGAAAAAAATTAAAAATTTTGGACTATAACTTGATAAGAAAAAAATGCAGGTTGAGTCAGAAAAAGCATATTGCTTAGTACGGAGATATGAGAAATTGCGGCGGTAATTTTTGAAGCACAAGGAAAGATGTGACTGAAAAGTGGTTCAAAACTTTTTTCCAAAGACACACTACCACTATAATCAGATATAATCATTTATATCTAACAAAGAGTTTCCAAAAAATGAAAATGTGTACTCAACACAAATTACCATTCCTGTCCACTTTCTTGAAACAGTTGGCAGCATCAACGTGTTGCGATGCTGTCTCCAATTTGTTTCCGAGCTTCATATTCAATGAAGCTGATCTTTCGTAAGCATTTCCTGCCTCTGAATGAAATTTGTTTATTGTTCTCTTATTGAAATATTATCTACATTTGTTGTCGTTTGATTGAAATGTTATTGATTGTAAATTATTATCAAAAAGGACTATATTCAAAATAAATATCTAGAGATGAGATATTAACTTTGAATTTACTTTATACTATTGTGATTTATTGCCAAATTAATTTTTTGTTAACAATTAACCTCCCCATTTCTTGGCAATCTTATAAGAATGACCTGCCTTCTGCAACAGATCTGCTGCTTCCTCAACCTTTGAACTGCCACTGAATCAAAATTATTTTTTAATAATTACTTGAGTTTTTCGGTTTAAAAGTATATCAAATCTTATAAAAACACAGTTCTATTGTAGATTCTGAAATTGACAAACACTGATCTACAAATGGCAGACACATCTAATTTATGTACTGGATGAAAACAATTTAAATATCCATCTTGGAAAAACAGTTGAATAATCAAATCTGACCCCATTAAGGAACCAAGAAATCCTGATGATGATTTCAACTTTTTCTCTGCCTGTGCCACCATGTCCTGTGCCTTTCTCTCAGCGTCATCCATGTTTTTAGTGATGTATTCAGCTGTTAATGATGAGATTAACAGTTAATTGATTTAAATTATGATAAAGCAGCAAACTAATATAATTTTAGTTTTTCGGTTTGAAAATTTCTTCACATTAACCAGCATTACTTATATAATTTAATAAAAGCATGATCAACATGCAATAAATTAACAAAACACCATAAGAGTTCAAACAAATTTATAACATTGATAAAAAATAATAAGCCCAATCATTGATAATTGCAAATAATAATTATATGCAATCATGAATTAGTTGTATTATTAATAATAAATGCAGCTCAACTCTAGACTTAGTTAGACTAGCTAAGCTCTTAAAGATAAGCAAAGTTTTCTGCAAAGAAAACATGCATACAAAAATATGTTTAAATTAAAATTACATAAAATTTCTCTGATCTAAAGTTCAGACTTTAACGATTATAGTCTACTGCTTAAAGACGATCTTCGCAGTCAATTTTAAAAAGTAAACTAATTATGAATGAATACTGAAAAACTATCGTTAATGAGGCGCTTAATTTTAGTGTGATTTTTCAAGGATCTTTTCGTCAGAATTAGATTTTTGTGTTAATTTTTTTGTTTTAATTATTTTTTAAATATTTATCAATGTTTCGTAAGTATCATAATAATGTGCCGATGGATGAATTGACTAGAGTCTATAGTCACTACTCACTAGACAAGTTTGACGCAGAAACCTCGGTTCGGGTTTATTTTAGGCAATGATAATTATTACATGTTAAATCAAAATCCTACGATTCTATTTAGTCAGCCGTGAGACATGTTAACTATCAGTTTGTAAGAGGTAAATTAATCTGACTTCACGTTAGCACTGCAACCTAATTTGGTTTAAATCACGAGACCCTTTATTATTGCAGAAACAAATACATGTAACTCTTACATGGCAAGATTTTTTTTCGAAAAAACCATCTACATTCAAGGTAGAGGTGTGCGCGGGGACGACTTTTCGTCCCCATCCCCAACCATCCCCGTGAGTGTCATCCCCATCTCCATCCATCCCCGCCAGTATCATCCCCATCCCCAACCATCCCCGCAGTGTTTCATCCCCATCCCCGCAGTTTTTATTCCATTTTTTAATCAATCCTGTACATCCTGTATTTTTCAGTACATCATTTCAACCCAACTATAACTTAAGTGTTGATATATAGAATTATAATTACACCGTAATATGACTCAATACAATTTATTTAAGTCCATGAATAAATAAAAGTCGATATGATTGCTTAAACCATCGTGCGATTTTCATTTAGGATTTGATTTTACACATTTACCGCAAAAACTAGTCCCCATCCCCGCAACGTTTGTTTCCATCCCCGCAACGTCATCCCCATTACCGCGGTATACCCGCATCATTCGTCCCCATTTCCGCGGAATTACCGCAAAATCCGCGGTATTCCCGCTGTCCCGACTACCGTGCACACCTCTAATTCAAGGGAGGGAGAAACTCACCACATTTTCTATTTTTTTTTATTTCTTTAGTGACGACCTCAGAACCATAAAGAAGACAAAACAAGTGCTGTATTGTATGATTATCTTTAACAATAAATACAAATAAAAACATTATCTCATTAATTTATGCTCAACGTACTTAAGAATTCAAATTCAACAAAATTCTTATTATTTATTCACTGAGCTTCAGCTTGGATTGTGTAAGTAACTGTACAACAATATGAAAACTTATCAATTAAACATACAAATGGAAAACAGAGAACAAACTGTGTGAGGTCACGATGTCTGATTTATCGATAATTAAAGACAAACTGAAACTCTAAGAGAAAAACAATAAAAAAAAAACTTTCTTCTATTAAATATAGGACTAATGCATATCAGACCATGCATGCTAACACAGTAGAGATGTTTGAAATAATGAGTTGATTCCAGCAATCGAAAACAATTGAATAAAAAAAAAACTTTCTCGGATTGTGCTAGAAAAACAATATTTGAATCGATTGATCACACTCAACTCAATAAAGTGTCAAATCCTTATAAAAAGATTCACGTGACTAGCAATTCGTTAATAACTCATCATCAAGCAAAAAATCGACTAAAATGTTCTCATATTTTCGTCTGCAGTAAATCGAAAAATTACTTCTAAATAAATCATGATAGTTGAGACCGCATCTTAATATTTGTCATATCGTTCCACTCGTCATCAGTGTCAGTTATGTCAACATCATTCGCTTCAGTGTCATCAACTTTCTCATCACACATCACTACAACCCTGATTGCAAATACCTCCCTCATCATCATAATAACTTTCATTGCCATTACTGCTGTCAACTCCACTCAAGCAAGAACCTAACCTAGCATACAGACCATTAAATACCACACATAAACACCCTTATAAAACAACACATAAACAGCATCACATGCCACACCGGACACCAGAATCGAGCATACACATCACAGAACACCCAATCATACATCCTGTCCAAAATGTCTCAGACAGATACAGATGTTAATCAATCAAACAAGACAACAGAATCTTTTGTAGCTCCATAAACATTGTCGTAGCATAAACATTGCCAGCACAGCTGTCGTCGGCAGTAATTTCTTACAAGTAACGAATTTGAGTCCGCTCATTCTAGAAGTTTCTCAAGAGAGGAAGAAAACCTTAGAATCTCGATAATGCCGAGGTGCATCATGTCTTTCAGACTTGTGTAAAAGAAATTTGGTGCTGTTTTCATCATCTTTCTGTACTGCACCAGATTTTCACCATCTAAACTTCCTAAAGTTCTGATAGAAGAACAAATGTGCAGTAAAATTAGTAATTAATTAAATTATTTTTTATTTATATTGCAACAATAAAAGAGAAACAGAAAGGACAAGAAAAACAATTATATATTATTTTATAAATATTGATTTTAAATATAATCTATATATATATATATATAGTGTTTGAAATTGAACTCCTCTGAAACAGCTGATATATATATATATACAATTAACACCCAATTATTTGAATAATATATAAATATATAAATATATATATATATATATATATATATATATATATATAAATGATTGTTTGTATGTATGTATGTATGTCCTTTATGCATTGCTACACCATTCATCCGATCATAATGAAATTTTCACACAACCTTGAGAGTCAAGGGGAATCAAATATAGAGAAAAAAAAATTGAAATCCGTCACAAAATTAGCGGAGCGGGTGAGTGAGCGGGAACTATATACATATATATACACAAACATATACATACATAAATGAGCGAAAACGGGAACGAGAAGCCAACTGAGAGCGAAAGATAGAGCGGGAAAGGGAAAGTGACCGAGAACGGGAAAGCAACCGGGAGCTGGAAAACGACCGAGAGCGGGAAAGCGACCGGGAGCGGAACCGGAAAAGCGGAGAAGGAAACGGGAGCGAGAGACAAACATTATAAAAACTAAGCATCTGCGTCCCGATATCGTTATCTCGAATTCAATCGAGATTTCAAAACGATACGGGAGATCCCGTATCGCCATTGAAACGATACAGCCTGAGGAAGAAGTCTCGTATCGATATAATTAGAGATACTTAAAATTTCATTCCCGATTAAAATCTAGAAAAAATATCGAGATTTTTAAAAAATATTTTCCAATAAATAACGAAAGTCATACATACTTAATTAACGATTGTCACAACTGTGAATATTTGCAATTGATTCATCAACATTGATTAATTAATCTACCTATTGACAGAAGTTTATAACTATTATCATCCCCACTTTAAATTCGGTTTTCCAGACAGCCTGTAGCCCCATTATTTACTATTTTTAGTCTGGGAACCGGCAGCAAAAAAGCCACGCTCCTCTTAGGCTGCTAGTCGAGCTCTGCATACTACTGATACTACAAGCCCTACAAGGCAATCGTACTCGCTGACATCGATGACTATTATTATCAATGAGAATAATGAGTAATGTAATAGTAATGATCATTCTATGTTTATGTTTTGGTTTAGTCTGTTTCATAAACTTATTTTTTCAAATTTGTTACATAGAATTGGAATGATTATTTTAGTGTTTCGATATCCGTAATTGACCGTAATAGTAGCTCATCTAAGATATATCTTTATAATCTCGATGATATTCTTGGTTGTGTGTGAGTATGTGTGTGTCACCTGTAGTGTGCACGACAGTGCCGTAGCCCGTATCGTCTGCAGCTGGAATTCGAAACTTTCTCAGCTTCTTTCTTGCTATTGCTGCTAACCGCATTCGCCATCGCCTATAAATAAACACGCTGGGTTTTTATTCACTTTCTTAATTCTTGCATAGAGGCACTTTCTCGTGTTTGTCATCATTATCATGCCGCGTCACCGGGGTAAAATCTGGGAGTACTTTGAGGAAGAGACGGTCACGCAGAAAGTCAATGACAAGGATGTAGAAGTAAATCTTGTCAGATGCAAAGACTGCGGGAAACAGTATCATTTTAATTTAATCTTAGTAATCTAGTAATCTCAATCTCAGTAATCTGCAATCTATTTCTATCTCCATTGGTTTTTCCACTTTCAGACTTTCACTATTGAATTGCCTAAAAATGTCGTTTTTTTGGTGTGCTAGAAGGTTTTCTACTTTTCAATTACTTGAAAAAATAATTTTAATTTTTTTTTCATCGGCAAGTAAAATCATTTAATTAAATTGATAAACCACCGCATAATGCGTACTAAATAAAGTAAATAAATACTTACTATCGGCGGTGTGTTTTATTTAGAATCTAAATTTAGACAAATATATGTACCGAAACTAAACAAATTAAACTTATTTCAAGTTGTAAAAAAAATTAAATTTGATAAATTTTTATAAATTTTTTAATATTTATTAATTTTTTTCAATGAATTTCCACTTCAGTCGAGATCCCGATATCGTATCGTATCGTTATTGTTCGAGGCGTCTCGTATCGTATCGTTTAATTCGAGGCAAATTTCAGAAATCGTATCGTTCCAAAAAAATAACGGGACGCAGAAGCTTAATAAAAACCTCTAAAAATTCCGGGTAACGCCGGGTGCCCCCGCTAGTATATATATATATATATATATGGTACCAGTAATTTTTTAGATACGAAGGACTCAAGCGGGAGTAATTAGAGTTCAATAATTAAAACTCATTTTTGAAAAAATTATCTCAATTAATGTTATAGTTTTCAGCGGATTTGCATTGAAAAATTTGTTTTTCGACCCCTAGCGAAAAGTATCTATGGAAATATCTGTAGTAAACAATAGTTTCTTTTGTTTTAGCTGTCAGATGCAAAGACTGCGGGAAACAGTATCATTTTAATTTAATCTTAGTAATCTAGTAATCTCAATCTCAGTAATCTGCAATCTATTTCTATCTCCATTGGTTTTTCCACTTTCAGACTTTCACTATTGAATTGCCTAAAAATGTCGTTCTTTTGGTGTGCTAGAAGGTTTTCTACTTTTCAATTACTTGAAAAAATAATTTTAATTTTTTTTTCATCGGCAAGTAAAATCATTTAATTAAATTGATAAACCACCGC
This sequence comes from Erpobdella octoculata, assembly GCA_963978895.1. Classification (NCBI taxonomy): domain Eukaryota; kingdom Metazoa; phylum Annelida; class Clitellata; order Hirudinida; family Erpobdellidae; genus Erpobdella; species Erpobdella octoculata. Next base: position 4,552,793 of record OZ022244.1, on the reverse strand, counting down.
ATAATGCGTACTAAATAAAGTAAATAAATACTTACTATCGGCGGTGTGTTTTATTTAGAATCTAAATTTAGACAAATATATGTACCGAAACTAAACAAATTAAACTTATTTCAAGTTGTAAAAAAAATTAAATTTGATAAATTTTTATAAATTTTTTAATATTTATTAATTTTTTTCAATGAATTTCCACTTCAGTCGAGATCCCGATATCGTATCGTATCGTTATTGTTCGAGGCGTCTCGTATCGTATCGTTTAATTCGAGGCAAATTTCAGAAATCGTATCGTTCCAAAAAAATAACGGGACGCAGAAGCTTAATAAAAACCTCTAAAAATTCCGGGTAACGCCGGGTGCCCCCGCTAGTATATATATATATATATATATATGGTACCAGTAATTTTTTAGATACGAAGGACTCAAGCGGGAGTAATTAGAGTTCAATAATTAAAACTCATTTTTGAAAAAATTATCTCAATTAATGTTATAGTTTTCAGCGGATTTGCATTGAAAAATTTGTTTTTCGACCCCTAGCGAAAAGTATCTATGGAAATATCTGTAGTAAACAATAGTTTCTTTTGTTTTAGCTGTCTATTAGTTTTAGAAAACTGTAAATCACAGTTTCGTTTTACTTAAGATTATATAAAGAAAAGTTTTAAATAGACAAAATGTCAAACAAAAAAATATTAAAACACGATTGTCAACGGATTCTGAACATTCTGGATGATCTCCTAAAGAGTTGCCTATTTCAGATCTGCCTACTTATTCAGATGTAAGTCGTTATTTTTATTGTTTGCGTGATAAATTACTAGTACAAAGAAATAATATTGTATACATGCAGTGATGACGAGTACTTAAGAACATATGTATTTAAGTACGTACTTAAGTACAATAGATGTACTTGAGTACTTGTACTTAGTACTTAAGTACATTTTCAGTGTACTTTTTAAGTAAGTACATTTCAAAAGTAGCTAAGTACTTTTAAAAAAATGGCTTTATTTTTAGCACTAATTTGAATTATTTATAATTCGTAAACCTAAAAATAAGTGTTTATGTAACAGATTCTATGCTAGAGCATTTTCTGTTGTCGAGGTTATGCTTTTTCATTCTAGTTTTTACATTAGGGTTTCTGACAAGATGGCTGATATATTGTAACGTACATATAACTGGAAAGTTAGTCAAGTTTTCCCTTTAGTTGTAAGGACTTATTTCAGTGAAATAGTTTCTGACGATGGAGATTATATAAAAGCTCTTTGCAGTCTTTGCAAGCCTAAAAGGAATGCCATTCGCGGTCAATACAAAGCTCCTTCGAATTTCACCAAGCATATTCAAGTACGTTAAGAATGAGAATTTTGATAATTTGTAGGCTAAGAACTTTAAATTTTGTATTATTTGGTTTTAGAGAGCTAACGGTTAAAAGCACATTAACTCAATGCACGTGCAAAGCAAGCAAGTCAAACGAAGGGCGTCTGGAAATATAATATAATAAATTATATTATAAAAATAGCTTTAAAAATAAAATTACAGACAGTGATGATATTGATACATACCCAGTGCTCAAATTATTCTTCTCCAACCAAAACTTCACTTGGTCACATGACCACAGCTGGACATTCCTGGAACTTCGAGATCTTTCGAAATCCGTTCGATAACCATGCATGGGAGTTGGAGATGGAAGAAGGACAGGAGCTGAAAGACTTTCTGTTGGAGCATGGTAAAGAATTACTGAATTAAACCAAGACTATGACTTACTAAAATAAATAGTTTTTAATACATAATACATAGTTTCATATTGATATAAGATCGCAGTGAATATCTAACTCCTTGTGTTGGTTTGTTATGAGCATTTAACTAGTAAAGATTTATTTTATAAAAAGTAACAGAAATGCTGTTGAAAGAAAAACCTATTCACACAACTTTTTTTATACACTTTTACTTAACTTGGTCGTGGATAATCTGTTATCGATTTTCAATTACTTTTCATTTTCATACAGAGCTGAAATTTTTTTCTTTAAAAATAAGAAACTTTTTAAAAATATAGCCTTAGATTTAGAAACCAATTATTAAAACAACTCTCCATTTTTTAAAACTGAATCCTATGTAATATATCAATTCAGTTATCAGTTTAATAATTTCAACAAAAGAAATCATTGATATTGTCACTTTCCTACTCAAAATTAAAACAGGAAAATGCCTACTACATGCCATAATATTATTTACTAGTTGAGAATTTGTATTTCCATCCTACAAAATTTTTCTATGTATATCACCCTGTTTCTTATCTTTTGATGTGAATCAATCATGAAATCCACAACTAATACCTTCGACAACAGACATGGGCTGCATATCTTGAACAGCAATGTCTATCATGAATTTCTCCAATCTGTTTACATCTCCATACAACTGATCGTTATCTGCTTTACACTGCTTCAAAACAAGACCCGACGGGGTTATGGGCGACAGTGAGGAATCTCGTAATCTTTTCGCAGCTGACTTTTTTCTTTCATGCATTATTTCTAAATAACTCTTGCCGTGAACTGTCTGCATTAAAGATTTTGTTAATTCTAGAGATTTAAGAACTTGATGTAACCAAAATGTGGTAATCTTTCACTTTAGGGGTATGAATTTACTTTTGTTATTTTACATGTGTTTCCATAAAACACATGTAAAATTAAATGTAGCAATAGAATATCAAAATAAAAAATGCTGAAGATTTTCAATAAAAAAAAAACTATTTATTCCTATTAAACAAAGATTTCTGTCAAAAATAAACTGAAAAAATGTGAGTTTTAGCCTAGTGGATTGTGTATACAGCTTCTATGTACTGATTAATGCATAACTTACTTGTTATGGATTTGAAATTGTCGTTTTTCAGTTGCTTGTGAGGGGCTGTTTTGCCGTACAAAAAATCGTAATAATACAAAAACATAAAAACAATACACTGGCCTGTATAATTTATATACAAAAAGAAGAGTAAAAAGTTTTCAAACAAAAGAGAAATTTAGGGAAATATTAAACTAATTAATTTATTTCTCTCTTTCACAACGCCTTTTCCAAGACAAGTCTTGCGAGAAGGCGAGAAAGGGTACTTGCAGAAGCAGCCATTTATAGGCACCTACCCTTTAAGCAATGCGAGTGAACTCCTTTCTTAAGGGAGTTACGCTGGTGAGGTTCGAACTGCCGACCTAACGATCAACAGGCGAACGCTCTACCGCTCTGCCACCAGCGCCTCAGCTTTTACATCATAAATTTTACATAAAAGTATTTAATGAATTTTAATGAAATAAGAGCTAATTGATGGCCAGTATGCATCTGGTTCTTGTGAACATTTTACTCCTTGCAAGTACAAGAATAGATCCTCGCAGCAGACTATTTAGAGCCCTTGCTGATTTTGAATGTTGAAAATTAGTTTAAAATGATGTCTTTAGTTATTCAGCTTTAAAACATTTTTTAGTGAATTTTTTTTATGATTTTTTTCTTTTTCTAATTATAATATCCCTTTCGTTTTGTTGTTTAAGAACAAAAATATTTCATTCTCCTGAAGTGAAAGATTACCCAAAAATTAATTACTTTTATATGTTTACTAAAGTTAGAAGGCGTCTTGTGCTGGCCACGAATTTTGTGCAGTTTTGGCCTGCAGAGATTGCAGAGGGCTTCAATTATGTCCCCATTATCGCTCACTATCTCAGAAAAATACGTCTTGACGACCAACGGCAACTTAGAATTTTCATCATAAGTTGATATATTTTCAATTTTAGCCATAATTTGTCAATAGGTAAGACGATATCGTAGAAGTACTCAAAAGTAAACAATACCGATGTAAAAAAAAACACTCACAAAGACCATAAATATTGCAAAAAATAAACAATTATTTTTTATAAAGTTTAAAATTTTCTACAATAAAAACTGTAAATCATAAAGCACTTAGTCTGTAAAAAATTAAAAAACAAGTATTACGTATATATTTATTATAGTGGCGGATCCAGCATTTTGCAGCAGGGGGTCAGTTAAAAAACTTCAGAACCACGGCGCCAATATCTTGTAACGTTACATTTTGGATTATGTAACGTGATAAAAATTAATAACTTAATTAAAAATCAGTATGAAAGCTAACATTTTAAATCATAACCTTGTTTCTTTAAGCATTTATTTTTGTTCGTGAGGTAGTTTTTCAAAAAGCATTTCAGATTTTCTACATTTTGAGAAAACTACGTCATTACGTTAGAGATGGCAGTTTGAGACGACAATGACTCGTCCGAAGACTCATTTTCCATAGTCTCGGTCTCAGTAATAAATTCTACTGTCTTGTCTCGGTCTCGTCTTGATCTAAAAGTCAGTGTCTCTGTCTTGCGCCACTTAATTGCAAGCAGGACTTTAAAACATTTTGAAATTGATATTTGAATCTTAGATCTATTTTACTGTATTTTTTAATTCTTTAGCATCAGTAATTTATTTACGTCTTGGTCATGTACTCATTTTTAATTGTTTAGATGTTTGTTCGAGAAAAGGTATTGCATGAATTCAGTGAAACCATTCCAGCTGATTCAAATGATGAGAAAAATAAGGAAGCAGACACAAGAGTCCTTGTCCAAAGAAACACAAACTGTAATTTGTTATGGGTACAAACTGGTATCTCCAAATGCAATTAGCTATATATATTGATGCCATTAAAAGTCTCCATTTTTATGGCCTTTGTTTGCCAGGTTAGGGTCTGTTCAAGCTACAACAGTTCCAGTGGAAAGATTTTGTTTCCAGAGTGGGTTGATTATGAGACCTCATCATTCATCATAGCAAATGTCTGACATACAGCTAGAAACATAAATGGTTTTGAAATGTTAAAACTGAATACTGATCTAACTGTTTCAACTTTCTGTATTTAAATTTTATTCTGCAAAATAAACATTTTTTATTGTCTTGTCATGATGATGTCTCGTCTTGTCAGGGCCTGGGGAAAAAATCAATTGCCTTGTCTCGATTTTGTCTTGGTCTGTAAGGTTAATGTCTCATCTTGTCTTGGCCCTAAAAAAATGTCTTGGTCCCATCTCTGCATAGCGTTCAAGTTCAAGATTGCCAAATGTGACATCCTTCTTCATTTTTAGTATTTTACTGTCATAAGATTTATCGAAAGTTTTTACAATTATTAAGCCAATATATAATATTTTATTTCTTAATAATTTCGACAAATTGTTAACAGGCCTACTCAAAGCTATAATGACTTAATCTGTATTTAAGTACCTTTTAGAGTAATTTTCTGAAATGAGGCTAGCCTAATTTTGATCATGCAGACTAAAGTACTCCACGAACCATTTTTGGCTTCACGGTCTGGCCTGTCAGCAACTCGGCCTAGCCCATTTGATACTATAATTGTACCGAGTGGACAAACGGAAGGCGTCTGAAATCTATATGAAGAATAATAGCGATCCGAGAAACAAACTTTGTACCGTCTGGAAAAGATACTGTTGGAACGAACTCGCTGTTCCCGACTATCAACATATGAACTAATATGTGATATTATTATTAGAGAAAGAGATTTGCCTTTTGAATAGTTTGTCAAGGCTTAGCCAAAGAGAATGATAAAAAATATCACAATAAAAAACATTAATTTATAAAAAAATGTATAATTCAAATTTAATTATATTTTCTTACAATATAATTAAGAATGATATAACCCCAATACAATAAACCAATATTTCACCTTCATACTCAGGAGTTGACGAACTGATACTGAATGTCGGAAACTTTGGCAAAGGTTCGCTTAACGACATTGCACCACATTTCTGACATCTTGGAGTTCCTTGGTTAATGATTGCACTCGCAACTTCTGCACTTGAAATTCCTGAATCAAACCTTGCTTTTGCAGCTGCATCAACAGCAGCAACTGTAAGTGGTGTAGCAGAAGGAAAACTCAAGCTATCATTTGTGTTTGCCTGAAGAGACATCTGTTGAGTTTTTGTAATGATTTTCTCCTCAACAGTTCCACTTCTGAAAGCTTCATCACTTTGACTTCTTCGGTCGCGACCACTGTGGCTATCACCAGTGACACCTTGGGAAAACCCTGGAAAAATTCCAACCTCTCTATCAGTTTCACTTTTGCTTTTTTTCTTTTTTCCTCTGGCTCCAATCTCTCTGACAAGCCTATCCATCTGGAAGTTAAAGAGATCTCCACTCTCTCCTTCACCCAAACTGCTGTTACTAGTGAAGCTGGTTGCCATGCTATCAGCAGCTGAAACCGCTGTCAGAGTAGCTGGGCTGAAGTCAAAGTAGAGCCTCGTGCCTGCTAGCATGCCTAGCCATCCGTCTGGATTGAAGTTTGATTGGGCGATGATTGGAACAATGTCCTTTCTCAATCTAAATGCATATTCGGCTTCTGTTGTGTAATTAATGAAAAGGATCAAATTCAATCAATCCATCAATTCAATTAAATCAATCTGAATATTTAAAACCCAAATCTTTTACGTAAACAATTTCACCCTCTGATTTCCGACAATTAACTACCAGAAGAGAAGCATTAACAACGTTCTCTCTAAAGCAAGGCATTCCCTTTAGTGAGAACCTAACATAGCACATTGGGCAGACTGCACAAATTACTGAACAGTAGTATGCCAAACATCACAAATGCGATTTATGATTTGCTACACAGAGATCAAATTAGTCGTGTTGGTATTTTAAAACCACTGCACGGTCGCACAGATGATGCTGTACTTACTGGCTCAGTAGCCGGATTGTGAGCCAGTAGACTAAGACTCAGTAGACTAATTGTGAGCCAGTCCAAAGCCTGAATAAAGGAGCAGGGAAAAATGATTCACGACAGGAAGCACTTAGGTATTTTCTATTTACTGCTTTATTAGTGTGAAAGACTATGAGCAATTATGAAAAATATTTATTTATTAAATAAAATAAAATAAATTCACCATAATAAAAATATCTCAATAAAAAAATATTATATAGAAAACAGAAGAAAAGGAAATTAGATATACCTGTCCTACAGTTGGGACTTTCCTTATAAGATTGAGACATGCAAATGATGATGACAGCTGACCTTTCAACTGCTAGTGCCATCGCTTCAAGTGTTGAACCTCCTGATTTGTTTATTTGTTATTTAACCTGTTAATATTCTAATTTATAATTACTTGATGATTGTAATACAACATCAAAAAAGTAAATTGCATACAAACAAATACTATATCAAAAAGTGAATTGCATCCAAACCATTACAACATCAAAGAGTGAATTGCATCCAAATCATTACAACATCAAAGAGTGAATTGCATATATGAATTAGTGAATTGAATACAAATAAATATATGAAAACATCAAATAAAATTTCTTTTAAACTTTTCATGGCTTGAAAACCGATATTTTTCAAACTATCGGTATCAACACTTTTAACAATTTCCGAATAATAACGGAAATAAACTTTAAAGAGAAATTAAATAATCAGAAGACTAACTCATGTTATCAACGTCGAACCACACTTTATAACCTCTTGCATACAGAGAATCCCTCACTCTTATCATCGTCTTCTGACACGACCAATGGTAGCTTATCATTACGTGCTCTTGAGACGGATCTGGGAATTCCCAGTTGTCAAAGTTACATCACCATTACTTCCATTGTCACGACAGCCATCATAATTACTTTAACTATAATCACCACCATAGTTACAAGCATCCTCATCATCACAACAACTGCCATCATTACAACCACCATCATTACAACTATCATCATTACAACTACTATTATTACAACCGCCATCATTACAACTATCATCATTACAACTACTATCATTACAACCACCATCATTACAACTATCATCATTACAAACACCATCATTACAACCACTATCATTACAAATACCATCATTACAGCTATCATCATCACAACCACCATCAATACTACTATCATCATTACAACTACCATCATCACAACCACCATCATTGCAGCTATCATCATCACAACCGCCATCATTACAACTATCATCATCACAACCATAATAACAGATTCAAAAAGACAGAACAATAAACATTACTTGAAACATTATTTTCATCAAAATTTACTAGTCTGAAAAAAAATTAAAATCAACAACAAAAAAACATTAGCTACATACCATCATCATCATCATCACTTCCACCACCTGTAAAATACACTCCAGGTGTGCACGAGATCACCCACAGTGCTCCTCTCAGTGAACGACTGATACTCTCGATTGTACTACTACTGTTGGCCACGTGTGACAGAGCTGATGGAAAATATAAAAATATTATCATCATGACAAAATAAGTAATAAAAAACTTGGTGGTGCAGTGATTAGGCGCTTGCCCGTAAACCAGAAGGTCAAGAGGTCTTATCACTGGTAGATACCTTTAAGAATCTTATAGCTATTGACCAATCATTGAGTGACAGTTTGACAATTAAAAATACAACAGTTAGTACATGGAAATGTCCAACCCATGCTTGATGAAAAAAAAGTTTTAAAGATTCAAATTAAATGAATAGTTGTTAAATTTCTATCTTCCATCACCACACAAGTCAACAACAACAATCTCAACGAATTAACAAATTCACTTCTGATCAGTGTCAAATCAGATGCAATGATCTTCTTATTTTCTGGATGAAAAGAGAGGATCCAGATCCCTGATGATGCCAGAGATTTCTCTTCATCATCTCCATTGACCAACATAGCAGCATACAGCTGTATGATTCCAAGTTTGCCTAACCTTACCTGCATAAGATTGTGATGTTGGTGGTAAATTTATTGACGATGTTGATAAGGTTGCTATAGTGAGAATTTATTAAATATATAAAAAAATATAATAGGATTATATCAATATATTAATATTATACTAATACTAATAACATAGCATATTAATAAAGTACTACATTGAGACATAAAAACACAAAATTTGATAAGGTAATAAACAATAACAAAACATGCTTGATAGGAATTTTAACCTTGTTTGTATCATTGATAGCAAGGTGGTTAATCCCACAAGCAATTTCTGAAGCCCAGAAAGCATATCTGAATAGCATTATATATGAATTAATTATTAAAAAATGAATATTAATAATATTTAAGTGTTAATAAATTATTATTTCATTAAATTAGATAACTTAATAAAATTTTAATCAAATTAAAATAAGAAAAACTCAAAATATTCCCAACTTACAAATCATCACTAATCTCAACTGAAATCGGCTCACCTAACAACAAAATGGTTGACACTACCCAGAGCTTCCCGAAGGAGAGCAACGATGAAAGCTGCTATGTCATCGGCAGCCTCGATCAGTTCCTGATCTTCTCCCTCGCTGGATACTATATAAGAGAGAGTCAGGTATGTCTTTGCCCGGATGACTTCGTTGGGGAATCGAACCAGGGAGGCAAGATGTCTGAGGGCACCGGCACTGCGGAACATCTTGCGGCTCTCGGGGCAGTGCCGTGCGATGTTGTGGAGAATACCGAGGTAGGCCTTCATCAGATAGACTCTTTTGTGAGTGGGCGAGTCACAGTTGCTGGCGGATGAAAAAAGATATTTAAATATTTTTCATTATTTTAATGAACTTATATGAATATTATTTAATTTATTATTGTTGATTAAATTTAGATTATTTATCACATATAAATTAAGTATTAAATAAATATTGTTATTAATTAAATTTATATAACGTATAAAATTTATATAATTTATCAAACTTCCAATATTCATCAAACATCTACTACTTAAAATGCTGGAAGCAGGGCCTAAAAAACGTGCCCCAGGCAGGGAAGTGCTTGTCATTTGAACATCCGTGCTTCCCAAATTATGAATCCGAGCTCTTGAAAATGTGAGCTTGTGTGCTGTGCATGGGTGTGTGAAGTGTGAAAGAAAAAATAAATTTAATATCAAGTAAAAGTTTGATATGTCAGTTTATAAAATTGTATAAAAAAAATTTATGAAAAATACCTAAGACTACCGCCTCCCAGTTATCAGCTTTTTGAAAAGAGAAAGTAGGAAAGTGTTTGAAACCCCCCACCCAATTGTCAACTTTTTTGAAGGAAGAAAATGGGAAAGTGTTTAAAAAAGTTTGGGAAAAGCACCTACAGTCCTGTGGTGTTGTCTGGCCAGGGGTTCCCATGTCCAACCCAGTTTTGGCTACATCACTTTTTCGGCGCTTGACCTTTTTGGAGTTTATTTAGGCCCTGGTTTGAAGGAATATTAATATAAAATACTATATAATAAAGTATTATCATTATAAACTAAATAAAAAAACTAATTAAACAAACTCCTCCTCCAAATGATAATATTTGACATCGACAAGTTTCGGCTTTGACAGTTCGAGCAGCATTTGATAAATTGCAGAACTTCTAACAAGACTTTCACACAGCTGGACACTAGAATCCGTGCAGTTCCATACAATCGATAGTATATACTGCAAACTTCTAAATATAACTTCTTTTCTATTGTTACCACTCTCATCATCATCATCATCATCATTATCACCATTTCCTTCATCACTGTTTTCATTCTCTTTGGTATTATTTTTCTCAACCAGACAATTTTCTTCCTTCTTATTATTAGCATCATCTATTGGTTTTTGACAACAATCATTTGTCTTATGATTTTGACATAACGGAGCTTCAAAACCATAATTTCTGTTGACGGTATTGTTTTCCAAATCTTCAAGATAATCTTCAGCAGCCAGTTGCTGCCAGGAGCGTAAGAATACGTGACCAATGCCAGACAAGACTATTTTATCAACGACGTGACGGTGCAGTAAAATGTCATCTGCATATCTCGTCTGCTTTTGCACAAGCTTTAGGTTGTTGAAAGCCTCTTTGCTTGTGTAATCAGTCTGTTTCAGTAAGTTCTATAAAATAAACAATTAAAATAGTTATTTAGTAATTTTAATGTTTCAAAATAAAACTTTTTATTATATTGTAACAATTTCCATTACTTCCAGCTTAGCTTTTGCTTCATAATTCATAACATATTCTCCCATTAATAACCATTGCAACACTGACTAACTAACAGCTGATAACTAGCATGACTTAGACTTAGCTTCTTTTTTAGATGAGTAGACTTAGCATTTAGCAGTCTTAGCAACAATAGCAGCATGTGTAATTGTAGTTGTAGAATCAAACAATCACCTTTATAGTTACATTCAGGATTGAAAAAATTTCATCAAACGTTTGCTTCATGTCTTCATTGGTTGGAGAACTGGAATCCGAAGATATATCAGCAATCTCGTCATTATGGAGTTTGTTTGAAGCAGCTTTCTCGCTGCTCATCTTTAGTTATTTATTTTTTAAAAGTGATTCACTGGCAACCGTCTTGAAAGATTGACACAATTTATTAACATTTACGATAAAAATTTTAATTTAAAAATTACCTTAATACAGAAAATGCCATTTTTTTTAAAATTTCATAATTTTTAAAATTTTAAAATATATTAATTAACAAATACACATTTTTACAATTTAAAAACAAAATTTAACAGTATGAACATAACAAGTATATAAAAAAATATTATTATTAAAAAATTTGCTTAGTTAAGTTGCTAATGGATACCAGAAGTGCATGCTTTTCTATCTCGAGTTTATATCACAAAAATCTGGGCAGATAACAATGATTGCTAGTTTCTTTATCATTTTGCATTATTTTATAATAAAAACTCATTCGAAGTTGGTCACTGGAACAATTTCAAGCGACGTAAGATTTTCATTCATATTTGTTTATTCATATTTATTCATTTATTCATTTATCACCATATTTCCTTTTTTGTTTATCCACATAATGTAGACATTCGATACAGCAATTTAATTAGAATTATTTGTTTTAGAACCAGTGGGAATTTATAGACAGGTTCTGTTATCTATCAGAAAATGGGGTATTATGGTTCAAATTTACATATCCTATTGTGAGTTGCTTATGTTTAACTTTGAAAAATCAAACTATCAATATTCAAATCAATTTTGTTTTTACAATCAGCAACTGTCAGCTCCAAAGATTCTCATTTATTTTGATGATCAATGGCCCTCTGTGTATAAAAATGATGCCAAGGTGGTTTGCATGAATCATTTCTGCAATATTTAAATAATTAAAAATTTTCAAATTTTTGTTATATTATCCTTCTTTATTTTATATTAATTATTTTTCCAAATTAAAACTTTTAAAAGTAAAATAAAACCATGACATTAAACACGCTAATGTTCTAATGTACGGTCATACATTCGCTGTACTAATCTAACATATCAGTCTAAATTACAATAGACAAGCAGAACTGAATAAAATAAAATTATTTTTAATGTTAAAGGTTTTTGTTTTTATTTTGTCAGCATGAGATGGATTAAAAACAATTTTTTCAGTTTTTGAGGATTTAGAAACAATTTCACTTGTTTGATAAAAAAACGTTTTATTGAACACAAAAGAATCTATTACAAAAGCTGAGTCGAAAAAAGCATGCTTGAATCTAATCTTGTCAGTTTTGCACTTAACAATTTAAACACAATTGTAAAGATTACATTTAAAGGCTCACTAGACATGTCAAAATATCATTTGATTTAATTGTCAAAGTCTCATGTGACAATGGTGAACATTTATCTATTTACCTTTATTAAGTTTTGATATTACTGTATACAATTAGTTCGAGTAAAGTTAAATAGACCTGTTCTTGATCAGTAACTGATTCTTAAAATCAGACGTGTCGTCAGAAAGAAGCAGTGGTGAACCCCGAGAACAATCAGGTGTTCTACCTGTCCGTGACGGAAGGATGGACTGGATGTCGAAAGAGTTCGTCACAACTGGAAGTCGTCTGCCAGTCGATTATCGGATTCAAATCAGTCAGGGAAAGATGGTGGTATGTCGTGGCAAGTAACTGTGACGAGGTATTTTGATGATGAATAGATTTTATTATAATTATCATTATTAATATCATCATCACCACCGCAATTTTTTCTCAATCATTTCAAGTTTTTTTTGGCCTCATCATCATTATCATCATCATCATCATCACCACCACCACCATTATTATCATCATAATCATCATCTTCATCTTCATCATCACCATCATCGTCATCGTCATCGTCATCGTCATCATCATCTTCATCACCACCACCACCACCATCATCATCATCATCAGCAGCATCATGATCATAACCAAAATTACTAGAGAATGATTTTTTAAATTATTTAAACTTTCCTTTCATATATATATCCTTAATTTTTATTTTTTATTTTACATTTCAAAGATTCAGAAACCACGCACCTTCTTTGTATTTCATCGTAAGCACAAAAACAAGAAATCAGTTTTAATTAACAAGTAATTATTCGTTTAAAAAATTTTCAATCAAATTTTTATTTTAAAGTGTTTTTTCAATTTCTTTTTATAATATAAGTATTTTTTTATTTAAATTTTTTGTTTTATTCTCAAAGATAATTTGTATTATGATGCTTCATCCTTCCAGATGCACATGAAGATCTTTTTTTAACTTTTTATTTTTATTTACTTCTTATTTCTGTTTCTTTTTTTAAATCAATTTTTGAGTCATTTCTTGATGATAGATTTTCTTTAAATCAGCATGCGAATGTTTAGAAATAATGTTTTTGATTTGCATATAAAAAGTATTGGTTTGAAAGATTATAAATTTTTATTTATTAAATATTATTTATTTATATTAAACATTCTTTTTTCTCACTTTAATGATTATTAGTTTCTAATTAAAATCTGCTTGAATATTCAAAAAGAAACTTGAACTGACCTACATATTGAATTTCACCAATGGCATCGATCCATTACAGAAGAACTTTTCAGCAGATGAGTTTTGTAAGTTATTCTTGTAATTTTTGTTATTTGTAAGTTATAAGTTATTCTGGTTACTTGTTAGTTATTTGTAAGTTATTCTTGTTATTTGTTAGTTATTCTTGTTATTTGTAAGTTCTTCTTGTTATTTGTAAGTTATTCTTGTTATTTGTAAGTTCTTGTTATTTGTTAGTTATTCTGGTTATTTGTTAGTTATTCTGGTTATTCGTTAGTTATTCTTGTTATTTGTTAGTTATTCTTGTTATTTGTTAGTTATTCTTGTTATTTGTTAGTTATTCTTGTTATTTGTAAGTTATTCTGGTTATTTGTTAGTTATTCTTGTTATTTGTTAGTTATTCTTGTTATTTGTTAGTTATTCTTGTTATTTGTAAGTTATTCTTGTTATTTGTTAGTTATTCTTGTTATTTGTTAGTTATTCTTGTTATTTGTTAGTTATTCTTGTTATTTGTTAGTTATTATTATTATAAACCAGGCACGGGCAAGCCCCTCGCCGAACAATATAAACACAAACTGAACGCGCAAACAAATACAACAAAAATAACGAAAAACAAACAGAGCAAAATAAAAATCTTAAGCAAAATCAAATTGCATATCACCAAAAAAATCATCCAAAAGTGATTTAAACAAAGACAACGATTCAGCAGACACCACCGGCCCAGGGAGCTGATTCCAGTCGTCCACCACTCTGTTACTGAAGTAATACTTCCTGCAATCTTTATGAGCCAACCTAGTAGCCAACTTGAACTCATGTCCTCTAGTTCTTTCGTCAGGGCAAAGTGTCAACCCCGGACAGTGGCAATCCATCAACTGACCAGACTTCATTTTATACAGTAGAATTAGGTCGGCTCGCTTTCTTCTATATGTCAGGGAAGGCAATCTGAGTTTCTTCAACCTCTCCGTATAAATGAGACCTTTGCATGACCTGACCATTCTGGTAAACCTTCGCTGAACCCTTTCGAGTTCTTCAATCAGACCACGCCCGTGAGGACTCCAAATCTGAACTCCGTACTCCAATTGAGATCTAATCAGAGATTTGTACAATGTTACAAAAGCATCCTCAGGCAGATATTTCAAAGTTCTTCCAACTATACCCAACAAGGAATTGGCCTTTTTGATTCTAGAGAACACATGGTCTCTGAATTTCAATTTTGAATCCAGTATGATTCCTAGATCAGTAACCGAGCTAACTTCAGGAACCACAACAGACAAACCTGATGTATCTTGCATATAGTAATCCGCTGCAAAACGATTACCTCCAACCTTTAAAACACAACATTTAGATGGATTCACTGTCATTTGCCATCTTGTGAACCACTGCTGCAATTTATAAATGTCGGACTGCAGTTCCCGAGTGTCTTTGAAGTCCGCGATCGGTCTAAACAACTTGGCGTCGTCCGCGAAAAGGTAGATGTTTTCGCTAACACCACAAATGTCATTGATATAGATCACAAATAACAATGGACCTAACACGCTTCCCTGAGGAACACCACTCAACACGGGAAAGGAATCAGAGAGTCCGCCCCTCAACTGAACTCTGAATGATCTCTCCGTCAAGTAACTTCTGATCCATTCTATCAATATTGGATGAACTCCATACTCCTTCATCTTAAACAAGAGTCTCTTGTGTGGAATTCTGTCAAAAGCTTTTTCTAAGTCGGTGTAGATTGTATGCACCTCCAAACCAGAGTCAACTGAGAGAGTAACTTCGTCCAGGAACTTCAGCAACTGCAGGACCGTAGAGCGTGAAGGAAGAAATCCAAACTGTCTATGAGTGAAGATATCATATTGCAAAAAGTAGCTCATAATGTGGTCTTTAATTATTGACTCGAGAATTTTGCAACATACTGATGTCAAAGCTATTGGCCTGTAGTTCTCGACCTTAGCTTTGCTACCTTTTTTATACAACGGAACCACAACACTTGACTTCCAATCACATGGAACCACCCCCGAAGCCAATGATGCTCTGAAAATCCTCAACAAATGTTCATTTAAAACCAGTCTTGTTTTGCTCAAGATTCTTGAATGTATGCCATCCGGTCCCGCAGACTTTCCCCTGTTCAAGGCCATCAATTTTTTCTCAACAATGCCACTATCAATTTTCAATTCTGTCATTCCACAAGCCGGCACAATTGGGTGAAATGTATCATCGCCTTCAAAGAGATCTTCCCGTACATAAACCGACGAGAAGAATTTAGCGAGTGCTTCTGCTTTATCTCTGTCACACATTAAGTCAGTACCATCAACATTTAGAACACCAATACTCTCTTTAACCTTTGTAATTTTTTTAACACGGCTCCAAAACAACTTCGGACAGGTTCTATACTCTAAGGCAATACGGCTCTGACTCTCGATGTTGAGCTGTTTTGACAATCTCTTGACTTTATCTCTGGTTACTCGGAACTCAGTCATTATGTCATCTCCATATTTGTAAATCCTTCTCAAAAGCTGATGTTTTAATTCAATGAGACATTTCAGCTCAGGTGTCATCCGAAAGGTAAACTTCTTGTAAATCTGCTTTTTAGGCACAAAACGACTTGTGAGTTCATTTAGAGTATTGCGAAAAAACCTCCATTCGGAATCCACAGAGGACTCCAGAGGTCTGTCAGTGTTAGACAAACACTCATCCAAAGCCATGCTAAGACCACCATAATCACCCAGTTCATAACAAAACCTCTTTTCGTCCGGCCTCAAATTCTTTGTGAAACCAACCAATTTAAACCCCAAGATTGAATGATCACCATTCCCCAACGGAGATTAATATTGAATGTCAGTGATGTTGTCGCCAGACGTAATCACCAGATCCAGGACGCTTGAAGTTTGATTGGCAGCCCTCCTAGTAGGCTCATCAACATGTTGAAGCAAAAAACTGTCATTTAAGAAATTAAGAAATTTATTTTCAATCTTCTCAGCCGAACCGTTGCAACTAAAGGTATTCCAGTTAATGTCCGGGAAGTTGAAATCACCAATAATAACATGTTCACCTCTCAATAAAATGAACTCCTCAAGTAACTGGATGAGAAGGTCATTATTCGCACCACTGGAATTGGGACTTCTGTATACTGACAATAAATTCATCGTCTTGTTGGTTAGGGCCAGCTTTATGCACAAAGCCTCCTTAAATGGTGTACACAATGTCACTTCTGAGATATGGAGTTCTTCCTTGTAATATGCCACAATACCTCTGCAGGACTGACTAGCAAACCCACTCGTTAAGACCTGGTACCCATCAATCTGAAACTCTGAAATACTCAATGGCTTGGTAAAGTGCTTAGGATTGGTCTTCTTATTTGTAAGTTCTTCTTCTTATTTGTAAGTTCTTGTTATTTGTTAGTTATTCTTGTTATTTGTAAGTTATTCTGGTTATTTGTTAGTTATTCTTGTTATTTGTTAGTTATTCTTGTTATTTGTTAGTTATTCTTGTTATTTGTAAGTTATTCTTGTTATTTGTAAGTTATTCTTGTTATTTGTAAGTTATTCTTGTTATTTGTTAGTTATTCTTGTTATTTGTTAGTTATCTTTGTTATTTGTAAGTTATTCTTGTTATTTACAAATTTACAGCTGTTTTCAATTTTTTTTATGATGTCTTGTATTGAAGCAACTATATTTATTTCACTCATAATTCTGGTAATTTTGTAGCGGAGCTATGAGTAATAAATAAAAATATACTGTGATGATTCAACGAATTGATTTCTTTTTCAGATATTCTCGAAGTGAACATTGCATTCTTTTTAGCCATTTCCTTTTTGTTTATCATGTCAATTGTCTCTGCAGGTATTTAAACTGAGCTTACGATAATTAGAGAATTCAAACAATGGAATATTTATATAAATAATTATTAAAAATGAAATCAATTTTGCATCATTCCAGTTCTTCTCCATGAAGCAAAATATCTTCATGTGACATTCAAACTCTTCATATGGTCTTTGTTTTTTGAATTTCTCCATCTCTTCATTCTCTGCATAACTTATGGAAAATTTTCCCAAGATGGATTGGATAACTACCCTGCCAAAGTTTTGGGTTAGTCTTTGTTTGCTGTGGTAGTGTATTCGGAAGCCGAAATTGAAGAACAAAACATCATCTATATATATTAATAGATAAATAAATTGCAAAAAAAAAGAAAAGAAAAAAATTTGTTTAAGATGATTTAATATCTGTTATGTAATTTAATTGATTAGAGAACTAATGAATTAAAGAAGATAAATTACTTATTATTGATGTATAAAAATGTATATTTATATGAAAAACTTTTTCTAAGCTACCTGGAAAATAAAATGATATACATTTTTATTTAGTTTAATTTTAATAATATTGTTGTAATATTTACAACCGTATTTGGGTTTTTTAGAATGGCTTTATAATTATTGAAAATTATATTAAATGAGGACTTTATGTCAACCCTTTTTCTTCTTTTTTCTACAAGTCCATCTAGGGCCTTAAAAAAACAGAAAAAGGTTATAACAAGGGCATAGATTATAATAATATTGTTGCTGTGATTGAGGTTACATAAACATAAAGGTAAATATGGCCAAAATATTTAAGTCCATATCTCTGAAATTAATTAAAAAAAAAGAATTATTTTATATAATTTGCTGCTTTAAGTTTTTTTCAGAAATAATGTATAGAGATTATTTATAATTAAGGTTATGTCATGGAAGCCATCAGTCTGCTGCTGTTTATTCTTCTTCTCATTTTCATGGCAAAAGGACTGACTATAACAAGAGGAAGGATCAGCTTTTCTGGAACAATAAAGATTGTCATCTTCATGTTCATCTACACTGCCGTGTATATTGCACTTTTTATTTGGGAGGCTTTAGTGAGTTGGTCTTCATTAAATTGGATTTGTGTTTGTTTAGATGCAAAATTATTATAAATTATTATAAAAAAATAATAAAAAAATGAATTTATATTAATGTTTTCCAGAAAAATTTCTGTTTATTTTTTATTGACGATTTAACCTGATATGTTAAATTTTTTAAATTATAGATTACCATTTTAATTAAATTTCGAATTTTTCAATACAATTTATTTACTGAATAAATTTTTCTTCAGGCATTCGACAAAGGACTGGTCCTGTACAGATACGAATCCTTCCCCGGTTATTGTCTTCTTGTTATGAGAATAATTGCTTGGATTTGGTTTTGCTACGGAATTTTCTTCACTCTCAAGCATTATCCAGAGAAAAAGCTTTTCTATTATCCTCTCTTCATCTTTTATACCATTTGGTTTGTTTGAGTGTTAGTCTATCTTCTTGTATATATTGGTTTGTCCATGGGCTCAGTGTGTCTGTCCATGAGTTTGCATTTATTCATGTGGACATCATGGTACTAGTAGAAGCCTGGTCAAGTTTTTTTGTATATAGTATACTAAGTTATTAGTTGCCACAGTTTCATGTTTCTGGTTAAAATTAATTCAAATTTTAAATTTTTTTTGAACAATGTTGTCAGAAAGGTTATTATTTTGTGATAGAAATATAATTTGTATTGATTACTATGAATATATATATTTTGGAAAGGTTTTGGGCTGGACCAATCACAGTGATAGTGGCCAACAAGGGAATGGCACTCTGGCTAAGAGAAAAAACTGCAAATGGAATTTTCCTAACCATCAGTTTTCTTGGATTTGCATTTCTATTGGTTGGAAAGATTTTAGTTATATATTCAAATTTGTAGGTAGATATAAGAGTAGGAACAATTTGTAGTACTTATGGAATCACTCAATTTAATTTTTTTTTAACAATTGTTTTTATACTTGTATAGTTGTAGCTACAAATTATTAATCCTAATTAATAAATTATCACAATTTATGATTAATTTACTTTTTAATTTTTCCTTCAAACACAGTACATCACAAGACTTTCAAAAGCCAACAGGAATTTCCCATACCACGTCAAGACAACTCAGGCATTAAAAAAAATAATTTATTTATCAAAAGACTAATTTGTTTATTAGATTCAAATTTTATGTTTCTATTATTGTTTCATCAATTCCACATAAAAAAAACAAAACTTTGCAAGTGCAATTAAGTTGTGTTTTAAGAGTGATGAAGTTTCTGGATAGTCGGATAAAAAAGTAAAGAGAAAAGTAAAAAACTATTTTAATAAATTTTTTACTACCTGTTTGATCATTGCAATTATTTAACTTCTATTTATCTTTGTTTTTATATTTTATGCGGATGCCGAAATAGAATTAATTCACCCTTGTAGGCTGCTGATCAAAGTTTATATGTTCACTTGCATTCTTAATGAGATCTTGCATGCTGTTACATGAAATAAATGACAGCTTTTTTTCTACACTGTCTTAAGATTATTTTTTGCTTCCAGGTAGCTGTCATGCTAGAGAGCAAGGCATCTGATCTGAATCCGTTTGATCATTTACCTGAAGACGGCAGCCAATCAAGTAGGATTTCACAAACCAGCCAATCAATGGATCCTGCATTCTTTAATATTTTTAGCATTGCTGGAAATTCCTTACCAAACCAGGTAATATCATTTGCTATATAATAAAATTAATGACTTCGCACGTATTTGCTATTTAATGAAATTAACAATTTTGCATTTATTTTAATTTTTTTTTAAATTCTTGTGGTTTGATATTTAACTTAATAATTTTTAGAATTTAGTTGTTCAATCATATCAATTTCAATTTTAATTTTAATCAGTTTTATTCTTTAGGGAGGAAAACACTCAAATGAAACCACAATCAACAGTCCAAAGAAAATGTAAACAAAACTCTGGAGATATTATGTCACCGCTGAGAGTGTCAAATGATTTTTAAATTTATGTGATATTTCAGTTCCATGAAAATAGTTTATTTAATTTTCATGTTTTTTATTGCCAAATATATTTCACGAACTTGTATGATATTTTACTTGCCATACTGCTGCCAAAACACTGCTTCAATTTGAATATGGGTAATATGGATGCATTCTTTTGACTCATCTGTACAGAGTTAAGTTTTTGTGGCTCCGTAGTAGTAGAGCGTATGTGAGTTAATTTTAAGGATGTGGGTTTTCGTTTTTGTGATATTTGTATTGTAATCTGAATGAAATAGTTATAATAATTAAAATTATGATAATTATAAAATAATATCACCAACTGTTATTTCTAATTATATTATTAAAGTCATCATTATCATTATCCTGGTCGTCGTCATCATCATCAACATAGTCATCATCGTATTCGTCATCATCATCATCGTCGTCATCATCGGCAATCATCAATAATCATCATCACCAACATCATCATTGTTGATATTTCAGTGCAATCAACGCATGTGTGTGATTTTGTCTTGTTTAATTGTCATTAATGCTCAAATTTAGGTGGAATTATGCGAAGAAATAAAAGTAGTGTTTTTTTATTTATTTTGAATTGTCATCTTCTTTATTTCTACTTAAAAGTTGACCTCGTTGATGTTCAGAAGATCTTTTTTATCCAGTCATTTATTATTATTTTTATTATTTCAAGTTTTTTTTGTTTGAAAAAAAAAACAAAATTCGAGCATTTAAAAACAAATTTTTACAAAATAAACAAAAAATAACCACAATGTGTAATGCAATCTGCAGGACAAGAGATTTACTGGCGATTAGATTTATCTTCATTTCTATTGGTTCTTTGACCGTATTTTATAGTTCATTGCTTTAAAAGGAATATTTTTTATTCTAATTTACTGTATAATTAATCATAAGAAATCGTAGCGAAACAAATAAATTCATGAAACTTTGCAACTGTTTCTTCTGTATTTGACCTTGGTGTCTTCTGAAACTCGTCTCTTATTT
The DNA here is from genome assembly GCA_963978895.1 of Erpobdella octoculata. Classification (NCBI taxonomy): domain Eukaryota; kingdom Metazoa; phylum Annelida; class Clitellata; order Hirudinida; family Erpobdellidae; genus Erpobdella; species Erpobdella octoculata. The sequence continues at coordinate 4,531,227 of OZ022244.1, read as the reverse complement.
CTGAACATGAGAAGTCTTTCGAGACCGTTGTTCTTAGGCGGAGGCAGACATTGAATCTCTTGTAGGCGGACGTCAACCTAGATGGGTGGATGGATGATGTAACATTTGCATATTGAGAAAGAGACAGAGAGAAAAAGAAAGAGAGAAAGAGAGAGAGAGAGAGGGAGGGAGAGAGAGAGAAAGAGAGAGAGAGAGAGAGAGGGAGGGAGAGAGAAAGAAAGAAAGAAAGAGAGGCTACATTAATCTGAAAAAGTTCAATAAGCGTTACAAGGAGAAAAGTCAAGAGTTTGTGTGCAAAAAATAATGATGCACTTGTGTGTGAGATTATTCTATGTAAATGCTCGTAATAGTAGTGCTCTCGTTACTATGTACTCACTATGGTGAGCGATGGTGGTGGTGATAATGATGATGGTGGTGGTAGTGGTGGTGGTGGGGTGGTGCTGGTGGTAGCGGTGATGATGCCGTTACTATTTGTAAAAAAAAATTGATTTTTTTGTATTTTTGTATTTTTGGTTAAAAAATTTTAATGAATAAAAATCAATTCCAAAATTTATTAAATAATAATATAAAAGAAATAAAATCATACAAATATCGTGAAACCTGAAGAAGAAGAGATTTAAAAATAGCCATCGAAACGTCATCATCATTCTTGGCAGAAATTTCAACAAATCCATGGCCCCAGTCGAGTGTCACAATCGATTCAACCACTTTTCTATCTATGGTTTTTGAATAAGTTTCTTCGCTTCCTGTTCCTGTTGTGTATCTATGCTGTTCTTGTAGTTGGTTGTTGTACCGTTGGCGTCTGCTGTGTTGTTGCATGTGTTGCCGACCGAGCTGGGTGGCCAGATCCGCCATTTTTGAAAATTCTGCATCGCCATCTCTCGACAAACAGCTTCCGGCAGAACACTTCCGGAATACTCGGGTCCTGCACGAGAACGTAGCGTTTCCTATGTTAACGTTTCTTTGGTTTTTAACAGCGGAGTTTCTTCTTGTTCTTTCGCCATAAAAGGTTTTCAATTTCTTGTCCTCGTCCATCATTTTCTTCTGCAGGCATTTTTCTAGCGCCGAATTTCCATTCGTAAACACCGAGCCTCTTCTCTCGGTCGTTACTGCCACGGCAAATTGGCCGTTAGTCAGAGGACATCTGTTGACCACTTTATGAACGACTTTTCTCTTTTCGGCGCTGCTGTCGCTGTCGCTGGCGTTGCCATTGTTGCTTGCACTACTGGTGCCACTGTCGTGGTTACTACAATCGTTGTCGTCGTCGTCGCTGTCGTTTAGTAGTGAAAATCTCCGGCAAACTTTCGGGCTGGTCGAGACAGCGTTTGAGGTTTCACGTGAAACCGCGCTGCAAGACGAGATAAAACGAGGGCAGAGGTCAGATTTGTTGGCGATGATGACGATCGGAATTTTGGGGTCGTGTTTGATCTCCATGATTTCCTTCCGGAGTTCATCGATCTTATCGAATGATGATTTGTCGTTCATGCCGAACACGAGTATGAAGCCGTCACCTTTATTTCAGTAATAAAAAATAGAAATGAGAGATGTACCGGATAGCAAATCTCATCGGTTATCGGACATACCCGAATATTACAAAACCGGGTATGGCCAGATATCGAATGCTGGATACCAGAGCTGTTTAACAGATTTTGGATCATGAAAATTAGTTATTGACTTGCGCTAAGTCAAAACTAATTGAAAGATGAGCGCAACTCAAAGGCAGTGTTCATAGCTGTTATTTATAAACCACTGATCTCTATATATAACATATATTATAGAGATCAGTGTTCATATTTATTTATTCATTATTTATAAACAAACAAAAAAAACATTCAGTAGTTATGACACTCCACAATCATAAACAACTCAAGACAGATCAAAGTTATATTCGAAACTAATTAAAATTAAAACATAGCAGTGGGAAATTTTAAAATAGATTAATTACAGTTTAATCGACCTATTTAATGTGGTATCAAAATAATTTTGTGTTTTTCTTTTCAAAACTTTATATAATGAGGTTATGAGAGTTTCAGGTTTAGCGCTGTAATAGCGTTTCGGTCTGAACGAAATCGAATTTGATTTGTTTTTTGCTCCGAGCGGAGACTTTCGTGTCCGAGCGCTATTGAACGATATTAAATAGCGCTATACAAATTTAGCAGATTGATTTTTTAACCGATTGATGAACCGTTACAGCAATTATTTCCAAATAGCAGTGATGACGAGTACTTAAGTACATTATGTACTTAAGTACAATAGGCGTACTTGAGTACTTGTACTTAAGTCCTTTCGCGAATGTGTACTTGGTACATGTACTTGAGTACATTTTTAGTGTACTTCTTGAGTAAGTACATTTTAAAAGTAGCTAAGTACTTTAAAAAAATTACGTTATTTTATTTTTAAAACTAATTATTTAAATTATTAATTATTTGTAAGCCTAAAAATAAGTGTTTATATAACAGATTCTATGCTCGAGTATTTCCTGTTGTCGAGGTTATGCTTTGTCATTCTAATTTTTACATTAGTGTTTGTTACAAGATGGCCGATCTATCGGAACGTATTTAGGTATCCGGCAATTGCAAAAGTATTCCTCAAGTTCAACACAACCATTCCTTCGTCCGCTGCTGTTGAAAGACTATTCTATTCAGTCAAGCGGGGCTTATAATAACTTCTCGGCATAATAGACACAGCGACACATATTTTGAAACAATGCTTTAAAAAAAAAGAAGGCATTTTGGTGATGTTTCTTAATGAATACTTGGTTCTATGCTGTGGAAACAATCTTTTTATGATCAATAAAAATTTTCAATGTACTTGTACTTAAGTACAATTTAAAATCTGTGCTTGTACTTAAGTACAAGATAAATAATGTACTTGTACTTAAAGTACATTTAACACAGAGTACTTAGTACTTATACTTAAGTACATTTTCTGAGTACTTACGTCAACACTGCTATAGAGCTAATTTACAACTGAGAGCCCACAAGGATTTGTTGTCAAAAGTTTCTTTTAAGCATTCCAGGTTTTCTTATTTGGTGGTGTTTTTGTAAAACTTTCAAATTAATGTCTACTTTTGAATCAACGTAGACATTCTTTGAATTTTTTAACTAAAAGTCATCAAAAACAATATATGTTTTATATAATAAAACAAATTAATCTTGTTTAAGCAAAACAAAAACAAAAAATTTCTCAAAAAATTGTGTTGTTTAGTTTTGTGAGCAGTCAGTGTAGTTTTACTTAATTGGTATTTGCAATAAACATAACCCGTATTTTATTTATACAAAATTCACAGATTTAAAAAATGTATTCAATCAAAACAATTAAGCAAATATATGACTTTTAATTATGGTATTAATTATTTTTCGTTGAACAAATTATTTAAGTCTGTTGTTTTGCAAATGCTTAGAAGCCACGTACAATTTTAGATTTTAATTTTTCTCCAAAAAATATCAATAATAACAATCTAAACAAAGTAAAAACATTTTGAATCTAAGAAACACAAGTTGATCAGCTTTCTCAGTCAATAACCGATATCTTTTGCCCGTGTGAACATCGTCTGCAGTAACTGAAACAACAGAAATTAGATAGAGGTGCCAAGTATTGCACTGAAGTGCCCGGTTCACTTATAGCAAAATCGGTCAATCAGCTATCATAATATTTGCACATATCTGCATTGTAAATGAAAAAATGAATTTTATTTATTTTTTGTTTGGTTTTTCCTATTTTTTTTTACCGATAATCAGTGCCTGATACAGGATCCGGATTTAGATCGGATAGCCGTTATTCCATTGGATACCGGATGCAACCGGAGGTATGATTAGGGTTGTTACAGTTACTGAATCTAAAACTGAAACATTCAGTTAACTGAATCTTTTTAGATTCAGTAACTTCAACTGAAACTGAAACTGAATCTTTTTAAAAAACTGTAACTGAAACTGAATCTATTGAGAAAACTGAATATAACTGAATCTTTTAGAATGAATATTTTTTTATCATTTTATTATATTATTTTTATGTTTGCGGTTAAATGTTTTGATTCTATGGCACGGACAATAACTCGGTCGAAGTTAGGAATAGTTCTTTCTTTTTGTTTCGTGTTAGTGTTCTGTTGCTTGCGTTGTTTTTCGAAGATTTTCAAGTTTTTAGAATTACCAGAATGGAAGATACTTGTGTTAGTAATAACATTGTCATCGACGAATCTACCGCGAAAGAAGTATCGTTGATTCAACAAAATGAGTCGGAATCTGCTTTAGGACCTCCAACTAAAAAAGCTAGATTCAGTAGATTCAACAAAACAAGACCTATTACTAACCCGCTCCATAACAGGTTTACAGGAGTTGGACCAGATAGTAAGTGCAATATTTGTTCTCTAATTTTGAAAGGTAAGAATGGGACAAATTTAGTGTTTCATTTGAGGAAGCATGAAATAGAATACGCAAAGTATTTAGAGGAAAAAGAAGCTATAAAATCGACAACACAGAGTAAGTCTGTTAAACGCCCCTTTTCGGATTTGAAAAACCAGGCAACGATTGAAAACTGTTTTGTTGTTGAACGCAAAAATGACATCAAAAAAGGTTCCAATGCGTATAATAAAGCTATCCACGCTATCGCCTCGGCATTTGCTGCAAACAGTTTCCCCTTTCTTTTGATCGAAGAACCGTCTATTAAAAATATGTTTGCAGTCGTGTCAGAAGGTCGTTTACTAACCTTGCCGAATCGACATGATATATCCACAAAAGTGTCCGAATTAGTAAAAGAATTAAAACGATCTGTTGAATTATCATTGAATTCAGCTAAGTATGTGTCAATTACAACAGATTTGTGGTCACGGCCAAGTTATTCATCGGCAATGATGGGAATAACTTGCCATTATTTTGATCGAAACACCAATAAAATAAGAAGAGCTCTTCTGGCTTGTAGAACAATTACGCAACCCCATACAGGAGAGGAGATAAGATTTTTAACTTATACAGTGGAATTATTAAAGAATGGAAAATTGAGGAATCAAAAATTCTGCGTATAGTTACAGATAATAGATGGCTGCTGCTCGGGCAAAAATTTAACAAAGAAAGCTATTAGAAACTCCAAATGAAGGAGTTGCCTCGATAGATGTTGAAATAACATCTTATTGTAATATGCTAATGGAAAACGAACCTACACAATATCCTTTTGAATTTTGGATAAATAATTCTATAAAATGTCCAAATCTCTATAATATAGCTGTAGATGTACTCTCAGTCCCGGCAACATCTGCTCCGTGTGAACGCGTTTTTAGCAGAGCTGGCTTTGCTCTTAGCAGATGGCGGCATAATTTGGGTGACATCAAGCTGGAAGCTGAAGTCTTTTATAAATTCAACAAGGAATTTTTAAGCTAAATAAATTTTTTAAACATGTCTGTGTTACAAAGTGTTTTTTATAGTAAATTTCTTCTTGGTAGTTTACCTAAAAAAATTGAAAAAAAAAACTGAATCTAACTGTAACTGAAACTGAAACTGAATCTTTAAAGATTTAGTTTACTGAAACTGAAACTGAATCTTTGTAAAGTTTCAGTTACTTTAACTGAAACTGAAACTGAATCTTTTTTCAAAACTGTAACAACCCTAGGTATGATACATTCCTAATAATAATAATATTAATAGTAAAATAATAATTTCATAATAACGTCATTGATTGGCTGTTATTTGGAACTCGAGTTTAAATAATCTGTTAAAAAATATAGAATTTCAAATAAAAATAATTTAATAATATTTTTATTTATTTTGTTTTATTATTAATAATTTTTTCATTCAATATTGTTAAAAAAATTAGCTTTCTATTTTTATTTCAATTTTTTTATTCAATTTTTTTCGTTGTATTTCATGACTAAAAGCAGTTTTTATACCAAAATGTTATAAATTATTCACTGAAATTGTTTGACCAATTGTTTGAACTGTTTTAAATTATTTATTTCCAGCAATTTAATTTTTCAGTTGAATTCTTAACATAATTTTTTAAGCATTTTTAAAAATAACCCATCTCTGTTTAATCGAGGTGAGTCTAAAAATACGCCCAGCCGATTAAACGTCTAAAACTATTTTTTTAAAAGCTCAGTGGTTGTTTTTATTTTCATCTGTAGGGTTAAAGATCTGGAGTTGAGTGGCCCATTTAGTTGAGAGTTTGACCAAAGTCGGTATCAACACAAAGAACACGGTTTGACTAACGGCGTAGTAGCTATAAATAGCTTTGCAAGAATTACTATTCAAGTGTATATATATATGAGGATTTTTTGCAAACAATAGTGATTTGAAATGATCAATTGTTATCCACACAAATTTATTTCCTTGCCCGACAAATATGCAACCCTATCTGAAAATCGACCTTATATTGATTGGCTTCCAGAAACTGTCTAACCCGTCCTTATGTTTTTGACAGATCCTTCAAATGTTTGTTCACACTGAAATATCTCTTCTGTGCCGATACGTACAACATTATCTGTAAGTTTTTATTTATTTCTTGTCACTTGCCAAAAGTGACCTAGTTCATTTTAATTTCAATGCTAATTTTAAACAATACTATATTTTTGTGTTAATATAAAATGATTATTTCTTTGTTTCAAAGCCGAAATAGCAATTTTTTGGAGACAAAAATTTAACCTCCTAAATCCCCCTTTTCTGGATGCACCACTGAGATCATGAAAACCTTCAACATGTTGTTGAATTAGAAGGTTCTTGGAAAATTATATACATTTGTATTGACCATTTGTTACAAGCAAACAGATGTTTACCTGTCATGATTGACAACCTTCTCATGGCGGGAAATTCAAAAGAACCAGATGTGTCCAGAAGTTCCAGTGTGACGTCAATCCCGTTTATCTGTTTTTATTGAAATTCATTTTTAATTAAAAAAAAATATGTTAACTCTTTTAATTTGGTTTAAAGTTTGAGTTTGCGCTTGAATGACTTTATTACTCAAAAATTGTTAGAAAAGTATTTATTAATAATAATAATATTATTATTATTAAAAAATAATTATTACAATCAGAGTTTATTAATTACTTATGAAAAAGTTTAAAATGGTATTAAAATGTTTTGATTGAAAATAGAAATTGAATTTGCCCAGGTATCATTAAAAAATGATCAAGTGGGGACATGAAAAAATATCATCTTTAGTTCATTAGCATATCAATCTGGGAAATAAATCAAATTATTTTTTACCATCAATATTGGAGAAGAGTATTTTCATTCTAATGAAATAACGAAGAGTTAATTAAAAAAATATCTTGCGGCGCAAGATCATTTGCTCGCAATTAATCTCTTTCCTAATCAATTCTTTTTTCTTCCTAATATATTGTTTTTTAACTTTCCAAAATAAACAACAATATTTTAAACTAATCTTTTTAATTTTGAAATAAATAAAAATAAAAATAAATAATGACATAAACATTTTATGCAAACCGTTTACTTTCCAGCCATATCAATCTCTTTTGTAAAGACTACCAAAATCATGACTCAAGCTTTCAAGCAACTTTCTACCCTATTTTATCTTTTCTCATACACATCATGGTTTTTCTCCTTATTCGTACAATTCTTATTTTCCCTCCTTATTCGTACTCTTCTTGTTTTTCCTCCTTATTCGAACACTTTTTGGTTTTGTTCCTTATTCGTACAATTCTTGTTTTTCCTCCTTATTTGAATTCTTCTTATTTTTTTCTTATTTGTACCACTTGTATCATTTTCTTTTTTTGAAGGAGCTGCATAAACCTGTCACAAAAACAAGTTGCTGTTCAAAGACAAAAAATGAAAAGAGTTTTTTTTTGGGTTTTAAGTTTTTTCTGAGTTTTTATAAAACAGAAGAAAACCTTGATGATCAAAATTAATTGTAAAAATGTTGATTAGAGGTCCGATTAAAGCATTTTCTCTCAACTAGGCAATTTATTTTTCTTTTGAAAATTACCTAACCAATCGACAATCTGGCCAACACATCAATCCTTGTCTGAACCAATCGGCTGCCTGGCTAACACATCAATCCTTGTCTGAACCAATCGGAAAACCAGAAGACATATCAATCAACCGACAGACTTCCAATCGGACTGTCGGTGAACGGGAGAAATTTATAAAAGAAACGGACGACAAATTAGAGTAGTCAATACCAATGAATCAGTTCATTTTTCAAGAAACTGCTTTTAAAACATTTTCTTGGCTGATTTTGATTGACTTGTCAACCACTGGAAAATGATTAATTGAAAGTTGTGTTTTTTTAGTAAAAATAATTCTAAAGATTTTTGTCCTTCATAATGAATTGTTTGAAGTTAAAAACCAAAGTGAACAAGTTAACCGTGAAAAACATCTTTTTTTTTTTTTTTTTTTTTTATAATAGTTTATAGTCCTTTACACCAAGTGTTTTAAGACTGAAATAGCTGTATGTAGAAAACACCTAAATGCTTCCTGTCGTGGATCAAAGTTTGATCCTTTTAGCTGTCCCTCCTCCTTTATCCAGGCTTGGGACTGGCTCGCAATTAGCGAGGCGGAGTTGTGAAAAACATCGTTTTATTAAATCTTTTATAATTTTGTAATTCATCGTCTAAAGGTGTTTTTTGATGATAGTAACTCCATAAAATATGAAAACATTGACCACAGTCAAGACCACAAACACGGTGCAGTTAATATGAAGAATTTGAAAATAGATTTGCTTTAGTTCAATTATTTTACTTTCTGTGATATAATTTAATTTGATTTATTTAATCGAAATGGTAAATTCAAAATTTGATTTCTCAAGCAATTTTAATTTCACCACCATGCTCATATATCAATTAAACAAATCTGCATTTTTACTTCAAAGTTTTAACGCTTATCCGTTGTCCATTAATTGCGATTAAACGTATTTATTTTACTTTTTTTTAATTAAAAAACTTTTAAAATCCTAAATTGGCTTCTATCGATTAACTCTAAGTAAGATTTATACAAACGACCAGGTTTAATGGCGATGGATATAAGCCTTTCTATTTATTAAATCAACTAACTATTTCTATTTTATTGATAATCGGTGCTAGGATAGCCGAGTTGGCAGAGTGTTAGCCATGAATGTGAAATTTTCACGGTTCGACTCACTCTTGCTGTCTAGTAGCCCATGTTATCAGAAAGATTTAGAGGGCAAAATCGTTTTACTGTGGGGCATGTAAGAGATCAGCGCCTCCTAGCTCTGCAGTATCCACATTGGTTGATTGATTGATTGACTGCCGGTAATCAATCCGATAATGAATGCCTGTTTTCTTCGAATATTGTTTTTTTTGTGAGACTTTGAACATTGAAAGAGAAAGAAAGAAAATGAAAAAGAGAGAACAATACTTTTATCTGATTGATGTAGTTGTGCACGAACTACATCCGGTCGTATTTGAACCTAGAACGTGACTATGAAAGGATAGGTGATTGTTTGGCTGAATGTATTTGTACTCAATGTGTCTGTGTTTGTGTACGCGACGTATTTTAAGTTACAAGTGTGTGAATTTTTACGTGTACATATTAAATACGTACAAGTATTTAATATGTGTGGATATTATATATTTGTACGCATATATTATAGACAGACATTTATCTCTCTCTCTCTCTCTCTCTCTCTCTCTAAATCTCTCTAAATCTCTCTCTCTATATATATATATATATATATATATATATATATATATATATATATATATATATATACATACTATAAGGGTACCCGGCGTTGCCCGTGGGTTTAGATGTTTTTCTATCGCTTATCTCTCTTACTTACCTTACCTTTCCAGCTTCCTTTCCTGCTCCCGGTCGCTTTCTCGTTCCGCTTGCTCTCCCGTTACTGGTCGCTTTCCCGCTCCCACTTGGTTCGCTTTTCCGTTCCCACTTGCTTTTCCGTTCCCGTTCCCGCTCATTCTCCGGTTCCTGTTCCCGCTCGCTTTTCCATTTCCGCTTATTTTGTGACCGATCCTAGTTTTTTTTTACAAAAACTTTTCTTTAATGACTCTCAAAATTGCGTGAACATTTAATTATTATCGGATAAATGACGTAGCAATGCAAAAAGTATAAACAGAAAAACAGAAAAAAAGTCATTTTTATATAAATATACATCTCACTGACTGACTGACAGTCAACGCCAAGTTAAAACGTTTCATCCTAGGAACGTGAAATTTGGAACTTATATTACTTTTATATCGTAAGCATCTACTACTGAAGGGCTTTTAAAAATTTTGCTCTTGAGTAGATAAAACAGAAAAATAATTTTTTTTTTAAATATGCATATCTCAAAAACCAAAATTGAGAAGGTTTTGAAATTTGGTTTTTAGATTTTTCTTAAAAAGTAAGAAGATATGTGTTTTTACTATTTTTTGAAGAATTTGGTTTCCGGGATCTCAAATCATGAGTGGAAAAGAGGGTTATTTGTTTTTTTTAGAATAACTGCTACTTCAAAACTATTAGTGCTACAGATGTGAAAACTAGTATTTAGTATTTACTCGAAAAATATAGATATATGTGTTTTACCACTTTTTGATATTTCGGTTTCCAGGACCTCAAATGGGAGGTGGAAAAAAGAAGCATTTATATAAACGTGGTTTTTTAACAGAGTTAATTTTGCCTATTGTTATATAAAAGGCAGCTACTTTAACGATGTTCTATTGTACATACAGTTTGCTGTGCAACGATGACCACCGTTTGGTGTTGTTGTGGTTTTAATGTCCACATGACTGCATACTTTTGTGCTAGTTTGTTGTCTTAAATTTTTTATATCGACTTCACCGTGTTTACTTGCTTGCTAGAGCCATACAACGGGGCCCTTTACCACTTAAAAAAACTAACTTTCCGTCATCCAATCAAGTTGAAACTTGGTGAATTTATTTGCCGCTACAGACCATTCTGTTAAGTTTTCAGAATGATTCAAAACATTTTGAATGAGTTATAGAATAAAACCAATTAAACCTTAAAATTTTTTTAACAAATTAAAAATTTTATGTGGAGAAACGAACCATTAATTTTTAGTTTATTGAAAGCAATATTTAATTTTAAATTAAAAAATGTATAATAAAAAATTTGTTTATCTTATATTTATTTAAAAATAGCTTATATTATCAATCTTTACAATCAAATTGAAAATGGGTTGGTTTATTTGTAGTTTATTCAAAAAAGAGCCACATTTAAATTATTTTTTCAATTTAAAAATTTAAAACAAAAAATTTGTTTTATTCCGTATTGATTCAACAAGTTTTTATATTTTCAATTTTCACGTATTTCACATATCAAGTATTGAGAAGACTGTGATAAATGTTTTTCTATTTTTTAGACTTATTACCATAAAAAAGTTTGCAAAAAACTATAAATAGACAATTAAATAAATAAATAAATGAATAAATAAATAAATGAATGAATAAATAAATAAATAAATAAATAAATAAATAAATAAATAAATAAATAAATAAATAAATAAATAAATAAATAAATAAATAAATAAATAAATAAATAAATAAATAAATAAATAAATAAATAAATAAATAAATAAATAAATAAATAAATAAATAAATAAATAAATAAATAAATAAATAAATAAATAAATAAATAAATAAATAAATAAATAAATAAATAAATAAATAAATAAATAAATAAATAAATAAATAAATAAATAAATAAATAAATAAATAAATAAATAAATAAATAAATAAATAAATAAATAAGTAAATAAAGAAGTAAATAAATAAAAAATTAATAATTAATAAATAATAAATAAATAATAAATGAATAAATATATATATATATATATATATATATATATATATATATATAATATATCGTTTGGAGTGTATATAATTTATCTCCTCTTTAATTTATTTCCTCTTTTGTTTACATCACGTGCGCGATAGTCAAGTCACGTTCTCAATTTGATGAAACCGAAATTGAAGAAAACCATTGACTTTTCATTCATATTAATAGTAATAAAAATATTATGATTAAAAATGTCATTATTAATAATAAAAAATAGTGATACTTAAAAACAAAACTGGTGATTTTGATAGCGTACTTCTACCATTTTGTTTCATTGCTTGTTATATTGTTCAACTATATTTTCATTTTTTCAAATATTTTATTATTTGCACTGCTGTCTATCTCTTTTGTGGAAAATATGATCAAGTATCTAGAGAAATCCGAACCTAGCACATCCGTTCAATTCGGCACATAGAAAACCACTCAACTCACATTTTTCTCGTGTCGGTTGGTCCACATGTGTGCTCTTAGATGGATTTATATTTCAAGACGTTTAGAAGCCATACAAAAAAATCTAAAAAAAAAGAATTCTGCAATGAAAACATTTTTAGACATAGACGTATGGATGTGCGGACCGACGGATGGACGGATAGACCAAGAGATGGAGTGACAGGTGGACGGATGAACGGGTGGACGGATGGAATGGTGATTGGACAGAATATTGGATAGATGTAATGTTTAGATTAGGGAGGAGAGGGAGTCAAAGGAATTAAAAATCTAATATCACTTTTACTTCTATTTTACTTCTAGTGAGTTTTACTTACTTATTATTAATTTTATTTAAGCTATTTAAATGAACTGTGAAAAAAGAAACCGATAATAAAAGAAAAATAAATTACAGAGAAAGAAAAAAATTGAAAGAGAAAAATAAAGACAGAGAAAAAAAGAGATGCGAAAGAGAAATAAATGTAAAGGAAAAGATGGAGAAAGATAGAAAGGGAAAAAGAAAAAAGAAATAAAAAGAAAGCAAGAAAAAGACAGAGATGTAGAGACACTTAAATTAGGATTTGTGCGCTTGGATAAGTTGCTGACAATGTCTAAGGAATCGTGTCCTATTGTTAAAATTAAGATAGAGAAAAAGAATGGAAATAATTATTTCTAAATGGGATGGGAAATGCATTCGCGCGAACCCCTTTTCAGTTTTTCTATTTCTTTTTTATTGTTTTCCCCTTTTTTATCCCTTTGTCTCTTTTTTAAATTTTCCTTTAGTGAGCAGGCTGAAAGAACATTTGATCGATAATCTTTTGAGAAAAACAAAAACAATTTTCCGAATCTTCATCATCATTATCATCATCGTCATCGTCATTGTTATCATCATCATCATCGTCATTGTTATCAACATCAACTTCACCACCATCATCAACTCCACCACCACCATCATCACCTCCACCATCATCGTCATCATCATCAACATAAACTCCCCGTCATCAACACCATCAACACCACCACCACCACCACCACCATCATCATCATCATCATCATCATCCTCATCCTCATCCTCATCATCATCATCATCATCATTATCATCATCATCATTATCATCATCACCACCACCACCATCATCATCACCACAACACCCACACACGCACACCCACACACGCACACATGATTAAACAAATTAAATCTAATAAACCTAACGTCACTTCGCGACCATTACGTCAACCACAAACATTTCAAGGCTCCTTCTTATGAACTTCTCATCTCCCACTACACACATAGAGACCTGGTCGTCATGGGAAGAGAGGTCATTTTCGACTTATAATTAAATTTAAGTCTTTTTTTATTTTAACTTCAAAAGTGTTTACAGTTTTAAAAAGGCCATGAGGCTTTACGTCGTCATAAAAGGAAGTCCGATATTGAATTTTATGTTACTATCACAACTAGCACTACCAATACTACTACTATCACCATCAATACTACTACTATCATCATCACCACTGGCATCACCACTACCACTAGCACCTACCATTACCACCCCACTATCGCCATCACTACAACCACGACAGTTTACCTCAAAAACGCCTGAATGAAGTTCTTCAACGGTGGCCAAATGGTGCTGAATGAACTTCTCGTATAAGAGACGTGATACGATGCATGTCTTTCCAACACCAGTCGATCCAAGAAGAACCAGGCGGAAGTGTTTCTTTTCCAGGAACAGACGACAGCCGAGAAGGTCAGCTGTGCTGGATTTCGATCTTGGTCTGTTCATCTGATGATGATGATGATGATGATGATGAGAGTGGTGTTGATGATGATGAGGGTGGTGTTGATGATGATGATGATGATGATGATGATGATGATGATGATGATGATGATGATGATGAGAGTGGTGTTGATGATGATGAGGGTGGTGATGATGATGATGATGATGATGATGATGATGATGACATGATGATGATGATGATGATGGTGGTGGTAGTGGTGGTTGTGGTGGTGGTAGTGTTGATGATAATAATGGTGGTGGTGATGGTGGTGATGGTGGTGTTGATGATGATGGTGAGATGGTGGTGTTGATGATGATGATGATGGTGGTGATGATGATGATGGTGGTGATGATGATGATATTAGGGATGATGATGGTGGTGATGATGATGATATTAGGGATGATGATGGTGGTGTTGATGAAGGTGTTGATAATGATGATGATGGTGATGATAATGGTAGTAGTGTTGATAATGGTGATGATTATAGAGCAATTTAACATTTCTTCTAGTTAAAAAAAATGAATAGAAAACTATTCTTCTTCTAAAGGAAACTGAACGAACTTATCATGTTTTTCAATTTATTGTATTTACAAAAAATCCAATTAAAAGTTTTTTTGATATTTCAATTTAAAATTTGCAGTTGGTTTTTTAAGCAGAAAAATCTAACTTTTCTTAAAAAAAAAATGAACGGAGAAACAAAATGGCTGACATGTGTGGATGTACAAGATGGTGGACATGTGTGGATGTGCGAGTTCAGAGGCGCTGGTGGCAGAGCGGTAGAGCGTTCGCCTGTCGATTGTTAGGTCGGCAGTTCGAGCCTCACCGGCGTCACCAGCGTAACTCTCTTAAGCAAGGAGTTCAATCGCATTGCTAAAAAGGTAGACGCTTATAAATGGCTGCCTTCGCAACGACTATTTCTGGCCTTTGGGCAATACTCGTCTTGAAAAAGGTATGTGCTAAATTTTAGTAACATGCAAGATGGTGGGCAGATGTATATGTGCGAAAATAGATGGAAATTAAACATTAAAAATATATGCCACTAACAGGACAACAAAAGCATCAGATAGTTGTCACGGATAAAAACAAATATATTGATTAGTAAACATGACTGAAATAGTAATAGTAAGGCAGTTAGACCACAAAATGATGTAATCAATTAGTCGTAGAGAAACATCGTAAAATTTTAGTGATTCAAATTATAAACTTTTTTTTCTATAAAAACGTTCTTTTTGAACATTGGTTGGTTGGTCAAATTGTTTTATTGAATTGACGTGCACCTGGTGCTGAAGAAATTTCGAAGCAAATTCAGGAAATTTTTTTCGATGCTTGTTTGTTTGATATTATTATATAGACATTTTGACAAATCCTCTATTCAGTAAGCTGGCTAATATTCTCTTTTTTAACTTTTTTTGTTTCTTTTCTTATTTTTTCTTTTTTTTGGTCTGCGATGTTTCTTATTCTTATTCTTATTCTTATTCTTATTCTTATTCTTATTCTTATTCTTATTCTTATTCTTTTTCTCTTTTTTATTTTTCTTTCTTTTTCTCTGTTTCTTTCATTTTTTCTCTCTCTATCTTGTTTTTCTGTATTTTTTTCACTTTGTCGTTTGTTCACCACGAGTGGAAAAAAAATCTTCAAGAAACTTTAAAGAAACATTTTTTGTTGTCAGCTGCATTTACGCACGTTTGTACGAAGACGACTCCGCCCTGTCTACAAAAAAAAGTTTCAATTTGCAAATTGTTTTCCATCTGCTTTACCATTTTTTCTTTCGTTTTTAAAATTTTTTTGCTTACATTTTTCTTCTTTGTTTACATTTTCTTTTTTGTTTATATTTTTTTTTGTTTATATTTTTATTGTTTATATTTTTTTGTTAAATTTTTTTGTTTATAAATTTTTGTTTATATTTTTTTTTGTTTTTATTGTTTATATTTTTTTCAAATTTTTCAAAGATCGCTGTAGAATTTGTAGCGACAAAAAATGATGTCACCACTCCACCACTTCACTACTACAACTTGTCAACCTCACCAGCGTGATGATCAATTTGCAGATAGACGGATTTTTTTCAAGTCGGAGACTTATGGGGTATTATAAACGACCTTTTTTTTACACACTTTTACTTAACTTGACTTGACTTCTCTGTCTGTCGTCAAATTTTGCAATCGATTTTAAACTAACTTCCCGATGAGCTAGAGACTTAAAAATCTAAACATACTTCCGAACTGATTAACAATGCATTTTATCAAATTTTCGGATTGTTTGGACAAAGTTTAATTAAATAATTATTTGTGATATTTTTGTTGAACTATTTATTGTTTATGCTAATATTCTTGTTGTTTATGTGACAGAATGTGGCCTACACAATCAATTATATAAAAGTGTGTTTTTAAAAAAACTTTGTTTTTTGATTCACTT
>OZ022244.1:4332352-4504852 GCA_963978895.1 Erpobdella octoculata | reverse complement strand
TTTCAACAGAATTATTTAAAATTTTTTATTTCAAATACACTCGATTTAGACAGATAGAAAAAGATAAAGAAAGAGATAGAAAAAAAAAGAGAGACAGACAGACAGAAAAGAAAAAATACAGAGGGAGAAAGTACGAGAGTAAGAGAGAAAGAGAGAATAGGAGAGAGATGGATGGATGGATGGATGGATGGATGGATGGATGGATGGATGGATGGATGGATGGATGGATGGATGGATGGATGGAAGGATGGACGGATGGATGGATGGATGGATTAGGATCATGCGGGACTTTTTAATAAATACATCCCCCATTGTGTACGGCGGTTCGGCTGTTGAGAACCCGGTACTAATTCTTTTTAAATGAATAATAAAATTATTAATAACAGTTTTAATAAGAAAATAAATAATAATGTAATAAAAACAGAAATAATAAAAATATTTGTAATTTTTTTTCTTTCAATGAAAATCACAAAAACATTCTTTTGACGTTTTGAGTTTTTTTGTATGTAAATTAATTTAGATTTCTTATTTTGTTTGTTTTCATTTTGGTCGATATTCCTATTTTGTTTGGTCAATAAGTATTTTTATGTCTTTGTATTCCACGCGGCATTGAAACGTGCTGTGACAAAATGAAGCTTTCAACGAGTTCAAAGATAGCAAGAAAGGGATAAAAGAATAATAGAGAGAAAAAGAGACAGACAAAGACAGAGAGACAGAGAAAAGGAAATAAACAAAGAGAGATAGGAGAGAGCGAAGAATAAAAAAAACAAGTATAGGAGAGAGAGAGAATCTATAAATAAGTGGCAGATGATGATTACAAAGAATTTATAACTGTTGTCCTTGACATGAAAGAATACTTGAAAGCACCACACGGATAGAATTGGGCCAGCGTCAATAAGTGGAGGAAGATGAGGGTATAAAGGAGAGAGAGAGGGGGTTCCCTCGTGCGATAAAAGTTCTGCCGCCCTCTTTTCACCCACTTAATGGGGAAGGCCTTCAGACACTCTGTCTCGCTTTGTGATTGATTTTTTCGAGTCTTGGCCTTGTGTCTCGGTCTCCAATGCAGAGTCTGTAGCGACCCGTCCTGAGTGTTCTGTTTATTTTTAAATGATTTCGAGGTGTCATCTTCTATTCTGTGGTTATTCGGTGTGAACGTGGTTTGAAAAACAATCGTTATTTGCTTGGCTGCTTCAGTGGACTTATAACCTTTCTATTGCGGTCATACGAATTAACTAAATAAATGATGTTTCCATGAAACATTGAGAGAGAGAGAGAGAAAAAAAAGAGAGAGACAGAGAGGTATAGTGAGAAATAGATGGGGAGAGAGAAAGAAAGAGGGTAGTCACTCAATCACTTTGTCTCTTTATTTCAGATAAAGAAAGAGACAGAAAAATATAGAGAAAGATAAATGGTGAGAGAGAGAGAGAGAAAGAGAAAGAGAGAGAAAAGAAGAAAAGAAAGAAAAATGGAGAGGAAAGTCACTCACATATACAAAGCACTGGTTTCATGGTTTCAGATGTGTGACCCACATCCCGGGAAGTACAAACACACATAAACCCACACACACACACACATACCCACACATCAACGGCAAACACACGAAATTCAATATTTCTCTCCACTTCAGCAACCGCCATATAATTGTTTCGTTGTTATTCTTCATGAAAACAAAATAACAATTCATAAAAATAATAAAAAGAATTTCATTAAAAAAAATTTAACTATAAATAAACTTTTATATATTGAGACATTATATATATATAAAGATGAACATAGCTAAGATAATGTTTTAAAATTTGACAATGTCAAAAATGGCGTTCATAAAATCGAAAAGTTCCTGGTTTAATTTCTTATCGATCGTAGAACTGTCAGAAATGATTCCCTCTTAGCCCAGATTGGCATTGGAGAAGAAAAGTGGAGAATTGTTGGTATGCGACATCTGAGAGGTTTTTGAGCATGGAAGATATATCGGTACAAATTTTACAGTTGGTTTAGTGGGAACGAGATATTGATAGATATGCTTGTTTAAGTTTAGATGCATTATATATAGTTTTCTGGTTATGATTTGTATTGTGGATTTAATAAAATCAAATAAAAAATTAAGTGTAATATTACTAATATTTTGAAATATTAACTTACTGAAGCTTAAACCGACAAGTTTAATACAAATTTTCTCTCAAACTAATCATTTAAAAATCAATGTAATTCTAATAACGATTCCGTACGTTTCGTCTGCATTATTATTTGTCTCCTACGTTTCGTCTCAATCGATTCATCCGCCCTGCTTACTATTCTGTGTCTAAATATTTTTTGAGATATGTGTAAGACAGTTTTCACAGCACTCAAAAATTCCCAACAGTTTAGTTATTAAAAGGCCGGATGACTTTTAACAGCTTTAATTAATCACACCAAATAATGTACATGATCTAATTTTTAGCTGCTTAAATGTGGTAGTTTTGACGAAACGAAGGAGGACGAACAGTAAGGAGACGAATGATACGGACACCCTTACAACAAGTCAAACAGAAGCTTTATACAGACATTTGAAATGCATTAATCCATAACGCGTTATTTATTGTGTCTTTGATATGTTGGCAATAAATTCCATCACAACGTAGAACTAAATAATAATTCAAGTTTAATTTTTATTTGAAAGTGCTTTACATATTTGGTTTTCCCAAATTTCCTCTGGTTTAAAATACGAAGAAATTGGTTTAAAACTAGTGTTCACTGTTTAACAAATTTTTTTTCTACAAACTAAATTTCCTTCAAACTCAACCAAGCGATGATCGGATTTCCTTGTCTATCATGCTTAAATGACTTTTTTGTCACATTCCTAATCACGCTAACAAACGTGAGTTGCACGCAATCGTGCGTCAATCAAAACAACAAATTCTGTTTTTCTAAAAAAAATAATAAATCTAATTATAACTGATGGCATTGATTGATTTATCAACAACAACAAACACATAGTTATTTGTATTTTTTTATTTTTTATTAGTAATAATTGTTATTTTTTGTCTATATATATATATATATATATATATATATATATATATATATATATATATATATATATATATCTGTATAAATTAGTATGATTCAAATTTTATCAAGCTCTCAATATCAACTTGATAATTTTATAAAGTTTAATTTTTTAGATTTGATTTTTATTAATAATTATTTCTTACTTGTTTTAAGCTGTTTAAATGCTTGGATGTTTTATTTTAGTTGTTTCATCCATAGTTTCATTGATTTGTCCTAGAAAATCTCAACTGAAGTATTGAAGTATTGCTTTCACACGTGTGAGTGCACACTTTTCCTTAAAGCTACTCAAATATCATTTTCAGCACAAAAAACGCATAATGCTTTTTTCTATTTTATTTGATTAAACATTTTCTTGACAGCTAAAGACTCAGCGGTCACAGCTTCACCAGCTACACCCTTAATGACTATAATATAGCCGGGTCTGCTACATCTTTATTGGACACGGCTTCACCAGCTACAGTCTAACCAGCTACAGCTCCCTTGGCTTCACGAGCAACAGCTTCCCTGACTTCACGAACTACAGTGTTATTTACCACAAGTCAAAAGAAATTACAATGATTTGATAAATCGATATGAAACGTTCATTTTTAACGATCAATGTGACGGCCAGTCCCTTAAGATTTGAAGTATGAAATGTTTGGTTTATTTGAGTCGCTCGTATTTTGACAAGAAATGATTTATATTTGTCATTTTATATATTTATTATTATTTTTGTTTGTATTTTTTTAATATTTAAGCGTTAAAAACTGTTGAATGTATTCGATTGTGTTTACAAAGCTGGCACGATATCACTTTGTATGATGCATCTCTCACATCTACAAAGTCATGTTATTATACTATGACAAATTTGTCAAACATCATGAGACTAGAAGTAGCCCGTCAAAAATGACGGATATTTTTAAATCTTATTATATAAAAAGTTTAGATTACAGTTGTTCTTGGACGCCCGTTTATGTAGCCAGATACAAAAATTCGTAACGTAATCTATAGCTGATAGCAGCGCTATCGCTGATAACGGTTTCTATAGTTGCAATGCCTCGTTAAATTTAAAATATCTTTCAATTTCCTTTCGCCTAAGACGTTACATTAGTCGCTTTCTCGAAATCCGTCCGTAACTTTTCGAGTTTTTGAACATTAATTTTCGGAAGTTTGTTTACTCGTGTAGATTGGTTGAGCGCCGACACCTGAATGCACATTTAGTTGTTCGAGCCGTACGTAATAGTTTGGTATTAATATATTAATTTTTTATTTAATTTTGTTTTTACCGGCTTAACAATTCGTTACATAATTTTAGTAGCTTTCTAACGTGCACATCGATATCGTCGTTCGGCACATCGCCGATGCTATTTTTAGACACGCTCGGAATTCCAATACCTAAGTTGAACTAAATAAGTTTTCATTATTAATAATTAAATTTCTTAAAATTCGTTTTGCCTACGAAGTCGCAGGCACTCGTACCTTAACTTTAGTTTCTTTTCTTTTTTCTTTTAAATTATTTTTTACCGGAGCAATTTTGTTTATTGTTTACCTATACCACTAATTACGTAAGCGTGACAGAATCAGTGTGTGAGAGAGTGAGTGAGTGAGTGAGCGACGAGGGCTACTATAATATAGATATTATTTCTAACCCACTTCAATCTTGTTCCTAACATTTATTATTTGTAGTTCTTCAAGCAATTATGCTATATTATAATATTATACGATTTTTATATTACAATACAATACAACAATAACGGAAAAGGAAGTACAACTAAAAAAAGAATCTACATAAAACAACTCAGAAGAGGGCAAAGGTCACACGCAAATCCACGGCACCAGTCGCCATGTTTGATTTAATATTTTACGAGTGGTCGTTACTTTCTACACTGGTCGGCGAAAAAAGAATAGAAATTTTTATTTAAATCATGAGTTTTAGATTCAAATAAGTTATGAAATAATTAGATAATTTAAAAAAAGGAATTAAAATAAGTATTGAATATTAAACAAACAAAATTTAGAAAATAATAGCTATGAGTCAGTATTTAATTCAATTGAAAATTGTTTAAATATAACGGAAAACGTAAATGAGAATGACAAAATCACTAGATTTCTGCTTTTCAATTTTTAAAATAGTTGATTCTATCTGTACAAATACAAAAACATATCAAAAAACGAAACACACTTATTTAGAAGCAAATATATCCATACAAACAGGCGCACCAACACAAACAAACACATTCATACAAGCAGGCAAGCACACTAACACACAAAAACATTTTCAGAAAGTAGCAAACTCACAAGCACATTAAAAGTAACAAGCAAACTCACAAACACAAGCAAACACACCTATACAAAAAAAAAACACACATTAAAACAGCGACACTCATGCATCAGCAAGCGAGTGATCTAAAACATGACTGATCAATGGACAAATGCTAACCTGATAGTTGAAGATAAAAGGGCAGCACATTTTTAAACTTCTTTTCTATGGTAGCATAGATAAAGTAGCATCACAAGAAACAAACACAAATTTCAAACATTTTTTCCCAATATTAGGAATTAAATTTTTTTTTAATTTGTTCTTTTTTATAACAAATTTATAGTGTCGTTTTGATTTTTAATTCTACAATCTTTTTTAGCAAACGTTTTAAGAGCTAACACGTTTACATCAAGCAATTCATGCCAACTAGAGATGTACAAAAATCTAGTTGTCTGTCTGTAATTCAATATGATTATTTATATGGAGATTGTTATTTTGTAGTTAATAAAAAAATTAATTTTTTGATTTAAACATTTGTGCGTTTTTTAGGCCTGTCGTCCGACAAACATCTTTGATGCTAGTCTAGATTGAATCCGATGATGTCGAATTTTATCAAATCCAATTAAAATTCGGACAGAACCAAATTTGGTCAATTTATCAAATCTAGCTTAATCAAAGTTGGCTGTTTATGGGCGAAAATAACTCATGACATGCTTGAAGAAATAAAAAAAATTACTTGATAGGAAAAATTGTGGTAGCATTATTATGTGTGACAACCGCGAAAAGTTGAGACCAAGTCAATCAATTTTTAGTCGTACTTAATATTAAGTTCAACCATAACAAGTAAGCCGTAAACAACAGGTTTTTTCACAAGTCTCTTATATTTCGGGATTTGCCAGTTTTTCATTTATTGCAAAAATATTTCTTTAAAAATTACATTTTTTAAATTCATATATGTAAATATTTATTTAATTGTATTTGATTTGTTTTGGTTTTAAAGCACAGAAAATTATTATTTTTAATTACAACAACTTTTTTTTAATTTTCAAACTTTAATAGAATGCATTGTCATGATGAGCAAGCCTATATTTCAAATTTTAGTTTGATTGGATGACGGGAAGTTAGTTAAATGTTATTTTCAAAGTTTGCAGACATTCAAGAAAGCAAGCAAGACCGGCAGTGAATTTAATATAAGTGATTCAAAAATAAATATTTATTATATCTTCTAAATGTGCAGTCCGTATTTATGGAACCCGTTTAGCTCTTCTCTAACACATTTGGTGTCAATAACTGCTTTCCGCCGAAGCTTAAAAACGCATTTTCGTTTCTGCTACTTGGCACAGGCCATCTTTGAACTTTAGCATAAAGTTTCTTGATTGGGTATTTAAAATCATATTATAGCAGACGAGTTTTATAAACGTCAGCCGCGACAACATTTTTCAGCCAACAATTAAAATATTTTGACTCCATATTGCTTTTGAAAGGGAATTATCACAAACCTACAATAAAATTAACGCAGAAAATATTTTATAAAATTTTTAAGATTAGAAAAAACTTTTTTTACAAGTTATATTTGGCGAGATTAATATAAATCTGTTTTTCGCTTGAATTGGCTGGAGCATAAATGAGTTTTATGATCAACAGATGCAAACTGCTCACACATGCCATTGTTGCGAGTTCAAATGCAGGTGAAACTTTAAAAAAAAACGTTGTTTTGTCAATAAAAAAGATTGTTAAAGAAGACGGAAGTCAAAACCGGATTAGTCGGAGAAGTAAGACTCTTGTCAGCCAATCCCGGACCAGGTGTGCATTTTATGGCTGCTCCATTCTCTACTAAAATTATCACCTTTTTTATATTTATTCATTTCTTTGTATTATATTGACAATGTCGTAGTCGTTAAATCACCACCATCATCATCCTCATCATCATCATCATCATCATTATCATCATCATCATCATCATCATCATCATCATCATCATCATCATCATCATCATCATCATCATCATCATCATCATCATCATCATCATCATCATCATCATCATCATCATCATCATCATCGTCGTCGTCGTCATCGTCGTTGTCGTCGTCATCATCATCATCACCCACCACCATCACCATAGCAAACAAAAATAAATAAACATTATGCTGCATTGTCGTTCTTCCAGCTCTATCTTTTCTTTCTGCTCAGCTTTGTTCCACACCAAGAAGAGGTGCACATGTGGCCCGAAAAGACGAAGAGTCATGAATTCCACACCGGGACCATCTGTAAATTTACAACACGCGTCTTTAACACTAATTCATGCATTCATACACACACACAAACACACACACACACACACACACACACACACACCCACACACATACACACACACACACACACACACACTTTCATCACCAACACAGTACATACACATATAAGGACAGAGACAGACAAACAAAGTCGAAAGCGTTATTGAAACGGGTGAATAAGGGTGTCAGTTCAATATATTTAGGACCTTTAACCCACTGGTAATAATACAGAAATTATTTGTAATAAACCCTAAGCTTCCCGTATGAATATTAATATTTTTTGTGTTGCAATTTTTTTATATTTTTGAGCTTATCGACAATAAAAGTTTAATTAAAAATAAATAATTTATTCAAAATCAATTAAATGTTTCTGTGCAAGTTTGCTGACTTTCTTGCACGCCTGCCAAACTATGTGCATGTAAACTGTGTACACTAGCTAATGTGAAAATTTGCCTAATCACGCTTTTATATTTTTGTGTTATAGAGGCCGTTATTTTACAATTTAAAGTATAAAATAAATTTGAGATAATATTGATTATTTTATATAAAAAAAATCAGTTTTTCATTACAAATTTGTATTCAACTATTTCTGTGTGGATGTCCTAAGGAAGTGAAAAATTTCAATTCGTCGTTTGTTTAGCTAAGTCAACGCTGAACGCACACAATTAGGAAATAATCAGGTTTAGGAAGAGTTATTGCGATTGGAGCTTATGAATCTTTGATCTCTGCTTGTAGCCTCAAACAGGATATAAATCATATTAAATTACAAAAGACTCAATTTAACCTGATAATAACCAATGTCACAAAACGATTTTTGGATGAAAAAACTACCAATCCGACAAAAAATTACACTCAGAATTATTTTATTCTATTTAAAATACAACTACTTTGGTGACGGCATATAAAAAATTCTAATCTTTAGTAAAACTTTTAAAATATTTTCCCACATCTGGGAATTAGAGAGGTGTCAATAGAGTCAGTCAGATCGAGAACCTAAGCCAACCTACCATCACCAAACTTTCATCATCAGATAATTATTATTTATTTTTAACTTTTTACTGATAATTATTTTCAAATTAAATGCATTTTAATTCAACTAGGTTTTTTCATTGTTAGTTTATTTAGTTAAAAAAAACAAATGCTTCCTAAATACTGATTTAATAATCCAGTGGACTTTTTACCTGGTTTTCTGCTGGAGCAAATTCAAATTAGCAAGCAAAACACGAAAACCGTTTTGTTGGTAATTAAAGATAATTTTGTAAACCCGGAGTAGAAGTTGAATTTAATAATTAAAAAAAATCACCAAAACTTGTCACGAAATATAACTAGAGAATTTTCTATAAAAAGCTTATTAGAAATTAGTAAAAAGATAGTTATTGCAGATTTAACTGGTGAAATCTATGCTTGTAAAGGCTTCTGGTTTGATTTAATTTTTACTCAATTTATTCTTTAATCAATACAAATCTCTTAGCTTCAAATACGCTTAACTAGATCTTTATAGTAGTGCAAGTTATAGGAGTTTACAGCTTTTTGGTTTACTTTTAAAATGTCAATTAAAAGGTTATTTCTTTGAAACAATATTTTGTTTTATTATTTATTATTGATAAATCTTTAATTTGGAAAATCTTATTTTTAATACTATGAATTATTCAATTGTAATCATTTGCTTTTTTTAATTGATTCAAATTCTTGCAATACAGCCTTAAAGCAACGCTGGATTGGTAATTAAGTAATCAGGAGCGGTAACATTTAAAACTACACATTCTATAGGTATGTTTTTAAAATTTTTAAATTTGTGAAGACAGTTTCTTACTTAATTTATTTCTAAGGTTAGTGAAATGATTTAGTTTACTCCATAAGACACTCAACCTAAGCAATGGGAGTAAACACCTTGCTTAGGGGAGCTACATGGGCGCGCCTAAATAACTAGAGGTAGATATTTAAGGTGGGTGCCTGTCTCCATACACCCTCCACGGACGCTGGTGAGATTTGAACCGCCGTCGACCATAGTCCAACAGGCGAATGCTTTACCACAATGCCAACAGCGCCTGCTAAAAATATTGAACATTATCAGTAAATTATCAGAAGTTTTAGGCTATTAAACACGAACCCGACAAATTTGGTTTACCACGGTGCAGCAGTCCACCTCTAGAGGTTCGTTTAGTTGAAAATAATTATTTATCAGTCTACAATCTAAGTACAATGTTGATACCGCGCTCTGCTGACAAACATAAAACTCTTATCAGCTGCAAAGTTCATTAGTCGTCCTTTGTCTATGTGCGTCTTTTATCAGCTTTCCGTTTGAGAAAGTTAGGTAACGCGTGGTTTGTTTTTACTCTTTATTTGATAGATTTTTATTATTGTTTGTTAATCTTTGTAGATTAATTTTTTAATGCTAATGATTTGTTGAAACAGGTTTTAAAGATACAATTTCAAATATCTTTTGAGAAAACCAGTTTCAAAACTCAATTACCTACAGATCAAACTACAAAATTATGAACGTCTCAACAACTATTCAATTTCTTACAAGTATTGTAAATTCCAGCACAGACTACTACAATTTTACAAGCACAGTAAATAACTTCACTGAACCTACAATTATTGACTTAACGTCATACAATCTTACCAAAATCATCTACATTACAATCGGCTGTTTTGGAATGCTTCTCAATCTAACAGTGCTACTTGTGGTCGGTCTTTACAAACCGATGCGCCAAAACCTTTCAAATTTATACATTTTTGTCCAAAGTTCAGTTGACATGATGGTAGCAACATTTCTTTTTTCGACCAATCTATTCACTGACCACATAAAAATCTTTTCTTCAACCAACCTCGCTGACGTAGTACTTTGCAAGCTGTGGTACAGCCAGACTCTGCTATGGTCATCTCTAGTGGCTTCCAACTACATGGTCATCGCTTTGACCATTGAGCGCTACATTGCAGTTGCTCATCCTATTTTCCACATGACAAAGTTTACTAAGAAGAAAATGTACTCTGCTGTCGTAATAGGTTTGTGTTAGCTTTAACGCCAACAAGATTGATACAATTTTTTAGTGCCTTTGTGATAACATTTTTCTTAAAGGAAGTTTGATAATATATTTGGCTGGCTGGTTAGCTGGCGGGCTAGTTATAAAATAAAATAATGAACTTAATTAACGAGTTTTTAAATAAACTATGTCACTTATATTCAAATTAAAAAATCTATGATTTTACCAAAAATACTAATCTGATACGCCAAAAATGCGCTAAAACTCCTTTTTTTATTATTATTATTAAAGTTATTTTTATTATAGTCAATTAGGTAGAGGATATCATAAATTTGTGTCTAGAGAAGTTAACGACAACATTGGGAATTTCAAAATCAAAACTTATTTGAAAATTTCTTTTCATTTAGTCACCTGAATAGATTAGAAATACTGCAAAAACATTTTGGTTGGTGTTTATAACTGAAAACTTGATTTAATTCAGCTTGACAATAGAAATTTTGTCTTAAACAGTAACAGCAAATAAACTTATAAATAAACTAGCTAAATATATCAAAAATAAAAAAGTTTTCTTTCACGTCCAATTCCATTGCAGCTAATACGATTTAATAAAGTAGGTAAAGTTATGAAAAAATTTTATTGTTTGAATAAACTAGAATGTTTTTTTTCTCACAGGTTGCGCCCTGACCTTCAGCTACCCATATGACCTGACGATATCCCTTTCGACTTCGGCCATATTTGACGACGGTAGCTGTCAGCCTGTGTCAGTCTGGCCGAGTTCCGGTGCAGCTTCTTCTGTAGGCCTTTTTACGGTTTTTGTGGAATATCTTGTGCCGTTGATTTTCGTCATCGTCCTTTATTCCAGGATTGCTTGGGTACTCAACATGAGAGTTGCCCCAGCCTCGGAAAAAAACACTACTGTTAATTCTAAACCTGAAGAAACATCAAATACAAAAGATCACACAGCTAAAAACAAAACTATTCTCAAACCATCCGAAAACCACGACAGCAAAAACTCTTCAATGCTTACTGCCAGGGATAATGTCCTTAAGACTTCTGCATGGATAGCTTTGGCTTTTGTAATCTGCTGGACTCCTAACCAAGTTTTCTATTTCCTCTTCAATCTTGAGGTCGATATTGTCCACTTCAACAGTCTTTTTTATCAAGTCACAGTTATCATGGTCTTTCTCCAGTGCTGTTTCAACCCTGTCGTTTACTGCGTTAAGTTGGACTCTTTTAAGAATGGCTTCAGACATTTGGTCTTAAGAAGATTGTCAAAAAAATTTCGAAAATAATAATTCAACTTTACCAAACGCGGAAAAACAATGATATTTTTGAATGTCGTGATAATATTCAATTGCGTAATTTTAATTTTTTAAAGATTTATTGGTGTTTAGCAATGGCGGTCTTAAACTGAAAATGCTGATTCGATGAAACTTGCTGTTATTGTTATACTAACTGAAAACCCTTGCAAAAGATTAAAAACGAACGTAAATTAAACTGTTTAATAATTTTTTTTAAAAGTCTGTTGATTTTTGTTACGTTGGAGACTGTCAAAATGGAATGAATTGCAAGAAGCTTGTTGAAACAAGGAATTTCTCAGTGGGCGTGGATTGATGGCAACTGTCAAACGCAAAGGTTTTCCAATATTCGAACTTGTTTAAAATCAACCGTGATAAACATTTTGACTTTGGTATTTGACTAATAATTGATTTTGACTGCTTTACTTGTATGAATGTCAATTTTGCTGGTTTATTAAACTTCAAAAATTGTTAAACTGAAAACTGTGTTATGGACTTAACAAAAACTGAATAACAATAAAATTAAAATAACGCCAGCTAAACTAAATAGTAACTCAAACAATTAAATTTTAGATAAATCCAAATAAATAATATAAAAACTTAAATGTTGTCAAACTATGCAAAACTAAATTACATATCAATGATGAATTTTATCATTTAAATCGATAGGTGAAATTAAACTGTTTTTGCTGTCCATTAGAACATTTTTGAATTATAAAATTTATAAATGTAATAACAAACTCAGAAGACTCTGAATAAATTACAAATCTATTATGTCTTGTATTATTGTTATGTCGCGAAATAAAACATGGAGACACAACTTAAAGTCGATCAATCACTATTCGGTCACGCAGAAACGCTTGTAAGAAAGGTTTTTATTACATGTTGCCGAAGAGAGAAGCCAACAGAAAATTTTTGTGATATTCGTCAGCCGTTTTAGCGGGTCACAATTTTTACTTTTATAAGGATTTTCAATGCATGTGTTAGGAACAAATTTCAAATATGTTCAGTTTCAATTAGTCTTAAAATAAAAACAACAACTTTCGTTTTAAAACGAAGAATCAATAATACAAGAAACTCAAAATAATACTTGCACGTACATGTATTTCAAGAGATGGGCAAAAGCTATAAAAGAAAGTGATTTTGAAAGCATTGATGCATTCAAATCTTTAGTGGCAGACGGTAGATGACGAAAGTATAGTCGTCAAATAAAAAAGTGTCAAGTTGTGAAAAATGCTCATCAGACGTTAAACAAGTAAGGCGTAAAAAATTAAATTTTTTTTTTCAAAAATTCCTTATATTTCAAGATTCGCCAACTTTTCATTTATTGCAAATTTATCTTTTAAAATGGCAATTTTTTTAATTTATAAATGCAAACATTTATTTAAGTGTATTCAATTTGATTTTGTTCTAAAACATAAATAGTTATTTTGTTAATTACAACAAATTTTCAAATTTTAATAGAATGCATTGTTATGAAGAGCAAGCCTATATTTTAAATTTCAGCCTAATTGGATGCCGATAAATTAGTTAATTTTCATTTTCAAGGTTTGCAAGCATTTAAGCAATCGAGCAAGCAAGCAAACAAGACATGTTTTAAAAAAATGTGTACACTCGATCTAAAAAGTAAAACTATATCGTTATTAGATTAAATTTATTTAATAAAATCTTTGGGATACTTATATTTCTCTGTTTGTATGTGAGTATGTATGTGTGTATCTGTGATTGTATGTGTGTATAAAATGTTAAAAAACATTTCAAAGTGGTTTGTGCGTAACCTTTTATATAGGTTACAATCTCTGTTTGTGTGTGTGTTTGTGTATGTGTGTGTATCTTTCTCTGTACGCAAGTAAATTTTAATCAACTTTTCGACTAGCTAGGAAGCTAAAACATTCAGCATAGCTTTATATTGGATGACAATAAATGATTCAATTAAAATAAAATATTAGAAAAAATTTCTAAAAAAAGAAGCAACTTCTTGAAAAAGGTTTTGTATTGTCAATAACCTGCCAAAATGTAGAAAATAACTCCTGATTACATTCTTTATATTGAAAGGAAAGTTGCTTCAAGATTGTTTGTTGTGGTACATGTAGATGTGTGATATATGATGGATGAAAGTAATTCTTTTTCTCGTAATTGGTCATTTTTAAAAACAATCCTGAAGCAACTTTTTTGTCAATGTAAAAGGTGTGATCAGAAGTTATTTTCTACTTTTTAGCAGGTTATTGACAATACAAAACTTTTTTCAAGAATTTGCTTTTTTTTTAGAAATGTTTTCTATTATTTCATTTTCAACTTTTTGGCACTCGTTTCAAAGAAGTTTTGTCGAAAACAGAATGTTAGATTAGGCGGCTGGAATTTATCAAAGTATCAAAGATTGAATTCAAGTATTCAAGAATACTAGGTCATTCAAGATAAATTTTCGTGTCGCAGAATTTCTTTAAAATTTATATTCTTTTATTTTTGACTTATTCAATCTAATTTTTGTTAACACTACTACAACATTTCTAATGCACTAATACATGTACGTGTAATATTCGATTCATCTCCATCAAACACAAACTCAGATTGACTTGTTCGACCGTTTATTAATTGCGTTCTCTCGACTATAATAATAAACAACAAAGATCGTTTACAGGAAAGATAATATTATAAATCAAATAGAACTCAAATTTTAATAGAAGCTGTTGTCTTCCGACTTAGGACTGTGTGCAAAATTTCAGCTCGCTACGATATCAGAAAGTTAGGGAAATTAACGATAGCAGATTTTGCCTATTACCGACAGTAGCGAGCTAATAAGGAAGTTCCTTCAAAAAATAATTAAATTTGAACATCTTTCGTTTTTATAAATCGAGTGTATTTGAAATAAAGTTTGTGTTGAAAAACTCGTTTTTCCTTTACTTGTTTAATATTTCAATAGAATAAATGTTATTTTAGTCATTAATAGACAAACGTTCATCCATTAGTGCTAAATGAAATAAATTAAAAAAAAAAATTCCAAAAAGTCATCACCTTAGTATATACACTATGTAAATTCATGTGCCTATGTATGTGTGTAGGTACACTATGTACTTAATTACTTGCATCTAATGACAGCTTAAACCTTTTTTTATTAGTGTTCATAATTAAGTCTTTAAAGTATGTCAAGTCTTGAATAAAAGTTGAATTCATTTACGGAATCTTTTGAGACACCACAAATATAGAAACAGTGAAGAGCTAAAAAAAGACATGTAAGTTGGCAGTATGTCGTTACGTTAGCTTTCCACCGTCTGCGTTACGTCACCATAGTGGTGAGTTTTGAGAATAAAACGCATTTTAGTAATAGAATTATTTTTAATTACAACATGCGGCATTGGAGTTTATTGAACTTGTTGTATGCAAAATAATATATTAATGATCAATATTATTCAACGAATATAACAACATATTTAAAAAATTACCTCGTCTTCAAAGTAACCAAAACCAAGATCGACTTTTTTTCTAAAAGATTTTTAAACTTTTTTGAAAACTGACCTTTTTCCAATCTCAAGGTCATCTACTCATCGAAACTAAAAAATTCGTGCTCGCAGTGATTTCTCGGTTATTTTTTTTTAAAATTTCCTTAAAACTTTAAATTGGAAAAAAAGTTTTTAAATAATCTTAAAAAAATTAAAAGTTGTGCGAAAAAGTTGATTGAATTTTTTTATTCGAGGATTTAAAAATGTCATTTAAAACTTTATGGTTTTTTAAAAACGCATTTGTTTTCAAATCACTTAATGTTGTAAGAAACCTCATATTTATTCAAATGACATTAATTGCCAATAATTAATGTTGAAACATGTGGTGGTATGGCGATGACGACGTCGACCATAATGACGATGATGATGATGATGATGAAGAGGATGAAGATGAAGATGATAACGGTGATAATAAGTACCGTGCGATTTGATACATAAGCTTTAAATAATACAATTATGCGTCACTGTTACGCGATATTACACGTCACGACAACAGAATAAGAAATTGATATGAAGGTTCACTCGCACAGTTTCATTGTGAAACATCGCCAGTACATGAAATTTTCAGAAGTATAAAAAAAAAGTTTAAAAAAAAATTAAATAATTTTTTTAATAACTAAAAATTAATTTCAAATCGCCTAAAAATTTTCTTGGCTCATCAAACAGCTTGTCTTGCTGCAAATCTGAACAATAAACAACGCTTCAGCGCATCTCTCAACATATAACTTCCGGTTGGTCAAGAAGGAAGACATTTTGAATTCATCGCTTTATAAAAGAAATTTTAATTACGATTTCGTAAAACGAAATAAGTTATTGTTAGAAATTCGCTATTTCTTGCTTTGGTTTCTTTCCCGTTTTTGTCATCTTAAATTAAAACAACTCGCATTTATTGTCTATTTTTGTTACATCGAACAATACCAGCTAATAAATAACATCTAATTTAAAAATTTTGTTTTTTAGTTTTCAGTTTGAAAGCAAGTTCCATCTTTGAAAGTTGTAATTGAAACAATTACGTGAACGGATCGGTTGTTTGGCCGGTCGGATTCGTGTTTGACAGCAATCACGGAGCACCGTCATCTTCCAGCTCGTGACAACGACCAATTTCCGATCATCGTCAATTCGAATTCAAATAATTAGTAGTTTTAATTAGGGTTGTAATTATCGTTGCGTAATTGCTTTGATGTCTATAAAAGAAGTTAACGGAACTGGTATGTTCTAGAATTTAGAACCCTTTTTTGTTTTTTTGTTCTGGTCGTAAAATTTAGCGCAAGCTTGTATTAAATGTTTCCAAGCTGATAATTATTTAGAAAAAAAAAACAATTTTGTTGAAATTTTTAAAACATTTTAGCAAAAAATTAAAATTTTCAAAACAATGACCTCTGACTTTCCAAACTCCATCTGGACCACCAAACACGCTACTAATTTGTTTAGCTCCAACAACTTTACCGACGCTGTAAACACAAGCTATAGTGCATACAACTTTACCAGAAGCGTAATCAACGCAACGTCATTTGCGAAAGGCACAACCGCAGGCATTTCCACAATTCGAATAATCTACTTGACCACTGGATGTTTTGGAATTCTGTGCAATTTATCAGTTCTTCTAATCGTCGCTTTATACAAGCCAATGCGTCAGAATCTCTCCACTATGTACATCTTTGTCCAAAGCTGCGTAGACTTGTCTGTGGCGACGTTTCTTTTTTCGACAACTCTGATGCCGAACAGTGGCAGTAACTACTCTGCTAAAGTCCTGTCTCATGTTCTCCTGTGTAAATTCTGGTACAGCAAAACTCCACTGTGGTCAATGCTGGTTTCATCCAATTATATGGTCGTTGCGTTAACTATTGAACGATATATGGCTGTTGTTCATCCGATTTATCATAGAACTACGTTCAGCAAGAAGAAACTGCTATCAGTTGCTGTTATAGGTGATTTTTTGGTTATTTAAGCAATTCTAAAAAATTTCATTTATTCATTTTTTAATAAATAATTGAATTGAAGCAAAAAACTTACTTAAAAAACAAATCATAATTAATAAAAAAATCAGAATTAACAATGAAATAATAATTAACATATAAATCATGTCTCATTAACAATTTTTTAGATCAAATTTTAAATTGTTGTGTTCAGCACAGCTTATTTTATCTAACTATTGAAAGTTGTTGTCAGATTGTGACACTCTAAAATCAGATCACGAGTTATTAGTGATACTTATATGTAACAAGTAAGCCGTACAAAAACAAAGTTTTTTGACAAATTAATTATATTTCAAGATTCATCGGCTTTCCATTAATTGCAAATTTTTTAACGATTTTTTTGAATTCATATATGCAAACATTGATTGTATTGTATTTGATTTGTTTTTGTTTTAAAACATCAATAATTAATATTTAAATTAGTTTTTTTTCAGAAAATTTTCAAGTTTTTATAGAATGCATTGTTACAAAAAATGAGCCTATATTTCAAATTTAGATCGAGTGAATGACGGGAAGTCAGTTAAATTTCACTTTCAAGGTTTACAAACATTCAAGCAAACAAGCATTCAAGCAATGAAGACGGCGGTAAAGTAAATACAAAAAAATTTAAAATGCATTTAATTGAGTGATTTTTTTTATAAAAAACGTTTTTAATAAATTATTTTCAAATTATTTTTCAAAGGATGTGCTGTAATAATTGGACCCATATATGATATGAGTATATCGACATCAACAACTGTGATCCGGGATGATGGCAAATGCCACCCGGTAGTCCAGTGGCCAAGCACAAGCGTTAACACAGCCGTTGGCTTCATCACCATCTTCGTCGAGTACTTTGTGCCGCTACTGGTCATCATTATCCTTTACTCTAAAATAGCTTGGGTACTTCACCAGAGAGTTGCACCAGCTGTCGAAAAAACAATCGCAGCCAGTGCAACTGTTACTGACACCTCCATGAATGAAAACATAACTGGAGCAGAGCCAAAATCTCAGAATAAAGACAACGCTGGTTTCAAAGCAGTTAAGACAGAGAATAATGACAGTAAAAATTCTTCGATGCTCACTGCCAGAGACAATGTCCTCAAAACATCAGCGTGGATAGCTTTGGCTTTCGTAGTTTGCTGGACTCCAAACCAGTGTTTCTATCTTCTGTACAACATGGGCGTGCCAAACATCAGCTTTACTGATGTTTTCTATCAGGTTAGCATCATCATGGTCTACCTTCAATGTTGTTTTAACCCGCTGGTTTACTGCGTCAAGCTGGACTCGTTCAAGAATGGTGTCAGACACCTGATTCTAAGAAGATTGATGAAAGTGTTTAAAAAGTAATTTGTAATAGCCAAATTTACTATAAAAGCAAAAGTTTTTTCTTATATCTTACTTTTTTCTTTCCTTGCCAAATAAAGCAAATTTATGCCTCAATATTTGAGCCTTCATCAAAGTCTCATTTAATATTCATGGCTTTTAAAATTAGTTGAGACTGCTTTATTTCCTTTTCTTTAAATCTTTTTTAGTCGCAAAAACTAAAAAAAAAACCAAACAGGTTTAAACAAATCGTTTCTTTTATAGGTTTTGATTTTAGTAATAGTTGTGAATTAGTTTATATGTTTACTTGAAACGTCTGCACGTTAGCATGTCTGTGTGTGTGTATGTCTGTGTTTGCGTGTGTGCGTGTGTGTGGGCATGTGTGTATGTGAGTTTGGATTTTGCAATTCTATCGATTCAAGAAAATTTAATGCGTTTTGTTAATTTCTTACTCGTCAAATAAAATAAATTTCAGATTTGATCATCATTTGGTTTAGATCAAACAATATAGTTGTTTTTTTGAAAATAAAAATCAATTTCTTATATTTATTCTAATTCATCTATAACGCAAATTTTCAAATATTTTGAGCTTACGGCAAGTGGAAAATATCGGAAAAAGACCAATTTCAATTAAAAATTGACGTTTTATAGTTTATCACAGCCAAGTTTATTTCCTGTCTACAAAAACATTTGTTTTGCGAATCTTCCTGGATTCTTGTTTGTTGCTGTTAAAAGCGTGGTTGTGACTTTAGCTGAAAATCAAGTACAGAACGTTGGACAGTACAATCACTTGTTGTAAATTTTGTCTGAACACATAATTTGATTTTTTTAATACCTTTTACTGTATTATGAAAGAAAGTTAACCAAAAACTAAATAGTTTTAGTTTTAGGTTAAATACTATTTTTGGCAAGCATGTTATGATAAAAGTTTTGATTAATCAAAGTTTTACTTCTTAATCTGTTGCGGCTGATATTTTTAGTGTGACTAATTTTAGTCAAATATTGAACAGAACCAGTTTATTAATATATTTCCATGCAATGATTTTTTCAAACATATTCGGTAGAGTTCTAAACCTGGAACCCCTCCCATTTGATGCGTTCTTGACAAAATCCACTACCTATACTCGCAATATCTACTCGGCTTCAGTGATGGGTAGTTACTAACTATAAATAGTTAACTACTAGTTATTAACTACTCTAAAGTAGTTAAGGAATAGTTAATAACTACTTTTTGTGAGACTAGTTATCAACTAGTAGTTAACTATTTTTGAGATAGTTATTAACTACAGTAGTTAACTATTTTTTTAACTACTTTAATTTTTTTATTAATTTTTTTAAAACAATTACGACATCTGTGTTTTTTAATTTATGTACTGGTACATCACTATC
Source organism: Erpobdella octoculata (assembly GCA_963978895.1). Lineage (NCBI taxonomy): Eukaryota > Metazoa > Annelida > Clitellata > Hirudinida > Erpobdellidae > Erpobdella > Erpobdella octoculata. The sequence goes on along the minus strand of OZ022244.1, from coordinate 4,484,821 downwards.
TTATTGGCTTTGTTTCTTCTTTTTCATTCTCCGCTTCGTTGTTTGTTTAAGTTTGTTATTATTTTCGGTTAGGTTCGATTTTCGATTAGGTGACGAGTGTGTTGCGATCTACTACAATGAATAGCAAAATAATTAAAGAATGTTTTACTGAAGTAGTTTTTAAGGACGATGAAAAAAATTTTACGGCATTATGCGATACATGTCATAAAAGAATTTCTGGAAATGTTACCAATTCATTCAACTTTCTTAAACATGTAAAAGTGAGTTTATATTAGTTATCGTTTTATTATGAAAGTTTAATGCATTTAAGTATTTTTACCAATGCTTTTATTAACTCGTCGGCTCTGTTTCTCTGTCTGTTTCTCTGTCTGTTTCTCTGTCTGTTTCTCTGTCTGTTTCTCTGTCTGTTTCTCTGTCTGTTTCAAATCTTGCAATCAATTTTTGAGTCACTTCCTGATGATAGATTTTTTTCAAATTTTGCATACATGCTCAAGATAGAAGACAATGCAATATTCAATTATTAGTTTTACAATAAGTCAATTAATTTAGTTAATTTTCTTGAGGATTTTATCGAGGGGTTTCTTGAGGGTTTTCTTGAGGGTTTTCTTGAGGGTTTTCTTGAGGGTTTTCTTGAGGGTTTTCTTGACCACAAAACGCTAACCGACTGGCAGACTATTTTACCAAGTTAACACGAACCACACTCACTGACCGCGATTCTCAAGCGTGTACGAAATTTTCATGAAAATAGTTGAGATATTTAAATTCGATGCTTTTTGATGATATTTTTATTATTATTACCAATGCTTTTATTAACTCGTCGTCTCTGTTTCTCTGTCTGTCTGTTTGTTTCTCTGTCTGTTTCAAATCTTGCAATCAATTTTTGAGTCACTTCCTGATGATAGATTTTCTCAAATTTTGCATACATGCTTAAAATAGAAGACAATGCAATATTCAATTATTAGTTTTACAATAAGTCAATTAATTTAGATAATTTTAATTAATTTCGATATTTCGATATAATTAAGATATTTCGACTTTAACATAAAATAAAAGAGTAATATAAGAAAAAATTGATTGCAAAATTTGTGTTTTAATTACATATAAGAGCATTGGTTTTAAAAATTCGTTTTTAATTTACTTGTTAGATAATTTTATCATGTATCATTTAAACTTTTATTTTTATGCTACACATGTTTAATTTACTTGGTGTTTTACTTTTTGTAAGGTTTGTTAGCTTATTTTTGCCAACTGTGTGCGCCCACCATCATATTTTAATTTTAGCATTTGTTAAACCTAACTATACTAAGCTTAGAATAAGACTTATGGTTAATTTTTGCTATTTATATTTAAATTTTCAAGTATGAGTATAACGAACGAAATCATTTCTTCAGATTATGAAACCAATAGTCACTGCAATGGATATCTTCCAAAGCGAGAAGTCATATATTGGCCACATAATTCCGACCATCATTGGAATAAAAAAAAAATTACATTCCTGTTCAGAAAAAACCATCAAACCTCTTATACAAGCACTATCTCGGGGTATAGAGAAACGATTTGGTCCTGTTTTAGGAAATGAAGAGTATCTGCTAGCAACAGCGATAATTCCCCAATTCAAATTGAATTTTTTGTCCGATGAGCAAAAAATATTTGATTAAAGAAAAATTATTGGCTTACATAAAAGAGATGAATCAAGAGCTTGAAAAATCAGGTTTATTTAACTTGTATTTAATTGCAAATGTTAAAAGGTTTTTTTTTGGTTAACAATTAACAATACACAGCATTATTGTTTAATTATTGTTTATTAATTATTGTTTTTATAAATATCTTTGCAGGTTGTAAATCTAGAAGCTCTACCTCAAAAACAATCACCTCTGTTGACAATGATCAGTGCAGTGAAAATGACGATTGGTACGACTATATGGATACCATACCAAACTCCTTTGACAATGTATTGGCTGAACAGCTTAATGATTATTTATCAAACCCGTCCAAGAACATCCAAAGTCTCTTCCATTATCCAGATGTTTGTGCAGCATTTATAAAGCTCAATTCAACATTGCCAAGTTCAGCAGCAGTTGAAAGACTTTTTAGTGTAGCAGGACAAATTTTATCTGACAGACGAAGTAAATTGTCTGATAACCACATCGATATGATGATTTTTTTAAGAGATCATCTTAGATATTCTGTAAATGCTTTTGATAGTATCATTTTGTAAATGATTGTGTAAATAAAAATGTAAATAATTATATTTTGTTATTGGAAATTACATTTGTTTAAAATTTTAATGTTAAAAAGTAGTTAACTACTAGTTAACTACTTGGCAGTAGTTAAGTAGGTAGTTAATAACTACTGCTTTTAAAAGTAGTTAGGAAATAGTTACTAACTACTTTTTTTGTGAGTAGTTAAATAAAGTAGTTAACTACTTTTAAAGTAGTTAAAAACCATCACTGCTCGGCTTACAGTTGACTATTCAGTTTTTTCAATCTTTTGCTATTTTATAAATCACTTGATGTATAGAATTTTAATTTGCTTTAAATTAAACACAATAAGAAATTAACAATATAAAACAAACACACTTTTAGTGAAAAATTAATTAGTATTTAAAATTTATTTAATTTGCGTTTTTTAAATAAATTTGCTTTATTACTTGTGCCATTTATTAAGTTTTCTAACAAAATTTCTATGTTACAATTAAAAAAAAAGTTCACTGAAATTTTTTTACGTTGTGAATTGATAAATATAAATTGCTTTTAACTAGCAATGCCTAATTTTTTACATAAAAGTCTAAACTGTGTACACAAAATTTGTCTGGTTCATTAATTATATAAAAACGTGTCATCACCTTTCCCGATTTTTTACACGAAAATAAATTCTTTCAGCAGGCTAGGCCACCAAAAGAAAAAGTAAGATTTAAAAATTATTTCTATTTATGTAATCAAGGTTGTTAGTTATTTACAAGTTCTACTTTTACAAGTTTTACAAATACACATTTCAAGCGCAGAACTAGAAGAAAACGCGCCAGTTGATTGTTGGTGAATATTTGCTGGCGTCATTATGCTATCTATGGAAACCAACAGGCTTTTGTTTAAATTTTTTAAACTTCTTTTAACATGCACGATATATTTTTAATTTTATTTATTTTTTTGAAATTAGTTTCATCGTTTGAAGTAATAAAAGGTATTCTTATTCCATGTTTTTATTTTTAAATTTTAATAATTCTTGTGTAACGGGAAAGAAAAGCTGAAGCGTTTTTTTGTGATACGCGTCATTTTAAAACAAATAAAATTCTTCTAAATATCTCTACTTATTACCAATTATATTTAAATTTAATAATTTAAATTTTGATGGGTCAAATTTTAGAGTCATAGAAATAGACTAATTTGCAATAGATGTCTAACAGGAGAAAATTGAAGACATGACAGTATTTGATGAAGGTTAATCAAAACTCATAAAGATGTAAATTATCTGCATATGACAATAAGTTGAGATTATATAAAAAATAATTTTGGAAAGCTCTGAAACATGAAAAATAGACAGCGAAGTACCAAGTACAGAGCTTTGTGGCACACCCTATGTAGAAGTTGATGGAGTAGAAAGTAGATGATGAATAATGAGAAAATCATAGACAGATATATCAGATAACCATGATTTAGTTCGTGACAGCAAAGAACCATAAAAATGTTTTTAAGTATTAGTAACAGTAATGAATAATCAATAGGGTCAAATTCAAATAGGTAATGCAAACAAATACTAAATAATTTATACGATCAAACGCCAAACAAGTAAATTAAAAACGAATTTTTAAAACCAATGCTCTTATATGTAATTAAAACACAAATTTTGCAATCAATTTTTTTTTATATTACTCTTTTATTTTATGTTAAAGTCGAAATATCTTAATTATATCAAAAAATCGAAATTAATTAAAATTATCTAAATTAATTTACTTATTGTAAAACTAATAATTGAATATTGCATTGTCTTCTATTTTAAGCATGTATGCAAAATTTGAAAAAATCTATCATCAGGAAGTGACTCAAAAATTGATTGCAAGATTTGAAACAGACAGAGAAACAAACAGACAGACAGAGAAACAGAGACGACGAGTTAATAAAAGCATTGGTAATAATAATAAAAATATCATCAAAAAGCATCGAATTTAAATATCTCAACTATTTTCATGAAAATTTCGTACACGCTTGAGAATCGCGGTCAGTGAGTGTGGTTCGTGTTAACTTGGTAAAATAGTCTGCCAGTCGGTTAGCGTTTTGTGGTCAAGAAAACCCTCAAGAAAACCCTCAAGAAAACCCTCAAGAAAACCCTCAAGAAACCCCTCGATAAAATCCTCAAGAAAATTAACTAAATTAATTGACTTATTGTAAAACTAATAATTGAATATTGCATTGTCTTCTATCTTGAGCATGCATGCAAAAGTTGAAAAAAATCTATCAACAGGAAGTGACTCAAAAATTGATTGCAAGATTTGAAACAGACAGAGAAACAGAGCCGACGAGTTAATAAAAACATTGGTAAAAAAGATCATTTTTTGAAAACTATTTTTTCTTGTCACGAGGCTTCGATTAAGCAATCTCAGCTTTTTTATGTGTAAGTAGTAGTATTTCTTTAAACAAATGGTTACTTGTTCTATCATTTTGTTGCATCTTATGAGTTCTTTTCTGAAGTCATGAATTTGTCTTGTCAACTCACAACTACTTTAGCGTCATTTACCTTCTTTTAATTTTTTTTCAAATTCAAAGCAGATAGGGTTGACTACACTTTGAAAAAATATTTCATCAGTTCCATCAATTCCAAAAGCTCTTTTCATTTTTTCGGTTACGTAACAGTTAATAAGCAGTTTGAGTTTACCGCTCGTGGTTTTAAATTTATTTTTACACACTTTCACTTAAATTGACTTCTCTGTCTGTTTGTCTGTCTGTCGTCAAATTTTGCAATCGATTTTAAACTAACTTCCCGATGAGCTAGAAACTTAAAAATTTAAACATTCTTCCGAACTGATTAACAATGCATATGATCAAATTTTCGGATCGATTGGACAAAATCTAATTAAGTAATTGTTTGTGATATTTTTGTCTATGCTAATGTGCTCGTTATTAATGTAACAGAATGTGGCTTACACAATCGATTATATTAAAATGTGTTTTTTGCTTCACTTGTTAATTCTGTTTTTAAGATTTTTTAACGTGGCCAAAACGAAACTGAAAATTTTTATTTATTGTAGATATTTATTCTGAAAAACCGATTTATGACATATCGTATGGAAGCCATAACGAACATATAGTTGGAATCGTTCTTTTTGGTTATTATCGTATCGAGAACATAACTCTTTCTAAACCTGCAGGTTCTTTTGTGTTGATAAGTTTTGAAATTAGAAATTAAAATTTTCATGCTTAAATATGATTTTAAATTTCATATGTTTTGGATTTGTTTTTTTTTTAACATAGATAAAACACATTTTTAAATTGAAAAAATTGAATTTTTTTAATAATAAAACTTTTAAAATGTAATGAAATGTATTGTCATGAGCAGCAATTATAATCCAAATATTAGTTTGATTGGAAGACGAAAAACCTTTTAACTTTCATTTCCAAGAATCGTCCACAAGCAAATAAGCAAGACCGGTGGTGAATTTAATATGAGAGATTTAAGCAAGGATATTTTGATATAACTACTGGATTCATAACCAGTGTTGGGGACTATTACTCCAAAAAGTAATATATTACTATTACAGCTACTTGGCATAGAAATGTAATATATTACCATTACAAGTTACTTTTTAAAATGTGTTGTATGTTACTATTACAAGTTACAAACAAAATGTAATACTATTACACAGCTAATACTTCACTTCATAAATCTAAGTGCTCGTTTTTTTCTGAAATTTAGCACACGCCTCTTCCAAGATAAGTCTTGCTCAAAGTCGAGAAAGGGTCCTTGCAAAGGCAGCCATTTATAGGCGCCTACCCTTTTAGCAATGCGAGTGAACTCCTTGCTTAAGAGAGTTACGCTGGTGACGCCGGTGAGGCTAGAACTGCCGACCTAAGGATAGACAGGCGAACGCTCTACCGCTGTGCCACCAGCGCTTTATCGATGCCTTATTGAACAACCTACTCTAGTAGGCCTAATGTTTTATCGCCTATTCATGATTATGAAGGAATTGATGTAACAAACTACAAAATTATTAGTAATTATATTTTTCTTTAAAAATCTTGATAAAATAAGATATAATTGGCTGAATTTTCTAGTCCTGCTAGAATATGCTGTAGATCCAATTGTTATATCAATATATCCTTGGATCTAAGAAATAGAAACTTTTTTTTAAATGTTTCACCACATAGGTTTTGTAAAGTGAATATTTTAAAATGTATCATACACAAGGTTTCTTACATTGAAATACATTTTTTAATATGTTTTTTAATTATTCTATTGTATTTATGTTCTTCATATTAAATTCACCACCGGTCTTGTTTGCTTGCTTGAATGTTGGCAAACTTTGAAAGTGAAATTTAACTAACTTTCCATCATCCAAATAAGCTGAAATTTAAAATATAGGCTTGCTTTTTTACAACAATGCATTTTAGTAATGTTTATAAAATTTTTGAAAAAAATTGTAACTTAAAATAATAATAATCTATGTCTTAAAACCAAAACAAATCAAATACAATTATATAGATGTTTACATATATAACTTCTAAATTTTGCTTTAAAAATAAACTTTTGCAATAAATACAGAAATATAAGGGGATTTAGGAAAAAACAGGTTTAATTGTTTTAAAGACATTTTCTTTCAATTGAATTTTAAGTTTACAAGTAATACGATACAACTGATTTTTTAAAGCTTTCATGAATATATACATCAGTTATAATTATGAAGATAAATTTTCATCAAAGTGCTTGAAAGGAGGCGAGCATTATAAGTGTGATATCAATTATATATCTTATTATACTCGATATCATTACGGAGGCAAAGGTTTCATAAAGCTTCATGGCTACGGCCACGGTAGTTTATTTTCTTTAGAAATTTGTTTTTATATTATAAAAGACGAGCACTACAAAACTTTAATAACGAAAATAAAATCAGACACTGCTATGAACTATTTTGTCGGCTGCTACAAGACATTGAGAAACATTGGAAAAGCCATTCATCCTGATTCGTTCACTGATTGTTGTAAAACATGCAAAGCCAAAAAAGCAAAATTTGTTGCTCTTCAGGTTTAATATTTGTGTTTTTTGCTTTTTTTATTTAATTATTTGCTTGTTTATCGTTTAATAAATTCAAAAGGTGAAAAGGTGCTTCTGTACCGATCTCAATAAAACACATGCTTCCGCTGTGGCATCTTCAAACTGTTCTAAAACTTTTGACATCGGTAAAACTCCATCCGGCCGTAAAGGGTATTATGCGGTTTATACAGGTTTGCTTAAAGTCATTAAACAAAACCAAAAAATATTGCTAAAATTTTTATTTTTAATTTAAGTTTTAAGTGTGTATCAATTGTACGCTGGCTGCTCCAAAAATAATGAGTCATATGAACTAGACATATCTACTACTGAAAAGAACTGTAAAAAGTCTGGGCGTTATAGTAGATATTACGGTAAGCATACGCTACTTATATGTATCTATAAATTTCGATAAATTTGTCTTCTTGAATATGTTCATTTCAGCTTAAACGTCTAGTTAACTTCACCGCCGGTCTTGCTTGCTTGCTTGATTACTTGCTTGCTTACTTGCTTGCTTGTTTGCTTGTTTGCTTGCTTGAATGTTTGCAAACCTTGAAAATTAAAATTAACTAACCTTCCTTTATCCAATCGAGCTGAAACTTGAAATATAGGGTTGTTTCTCATGACAATGCATTCTATTGAAAATTAAAAATTGTTTGAAAAAACATTCTGATTAAAAATAATAAATATCTATGTTTTAAAACAACAAAAAATCAAATATACTTAAATAAATTTTTACATTTATAAATTCTAAAAAATGTCACTTGAAAAATTATGTTTTGCAATAAATAAAAATCCGGCAAATCCAGATATATACGGAAATAATTTAAAACTTGATTTTTACGGTTAATTTTCTTTATTTTGAATTTTTCCTACGATTCAACCTTTTGAAAATTAAAACAAAATAAAATGAGTAGAAATTCATTTTAAAGCCTGTCGTGGTTTTCTTACCAACGATGAGTGTAGAAACTTCTACAGGAGCAAATGTTGGATGAGAGAATCTAACCTGCTTTGCGATGCTTGTGAAGATGGATACAAGGGATATGGCTGTGAACAAAGAAGTATATATTTTATCCAGTTATTCAATCAGAAATAAGAACAAAATATTATTAATGTGAAAAATATTTTTAACCCCCTATATATATAATTGTTGACCACTATATATAAACAATTGTTGACTCAATAAAAAATACATAAGTCTGTTTTAGGGTGTTTGATTGCAAACGGAGCGTGCTACAATGCACAGTGTAAAAGAATTTCTTTTTATGGTGGAAAATTAAGAGAAAACGAATGTGTTTGCCACGAGGGATATTACCGTACTACATGGCTCAATGATTGCAAAGGTAAAAAATTAATTGTGAAGTTAATAATGAGATGTATTTGCAGTAGTTTGCTGGGAAGCGTTGATAAAATGTGACTGCAAATTAGTTGCGTCATTTTTTCTGACATTTAGCACACGCCTCTTCCAAGACAAGTCTTGCTCAAAGGCGAGAAGGTCCTTGCAAAGGCAGCCATTTATAGGCGCCTACCCCTTTAGCAATACGAGTAAACTCCTTGCTTAAGAGAGTTACGCTGGGAATTCTTTTTTTTTCAGAAAAGTACCTACGACTACCACCTCCGGTAATGTTTTGGACAAATTGACGCTCCTTTCTAAATTACTCTAAAAATGCCTATTGAAGTCTTTTATTGTAATTTATTGAAACAAAAACTGTAGAAGTATAAAACAATAAAATTCCTAAAAAAATAAAAAATTTTTAATCGAATCTTTACTTGAAAAAAAAAAATGTAAATGTAAATTTATAATGCGCTTTTTTTAAAAAGTCACAAAAGCGCGTCGCGTCAAATCATAAATTTAAGAATAAAGTTCTGTCTTAAGCAGCTTCCTGAAACCGCCGAGGTCCAAAGCTGGATTCCTCAGGTCAGCAGATAGGCTGTTCCAAACAACTGGACCAGCAGTGGAGAATCCGCGCCTGCCGAGAGTCGTTGTCTTTGACGATGGAACGAACAAGTCGCCAGCAGCCGCCGATCGAAGGTGGGACCGACCAGCAAGCGTTGAGATCGGTACACACAATTGCTGCAGGTAGACCGGAGCCGTGTGGTGGAGGCACTTGTATACCATCAGACCCAACTTGAACTGAATTCTCTGCGGGAAAGGAAGCCAGTGAAGTTGCGTCCGCATGAGATCTGATACGGGAGACCAGCCGGGCAGCTGAAGAACAAGACGAGCGGCTGCTCGGAGAATGGATTGGAGCCTATTGATTTGAAACTGTCTAAGTCCGGCCATGACACCATTACAGTAATCAAGCCGGCTGTGCACGAGTGCTCTAATGAGTGAATGGGCGGAGTCCATGGTGAGGCTACGGCGGACGACGCGCAGTTGACGGAGATGATAGAAGCATGAACGAGTAAGATGAGAGATGTGTGCCTCCATAGACAAGCTACTGTCGACCATCACGCCAAGATTACGAACATAAGTGGAGGGCCTGACTGAGACACCAGCGATGACCAGATCCCCCTTCGGACAGAAGCTGAGTCGACCAGGCGAGCCCAACCAGATCACTTCGGTCTTAGAAGGATTGAGTTGCAAGCGATTGCTTGCCATCCAAGTGCCAATCTCGCTGATACATGCAGACATCCTGGGGACCAGATCGGAACACGACGCTGGCGGGGAGTGATCGTAAATCTGCAGGTCGTCAGCGTAAGAATGGACAGAAAACCGATGTTTCGTGGCAATATGTAGGACGTCCGCGGAATAGAGAAGAAACAACAACGGGCCCAGAACGGATCCCTGCGGGACGCCACACAGGACAGAGGTAGGCGTGGACAAAACACCTCCGGAGCGGATGCAGTGGGACCGATCAGTCAAATAGGAACGAAACCATTCGAGGACGACGTCTCCGAAACCATACGAGAAATGGAGCCTGTTGACCAAAATTTGATGGTCAACAGTGTCGAAAGCAGCGGAGAGGTCCAGAAGTCCCAGTAGCGTGATCCGACCCGAATCAGCCGCAGCGTAAATATCAGACAGTACCTTCAGGACAGCAGTTTCAGTGGAGTGCTGATTTCTGTACGCCGACTGAAACATCGGGAGAAGGTTGTTTTCACGGAGGTAGATGTTTATCTGGGCGGCTACGCATCGTTCCAGTAGTTTTGACAGATAGGACAGATTCGAGATTGGGCGGTAGTTACCGGTGTTGAGCGGATCTAGATTCGGCTTCTTCAGGATCGGTGTGATGACAGCATTTTTCTGGGCAGGAGGAAACTGTCCCCGCTCTAGCGATGAATTTACCAGGAATGTCACAAACGGTGCCAGTTCACTAGAGTATTGCTTGATCATCCATGTCGGTATTGGGTCCAGGGAACAATTTTTGTTTGGTGAAGATTTGATGAGAGTTGAGAGTTGTAAAAAATGCAAATCACTTATCAATGCAAGAAATAACTAACCGATCTGCATCCAGTGATTTTATTTTTTAATATTTGTTACTAAAGTTGTAAGTTATTTGAAAATAAATTGGTAAATTTTTATCGTTATTTTCATAAATTAGCTACACTAAAGTAAATGTTATTAGATATTGATGAATGTCATACTTTGGATAATCCTTGTGATGTTACGACAACAACATGCCACAACACAGTTGGATCGTACAAGTGCAAATGCCGCAGTGGCTTTACTTACAGAACATTCAAATCTTGCGTTGGTTAGTCTTACATAAGTTTTCAATTAACTAACGTCTGATGTTTTTGTCACTAGCTGGTCACTGAGAATACTCAGCCTAGTTGGCTACGTTTGTTACAATATTGGAATACTAGGTTTAGGTAGCTGTAAGGCCACTAATGTGCCCGTTGGCATATTTTTAAATAGTTGTGTGCAGTATATATATATATATATATATATATATATATATATATATATATATATATATATATATATATATATATATATATATATATATATATATATATATATATATATATATATATATATATATATATATATATATATATATATATATATATACTGCAGAATCTATCATCGTGAGATTTTTTAGACCTGCAGATGGCAATCCGGTGACATAATACATCATTGCGCTTTTATGTTAGGAAATATTTTAATCTTTCGTGTCGGCCATTGCTTTGCCGGCCACAACGTTCACAACTACTTCTCGGCTCGCCTTGTTTGTCGTTTATATATATATATATATATATATATATATATATATATATATATATATATATATATATATATATATATATATATATATATATATATACATATATATATATATATATATATATATATATATATATATATATATATATATATATATATATATATATATATATATATATATATATAGTAGCGGGGGCACACGGCGTTGCACGGGGTTTTTAGAGGTTTTTCTAATGTTTGTCTCTCTCTATTGAGTGATAGTGAAAAAACCGCCTACGAAAAAAACCAATATTGTATGTTTTTGGAAATAACCGCCTACGAAAACACAATATTTAGTGGATGGTATCGGAAAAAACAGCCTACGAAAAAAAAAAAACTGTAACGGCTATAATCGAAAAACACGCCTAAACAACAACAACAAACTGTTTATGGGCGATATTGAAAATAAAAGCCTAAGAAAAAACCCAACATTTAATGGCTGATAATGAAAAAAACCGCCTTCAAAAAACCCTACTTTCAATGGCTGATATTGGGGAAACACGCCGATGTACTACTTCGGTGATTTATTTATTTTCAACTTTTTTTTTATTGAGTTATGACGTATGCTCAAAATTGGGAAAAACCCGCCGACTACCACTTCGGTGAATTGTTTATTTTCAACTTGTTTATATTCAGCGATGACGTAGGTTGTTTTTTATATATCCGCAAAGCGTCGAACTTTCCAATAATAGGAATAATATTAGCAAATTAGATTATTTTCGTTAATAATAATATTATTAATAAATAAAATAAAAGGAATAATAATTGCAAATTAGTAAATTGTCGTTAATATTAATTTTCAACTTGTTTATATTGTTTGATGACGTTCGCTCAAATATGGAAAAACCATCCGGCGTACTTCGTTGATTTGTTTATTTTCAACTTGTTTATATTCAGCGATGACCTACGATTCTTTATATATATCCGCAAAGCGTTAAGCTTTCGCGGCTAATAACTTTTTATTTAAACATTTTAGGAAAAAAGTGCCCTAACAAACCGTGTTCAGTGTCTCAGAATCTATCATCGCGAGATTTTTTAGACCTGCAGATGGCAATCCGGTGACATAATACATCATTGCGCTTTTATGTTAGGAAATATTTTAATCTTTCGTGTCGGCCATTGCTTTGCCGGCCACACGTTCACAACTACTTCTCGGCTCGCCTTGTTTGTCGTTTTGCCGGTCGCTCTGTCGTTTTCGAAGTCGATTTCTAGTAAGTTAACATACATTCTAAAACCGATTCTCATTTCATATCAAACATTTAACAATATCTAACTCAATTTCACTCCACGTTTTTTGTTTTACAGTAGTATTCCTGCTCTTTATATACCATATACCTCAGTTTAATTTCAGCTCACGTTATTTTTTCTCCGCTTGGTTTTATCACAACTATATCGGTTTGAATTATATATGTTCCCAAATAGTCTAGTTTTGCTATTATTCCAATTTCAGTTCGACTGAATTTCAATTCGTCCGTTTTTGAGTATTTCCATTATTTTATATTTAAAGGGCTCTGATGATGGCTTTCGAACCGAAACTGTACAGTAAGCCCGTTTCAAAAATTAATAAAAAATTTTATTCAAAAAACAAAATTGTTATTCGCAATTTAGAGTCTTACGTTAGGAAAATAATCAATAAAAAAATGAGCAGTTATATTCAACAGAGCATGTATAAAAGAAAATCTACCGCCGAGTTATGCAAAAGACAATATATATATATATTGTAAGATGATGATTCATCTTACGTATTTTCATAGTATTTGTTTATTTTATTTTATTATGTGTGCATTTTATTAGGATTGGATATGTCGAAACAATAAGTCATATATATATATATATATATATATATATATATATATATATATATATATATATATATATATATATATATATATATATATATATATATATATATATATATATATATATATATATATATATATATATATATATTTATATATATGTATGTGTGTACGTGTGTGTGTGTTTATTATTTTTTTATCTATTTTTTTTATAATAGTTTATAGTCCTTTACACCAAGTGTTTTAAGACTCTAATGGCTGTATGTAGGAATTCTAGACTAAAGTACTTCCTGTCATGGATCAGAATTTGATCCTTCTTACTTTTCCCTCCTCCTTTCTCCAGGCTTGGGACTGGCTCGCAATTAGCGAGGCGGAGTTATTTTTTTATCTAGAAATTTATATGTATATATATATATATATATATATATATATATATATATATATATCTTTTTCCGGATTTTTAATGGTAAGATTGTAAATATTATTTTGTGCATGAATTTTGAGAATTTAGACAGTGTGTTAAAAGTTGAGTGTCGAGAGCGGGCCGAGCGACAAAAAGAGCGGGAAGAAAAAAGGGCTCAACAGGAACGTGAACACGAAGAGAAGAAGTCTCAAGAAGCTAAAGAAGAGCGAGAACGGGAATGGGAACACGAGTTAGAACTAAAAAAGTTGGAAGTGGAGGGCCAAAAAAAAAATAGAGCCAAAACCGTCGGCGGAGGCTACTAAGATTCCTTATCCAAAGTTTTCTGAAGGTGATGACATCGACGCATTTTTGCTGAGATTTGAGTCATTGGCAAAAGCCAATGGTCACCCTCAGAAGGATTGGGGAATGCTTCTAGGGTCGTTGCTTAGTGCGAAGACTTTGGAAGTGTTTGGCCAACTTAGCGATAGTCAGATGCAGGACTACAGAACGGCAAAGGAGGCACTCCTTCGTCGTTTTGGAAAGTCAGCGGAAGACTATCGCATAATGTTTCGAGAGTCAAAGCCTGAACCGGAGGAGACCTGGGAACATTATCTAGTGCGGCTAGATAGCCACCTCAGGCGCTGGGTAGATCTCGCGGGCAAACAAAATCTGTTGTTTTTGTTTCTGAAAGAGCAGTTTTTCGGAAAGTGCCCGGCGGGAATGGTCGAGTACTTGTTGGAGAAAGAGAGCAAAGATGTCAATGAGCTGTGCCTTTGGGTCAACAAGTACAGCCAAGCCCACCCAGAGAAGAGGTTGGCAAAATTGGACAGCAATTTAGAGTCTTACGTTAGGAAAATAATCAATAAAAAAATGAGCAGTTATATTCAACAGAGCATGTATAAAAGAAAATCTACCGCCGAGTTATGCAAAAGACAATATATATATATATATACTAGCTGGGTTACCCGGCGTTGCCCGGGGATTTTAAAGGCTTTTTATCGTTTTCTCTCTGGCTCCCGTTTCCTTAACCGCTTGCTTTCCCGTTCCATGTCGCTTTCTCACTCCTGGTCGCATTTCTGCTCACGGTCGCTTTTCCGGCCCCGGTCTCTTTTACTTTTCCCGATCCCGGTTGCTTTTACGCTTTACCGCTCCAGCTTGCTCTTCTTTTCGCTCTTCTGTTCCTCCATTAAATTTTAGAGCCTTCCCAATGTGGCTTAGATGGGCTGTAGCGGAATGCTGTGCACAGTCATCAAAATTGATCTGTTCTCTCGTTAACACTTTGTTGTTTGGTTTGCTCGTTTAGTTACGTCTGAACTTCCTCAATTTTAATTAGTGTTCTTTAATGTATTGGTTCCACTCTGCAAGTGTGATCTTCTGCAAAGGCTTATTATGATTGACTGAAGCTGAAAAAAAAAGAATTTATTAGTTAACGGCTGCAATATTGTTAAAATCCGCTCATATATCTCAACAGGTTATATTTATTTTAAATACTTGTAAGATTATAAATGCTTACAATAGATTTATCACACACTGTTCAACAGCTGCTTTTCTTAAAATCGCTAGTCTTAGTTTTTGAGTTGTTCTTAGTTTTTAAGTGTCATGTCTACAGAAAGCATATAACGCTACATGTGGCATGTTAATAAATGTTGACCCGTGACTTTGAAAAATGTGATATAAAACACAGATTGAAATAAAACATGAAGTAATAATAATATTAAAAACCTTCAAAGCATTAACTTAATGAATTTTCCGAGAGTTTTCTGAGATCATCAATTTGGAACAATCGAAGAGTACCACTTTTATTTAGCAAATGATGCAATTATAAATTGAACAAAACAGCAGCAGATTGATAGGCTGGCTTTAGAACTTTGTTCATGATTTTGTTGAAACACAAAAATACTGCACTTGCTTTCATTTCTTTCAAATTTCATACACCTCATATATCAGTGAAACTTTTACAATAAATTGGTGTTGCATGTAAGATTTTCTTTAAAATGTAATTTTCTAATTTCCTCTGAAAAGTAAAAAATAAAATAAGACCGATAAATTAATTCATAATCTTACTCTTGAATAATAATGGTTGTAATGCCATCACATAAAAAAAAACTTACCTGCCCAAAAAAATTTCTCATTTACCGATAGGCTGATAGCAAGCTCGTCGCTCAACAATATTAGATGAGGAACAATTGAAGTCAGAAGCCTTGAACGATAAATAAGAACAATGAATTTAAATTTATTTTTCCAATCTGCAACTCTTTTTTGTAAAACACAAAATGTTAGAGCATAATGATAATCTTATAATAATTAATAATAATATAACATAATTAAAAACATGCTTACAATAGATTTATCACACACTGTTTAACAGCTGCTTTTCGTAAAATCGCTAGTCTTAGTTTTTGAGTTGTTCTTAGTTCTTAGTTTTTAAGTGTCATGTCTACAGAAAGCATATAACGCTACATGTGGCATGTTAATAAATGTTATTGAAGTCAGAAGCCTTGAACGATAAATATGAACAATGAATTTAAATTTATTTTTCCAATCTGCAACTCCTTTTTGTAAAACACAAAATGTTAGAGCATAATGATAATCTTATAATAATTAATAATAATATAACATAATTAAACACGTGCAATGCAACAAACGAAACAAATTTAAAGATACACAGTAAATCATGATTTTAAAAACTAAAAACAAATTACCAAAGCTTTGCCACTTACTTTTGAATGGGAGATATGAACAATGAATTTCTAATTTGATTTAATTTTAATTTGTTAAGTCTGGAACTCTTTTTGTGAAGCACAAAATATCTCTAAATAGAAGAAATTCCACCTGCAATTTATTGATTAGTCCTGAAATCCAAAGTTATCTAGATTTAAAAAATAAGTTGCTAAAATCAAATATAAAGTTAACCGATAGCAGAGCTGTCGTATCGGAGGTTCGGAAGAGAATGAGCCTCAATGAGCTCTATGAAATCAAAACAAAGGTATCCGGCGGCACCATAGATATCTATGGGCGGCACTAAACAACACACATATTTATTTAATTTAATATTTATATTTAAAACCTTTAAAACATAAGAAAAAAAAATTAAAAATATTTTGTATAATTTAACTATAAATTAATTTTATTTTATTTTGTAGAAAAAAAATTTACTCCAACATACTACCGCTGACCAAAACGTTTTTTGTCTATAAAACATCAACGGAGAAACCAATTTATTTAAAATTTTACAGGAACCACCGCTTAAATAGGATACATAAGTGTGCCAAATTTCAATTAAATCTGTTTGGCCGTTTACATTTTATGTCCGAACAAACAAACAAACAAACATTTCATTTTTATATATAAGATATATATATATATATATATATATATATATATATATATATATATATATATATATATATATATATATATATATATATATATATATATATACATACATATATTTATACATATGTATATATATACAAATATACACTACCTTAGCAAGGCCTAATTCATGTCGGAAACATTAAATTCATGTATTGTCATCCAGAATAAAGCTTTCCTGAAAGTTTTAGAGCTCTAGGTGGTCGAAAAGTGGGAAAGCGACCGGGAGCGTGAGAGCAAGCTGGTAAGGAAACAGGAGCGTGAGAGAAAAACGATAGAAAAACTTCTAAAAAGCCCGGGCAATGCCGGGCTCCCCGCTAGTATATATATATAAATCTCGTGACATAGTGTTTGTAATCAAACTTCTTTTTTGTGTACATTTGGTATGTCTGGGAATAGGGGGTATTCTATTCAGAACATTTTAAAAAAATGTATTCTGTAGAGGTACGAATTTCTGTTTGCGCTATCTCTGCGACAAGGCGACCGAGAGCGGGAAAAGCAACCGGCAGCGGGAAAAGCAACCGGCAGCGGGAAAGTGAGCAGGAAAGCGACCGGGAGCGAGAAAGCAACCGGACACGGGTGAGCAGCCTGGGACGGGAGAGCGACCGGAAGCGGGAGAGCAAGCGTGAAAGAAAATGGGAGCGAAAAAGAAAATGATAAAAAACCCTCTAAAAATCCCGGGCAACGCCGGATACCTCGTTAGTATCAATATTTTCATTAATATTAACAACAATCAACATGACATTGAAAATGGGAAATTACCGTGCAATTTACCTCTATCTCTTAGGCTGCTGGATGGCAAACCTCAGCTCATAAAATTTAAAATATTATTTATTTTCTATTTTTTAGTTTTTTTTCAACTGCCATCTAGCGATAATGATAAACGTAATGATGATGATGATGATGATGATGATGATGATGATGACGATGACGATGACGATGACGATGACGATGACGATGACGATGACGATGACGATGACGATGACGATGACGATGACGATGACGATGACGATGACGATGACGATAACGATAACGATAATGATAATGAATCCGAGTATTATTAAAGTGGCGTATGTTTTTCGAAAGAACTTATAAAACCTCTGTAGACGTTAGGGAAACGTTTTAGTGAACAGAAATGTCTTTAGTGTGTATGGAAACTGGCTGAACTGGATGTAGAGATTATGTGGAAAGGAGTTTATTCCACATTTCAGGCCCAATGACGTCGATGGATCTTCCGTCGAGCTTCGCGTGATGAACCGGCGGTGTAGTGAGGAGGCCCCTGGATGCTGATCTGAGCCTCTGCTGACCCGGTACATTGGCAACATAAGCAAAAGACAAGTATGGAGGAGCTTGGCTGTGAAGAGATTCGTGTACTATTGTGGAAATCTTGTACTCGATTCGTTGCCGAATGCGAAGCCAGTAGAGATCTTTGAGAAGTGGGGAGACATGGTCATATTTCCGAGCATTGTAGATTATTTTCGCGGCTGTGTTTATGAGAGTTTAAAGCCGATCCAGATGACAAAAAAGAAAGCCAGCTAGAGTTGAATTTGCGTAATCAATCTTTGGAAGAACCAAGGCGGTTATGAGAATTCTCCGGGCGTCAATTGAAAATGAGAGTAAATGCTGCGAATCTCTCTGAGAGAAGCAGATCAGGAACGGTTGGTGTTATTGGTGTGACTTGCCATAAAACAATCTGAAAGCCACACACATACACACACAAACAGAGATTGTAACCTAAATAAAAGTTTGTACAAATGGGAATTGCTTAATTTGTACCCGCAATGGTAATAATATTTAAGACACAACACTTCCATATTTAGATATTAACGAATGCCGTACAAGTAACAAATGCAATGAAAGAACTACTTGTGTGAATATACCAGGATCCTATTACTGTAAATGTTTTGACGGGTATACACGCGTTACCAAAGCCAGATGCACAGGTAATTGTTGTTTTATTTTGTTTTTTAAAACTAATTCCATAATAAAGATTATATTAGATTTTTGGTAATACACGCTCTGTTAAAAATACATTTGTATTTGCCGTGGTCATCTGTTCCGGGACATTGAAGTTAGGCTGGACTTTGAGAAAAGTAATTTTGGAATGGATGAAGTGGATTTCCAGGCAATGTCTGCTGATCGGAGCGCCTTTGTGATTGATGCTACCCCGGATAAATCGGCTGAGAAGGTTGCTGCCCTGGTTGTTGCGAAACAGCACGAAAGGGCTTCTACGGATGCTAGTGTCTCAGCTCAGAACAATTTGGTTGATAATTTTGTGATTTGGTCGAACAGTTTTGCATCGACGACAACCCTGTTTTTGGGGGTTGGAGGAGCGGTGGAAGGTCGAAAACTGACCGTGGCGTGCAGTTGCGGCTTCGGTTGCGTTGAGCCGTCAGTGGCCTGACAAGGGCTCGCTGTGATCGACAGTCGTGTGCGAGGAGATTGGAATGTAGCGATTTGACGAGATGTTGAAATCCAAAACGCCGAATCGGAATATCACACAGGCTCCAGCGAGACTGGAAGAAACTGCTTCAAACAGTCGAGAGACTTGACCATGGTGTTTGCGAATTACGGTCAAGGCCACGAGTGAAGATGAAGGTATTTTGTGTTCGTGACCGAGTCGCATTTCTCAAAACCGAATATGCTGTTCGGGACGAACAGAATTAAGAAGGGGGTAATCATGTAATATCGCTGATTTTATTGCCATTCAAAATGCTGGCTTCGACAATGTTTTTCATCATTTTTTTAATTACTAATCGCGTGCCATTGCACAGCTGCGGTGGGTTCAAATTCCGAAGTAGAATAACCGGAGATCCAACTTTAAGTTGTAGATGATGCTTGGCAAATCCAATGAGTTCAAAAAATCTCTTGGATAATTTACGGCTTCGCTGGCATTGCAAACTGTGTCAATCAATTTGTTGGACACCAATTCGCTTGGCAACAACTGCTGTATCTTGAAATGTAAATCATTGACATCCACATTTTTTGATAGTTGTTTCCCATCTGGGCAAAATGTTGGTTGTATTGGGATTTTTCTTTGGTTTTCTATTATTTACTGTTTTATGGGGAGGGGCATTAAATATCTTGTTTGGTTTATTATATTTGTAATTATTTTCAAACCTAACATTCATTAGATGTGGAATTGCTTGTTTTTTGTTTCTTTGTGGTATTTGTTGTTTGTGGTTGTTAAACATTCTAGAACTAATAACCCTATTTTCCACCCCACATTTGAGGTCCTGGAAACCAAATTTTCAAAAAATGGGGAAACACGTATATCATCATTTTTTTAGAAGATACTAATTATTAATTTTTACATCTGTAGCATTTACAGTTTCTTAGTAGCTGTTACTTTAAAATACAAATAACCCTATTTTCCAGCCCACATTTGAGGTCCTGGAAACCAAATTTTTAAAAAATGGTTTAGCGCGTATTTTTTTAATAATTAAGAAGAATCTAGATACCAAATTTCAACAGTCCTTCGTTTTTGGTTTTCGAGATATACGTTGTTTTAGAAAAACATTTGTTTTCCAGTTTCATCCTCTCAAGAGCGAAATTTTCAAAAATCCTTTTTTAGTGGGTGCTTACGCTATAAAAGTAAGATAAGTTCCAAATTTCACGTTCCTAGGATGAGGCGTTTGAGCTCGTCGTTGATTATCAGTCAGTCAGTCAGGACATGTTCTTTTATAGATATAGACTAGCGGGGGCACCCGCGTTGCACGGGGTTTTTAGAGGTTTTTCTAATGTTTGTCTCTCTGGCTCCCGTTTCCTTCTCCGCTATCGCGTTCCCGTCGCGTTCCCGGTCGCTTTTCCGATCTCGGTCGCTTTCCCGCTCTCGGTCGTTTTCCAGCTCCCGGTCACTTTCCCGCTCCCGTTGCTTTCCCGTTCTCGGTCGCTTTCCCTTTCCCGTTCTCGGTCGCTTTCCCTTTCCCGCTCTATCTTTCTCTCTCAGTTGGCTTTCCGTTCCCGTTTTCGCTCATTTATTATGTACTAGCGAAGATACCCGGCGTTGCCCGGGTTTTTAGAGGTTTTTCTAATGTTTGTCTCTTTCTCTCCCGTTTCCTTTCCCACCTGCTTTCCCACTCCTGTTCGCTTTCCCGTTTTCGGTCGCTTTCCCGCTGCCGGTCGCTATCCCGCTGCCGGTCGCTATCCCGCTGCCGGTCGCTTTCCCGCTGCCGGTCGCTTTCCCGCTCCCGGTCGCTTTCCCGCTCCCGGTCACTTTCCCGCTCTCGGTCACTTTCCCGCTCTCGGTCGCTTTCCCGCTCCCGGTCGTTTTCCCGTTCCCGGACGCTGTCCCGTTCCCGCTCACGTTTGCTCTCCCATTCCCGCTCACGCTTGCTTTTCCGTTCCCGCTCGCTGTCCGTTCCGGGTCGCTTTCCCGTTTCTATAATAGAAAACTAACCCACAAACATTCATATATATATATATATATATATATATATATATATATATATATATATATATATATATATATATATATATATATATATATATATATATATATATATATATATATATATATATACTAGCAGTGCCCGTAGCGGCTTCGCTCGCATGAAATTAGAGAATTTGAACCGTGCATCCATAGGTGTCGGCTCGGCCCGTCGACAACTTGGCCCAGCCCGTTTCAAAACCCAAATTCCTGGCCCGGCACGGCCCGTCTAATTTGGGCCCGGTCCGTTTTTACAGGCCTAGAAATTCTATATACTTGATGAAAAACTTCGGCCCGTCCCACGTTGACTTCAGGTTTGGCCCGGCCCGTCTGAAGACCCTAAAGCTACAAAAATGACTATATGCTTAGTGAAAAACTTCGGCCCGTACCACCTTGATTTAAGGTTTAGCCTGGCCCGTAAGAAGACCCTAAAATAACGGCGTGGCACGACCGGTGATAAACTGGACTCAGCTACTTTAAACCGGCACAAAACCTCAAAATACTAAGTTTTACATCTGTAATGCTTGCAGTTGTTGAGTAGCAGTTATTTTAAAATCAAATAACCCTTATTTTGACCCCACATTTGAAGTCATGGAAACCAAAGTTTTAAAAAATGGTGAAACACTTATATCGTTATTTTTTGAGGCACTGGTGGCAGAGCGGTAGAGCGTTCGCCTGTCGATCGTTAGGAAATTAGAGAGTTTGAACCGTGCATCCATAGTAGAGATCATTTTTTTAGGTCTCGGCTCGGCCCGTCGACAAATTAGCCCAGCCCGTTTTAAAAACCCAAACTCCTGGCCCAGCACAGCCCGTCTGAATTAAGCCCGGCCCATTTTTACAGGCCTATAAGTTCTATATACTTGATAAAAAACTTCGGCCCGTCCCACCTTGACCTCAGGTTTGGCCCGGCCAAACTGAAGACCCTAAAATCACTAAAATATCTATATACTTGGTGAAAAACCTCGGCCCGTCCCACTTTGATTTAAGGTTTGGCCTGGCCCGTGTGAAAACTCTAAAATAATGGCTTGGCCCGGCCGATGATAAACTGGACTTAGCTACTTTTAACCGGCACAAAACTTCAAAATACTAATTTTTACATTTGTAGCACTTACAGTTTGTGAGTAGCAAATAACCCTTATTTCCACCCCAAATTTGAGGTCCTGGAAACCAAATTTTCAAAAAATGCTAAAACACGTATTTCATTATTTTTGGAGTAGAAACTAAATACTAATTTTTACTTTTGTAGCATTAACAGTTTTTGAGTAGCAGCTACTTTAAAAACCAAATAACCCAAAAAATGACGAAACACGTATATCTTTTTTTTTGAGTAGATACTAAGTATTAATTTTTACATCTGTGGCAATTACAGTTGTTGAGTAGCAGTTACTTTAAAAACCAAATAACCCTATTTTCCACCCCACATTTGAAGTCCTGGAAACCAAATTTTCAAAAAATTGTGAAACCCGTATGTCATTATTTTTAGAGTAGAAACTAAATACTAATTTTTACTTTTGTAGCATTAACAGTTTTTGAGTAGAAGCTACTTTAAAAACCAAATAACCCAATTTTCCAACCCACATTTGAGGTCCGGGAAACCAAATTTGTAAAAAATGGTGAAACACGTATATCTTTATTTTTAGAAAAGAAACTAAATAATAATTTTTACATCAGTGGTATTTACTGTTTTTGAGTAGCAGTTACTATAAAAGACAATTAGCCCTATTTTCCACCCCACATTTGAAGTCCTGAAAACCAAATTTTCAAAAAATGCTAAAACACGTATTTCATTATTTTTAGAGTAGAAACTAAATACTAATTTTTGCTCCTGTAGCATTAACAGTTTTTGAGTAGAAGCTACTTTAAAAACCAAATAACCCAATTTTTCAACCCATATTTGAGTTCCGGGAAACCGAATTTTCAAAAAATGGTGAAACACGTATCTTTTTATTTTTCAAAAAGAATCTATATACCAAATTTCAAAATCTCCTCATTTTTGGTTTTCGAGATATACATTGTTTTAGAAAAAAGTTTGTTTTCCAGTTTTTTCCCCTCAGGAGCAAAATTTTCAAAAATCCTTTCTTAGCGGATGTTTACGCTATAAAAGTAATATAAGTTTCAAATTTCACGTTCCTAGGATGAAGCGTTTGAGCTCGGCGTTGATTATCAGTCAGTCATCAGTCAGTCAGTCAGTCAGGACATGTTCTTTTATATATATAGATATATATATTGCGAATAAACTGTGGAATCAATAGCTTTTCGTTTAGGTGGCATAATTAATTCGATAGAAAGATTTGAAATTTGAAATTGATTATCAGTCAGTCATCAGTCAGTCAGTCAGTCAGGACATGTTCTTTTATATATATAGATATATATATTGCGAATAAACTGTGGAATCAATAGCTTTTCGTTTAGGTGGCATAATTAATTCGATAGAAAGATTTGAAATTTGAAATTGTATTTTTTTAGCCAATTTTCAATATATGACGATGTTTTAAAGGAAATGGTTTTGTACTTTATAGATATATATATATATATATATATATATATATATATATATATATATATATATATATATATATATATATATATATATATATATATATATATATATATATATATATATATATATATATATATATATATATATATATATATATATATATATATATATATATGTATATATATATATGTATATATATGTGTAGTTCCCGCTCGCTCACCCGCTCCGCTCCGCTCATTTTGTGACGGATTTCAAATTTTTTTTTATATTTGATTCCCCTTGCCTCTCAAGGTTGTGTGAAAATTTCATTACGATCGGATGAATGGTGTAGCAATGCATAAAGGCCATTAACATACAAACATTCATTTTTATATATATAGATAGATATGTATATATAAATATATATATATATATATATATATATATATATATATATATATATATATATATATATATATATATATATATATATATAGATATATATATATATAGTTCCCGCTCACTCACCCGCTCCGCTCCGTTCCTTTTGTGACGGATTTCAAATTTGTTTTCTCTATATTTGATTCCCCTTGACTCTCAAGGTTGTGTGAAAATTTCATTACGATCGGATGAATGGTGTAGCAATGCATAAAGTACATACATACATACATACATACATACATACATACAAACATTCATCTATATATATATACTAGCGGGGTTACCCGGCGTTGCCCGGGGTTTTTAGAGGTTTTTCTAATGTTTGTCCCTCTCGCTCCCGTTTCCTTCTCCACTTTCCCGTTTCCGTCGCGTTCCCGGTCGCTTTTCCGCTTTCGGTCGTTTTCCAGCTCCCGGTTGCTTTCCCGCTCAGAAGTTTTGTTATCGATTTTCTCTCTTGCTCGCGTTTCCTTCCAAGCTTGCTCTCCCGATTCCAGTCGCTTTCCGCGTTCCCGGTCGCTTTCCGCGTTCCCGGTCGCTTTCCCGTTCCCGGTCGCTTTCCCGTTCCCGGTCGCTTTCCCGTTCCCGGTCACTTTCCCGTTCCCGGTCGCTTTCCCGTTCCCGGTCGCTTTCCCGTTCCCGCTCACGCTTGCTCTCCCGTTCCCGGTCATGCTTGCTCTCCCATTCCCGGTCACGGTTGCTCTCCCGTTCCCGTCCCCGTTCACGCTCATTTTCTCTTTTCCATTCTTTCATAACTTCTGTTAGCCTATAAAACGTAAAATAGATTTGCTAAGACTATATATATATATATATATGAATGTTTGTGGGTTAGTTTGTCTATTATAGAAACGGGAAAGCGACCCGGAACGGACAGCGAGTGGGAGCGGGAATGCGACACGGAACGGACAGCGAGCGGGAGCGGGAATGCGACCGGCAGCGGGAAAACGGCCGAAAACGGGAAAGCGAACAGGAGTGGGAAAGCAGGTGGGAAAGGAAACTGGAGAGAAAGAGACAAACATTAGAAAAACCTCTAAAAAACCCGGGCAACGCCGGGTATCTCCGCTAGTACATACGTAAACACAGACACAGACACACATACATGCACATACACATACATACATACACACATACATACGCACATACATATATATATAGTTCCCGCTCGCTCACCCGCTCCGCTCCGCTCATTTTGTGACGGATTTCAAAAATGTTTTCTTTATATTTGATTCCCCTTGACTCTCAAGATTGTGTGAAAATTTCATTACGATCGGATGAATGGTGTAGCAATGCATAAACGCCATTAACATATATACATATATACAAACATTCATTTTTATATATATAGATAAAAGAACATGTCCTGACTGACTGACTGACTGACTGACTGACTGACTGACCGACCGACCGACCGACCGACCGACCGACCGACCGACCGACCGACCGACCGACCGACCGACTGACTGACTGATTGACTGACTGACTGATATTCAACGCCGAGCTCAAACGTCTTATCCTAGGAACGTGAAATTTGGAACTTATATTACTTTTATTGCGTAAGCATCCACTAAGAAAAGATTTTTGAAAATTTTGCTCCTGAGGGGAAGAAACTGAAAAACAAACTTTTTTCTAAAACAATGTATATCTCGAAAACCAAAAATGAGGAGATTTTGAAATTTGGTATATGGATTCTTCTTGAAAAATAAAAAGATACGTGTTTTACCATTTTTTGAAAATTCTGTTTCCGGATCTCAAATGTGGGTTGGAAAATTAGGTTATTTGGTTTTTAAAGTAGCTGCTACTCAAAAACTGTGAATGCTACAGGAGTAAAAATTAGTATTTAGTTTCTACTCCAAAAATAATAAAATACGTGTTTTAGCATTTTTGAAAATTTGGTTTTCAGGACTTCAAATGTGGGGTGGAAAATAGGGTTATTTGTTTTTTAAAGTAACTGCTACTCAAAAACTGTAAATACCACAGATGTAAAATTAGTATTTAGTTTCCATTCTAAAAATAAAGATTCAACATTTTTTACAAATTTGGTTCCCAGGACCTTAAATGTGGGGTGGACAATTCGTTGCAAAAAACGAACAATTCAGCGCAGACAATTTTTCGCAGAACAATTCGTTGCCGGACAATTTGTCGCAAACCCAACCTCAGCGAATTGCACTTTAATCCAATAAACTGGGATGCGGTTTTTTCATATAATATTTGAAACTGCTACTATTCTGTCCGTTATGACATTCTTCGTACTAACAAAGCAGTTGAAAGATGGCACAATGCACTTTTACGGACGGTTCAAATTGCACGTCCAACACTATCGAAGTTAGTAGTGAAACTACAAAAAGAACAAAAAATCAATCAAATGAAGGTTGAGCGTATGCTTGCAGGTAAAAGTCTTCCTCTGAAGAAAATTAAACATCGAGATTTAGATGGTCGATTGTGATGGATTATGAGAATTGTTTATCAATTGATTATTCACAGAGATGCAGCCATAACAGTACTCTAATGAATTAATAAATTAATTTTTGTTAACATGTGTTGGTGTTTAATTACTTTCTTTTTCATATAAAAGGTAGATTTAATATTATAATAATCTAATCAATCAACACTTGATAATAATTGAGGGGCTATTCATATATTATGTACGCACCGAGGAAGAAAAAGTGTGTCACAAGTAAATGATGCAGAGACAGGTGGCCCAAAGATCTGTCATAAGGATTTTTAGCTTTTTTCGGAATTATTATTTTTGGTATTATTTTGAAGAAAAAACAATATATAATAAATATAGTAACTATTAATTACCAATTGCCCACTTTTCTGGAACAAATTGTACGCGAGGAATTATCCGCGACGAATTGTCCTGCAACGAATTGTTTGTTTTTCTGCGACAAATTGTCCGCGACAAATTGTCCTGCGACGAATTGTCCGCGACAAATTGTCCTGCGACGAATTGTCCACGACAATTTGTCCTGCGACGAATTGTCCGCGACAAATTGTCCTACGACGATATTTTATATATATGGCTCTACTTTACTATGAATAAACTTCAGTGCCTCTGGAGCAGCAGATATTAATTTTATGTTCCCTTCTGAAATAGGTTTGAAGCAAATTGTTAATAAGCCCATTTGCAACCTAGAAACATGAATCTAACACTCTTTTTAAATCGAATTATCATTGAGATTTCAGATATTTAAAAACATTTGAATTAAAATAAATTTTATTAAAATAATTTTTTTATTTTGACTGAGTGGAAAGTTTTACTGGTAGAAACTTTCTCGACGAAACTTTCCGAAAAGTTTCTGGAATTTTTTCAAAATTTTCAACGCTAAATCTAATACAATACAGGCTCATACACCTGCAAGTAATGCATTGGTTATACAGCAATGGTATAAATACAACCAGTAACATTTTTCAAATGAAATTAGAAAGAACATTTTTAATTTTTATGTTACAAAAGTTTTTAGTTCATTTGTCTTAATATTTTTTGTGTAATAGTTTTATTAATTGTACTGATAATCTAGATCTTGACGAATGTAATACGCTGGAGAATAATTGCAATTTTGTGACATCAATGTGTGCCAACACGGTTGGTTCCTATATGTGTACGTGCAAAAGTGGCTTTACCTAAGAAACATTGAAAACTTGCGTTGGTTAGTTCTGTCGAAGATATCAATTTGCGAGTTATTTTTACCGATTCAATATAGTGAATCATTTATTAACCTTGTTAGTTAAAATGTAGTTAATAAAATTTTAAATATACAGATATTGATGAATGCACTAAAAAGAATAAATGTGATGAGAAAACAGCTTTCTGCGTAAACATTCTGGGATCTTATGATTGTCTTAGCATTCACGGTTATACGCACGATAACGAATTTAACTACTCAGGTAAAGGACTTTACTATTAAGTTGATGTTTTTTTATTAAAAATATTTTTAGCACTAGCTGGACTAAATTATGTTTTAAACCACTTATTTCTTTTACGCATTATTAAATTCTCTTACACTTCTTTTATAATCATTCACACAATAATGTTTATGTAAAACTAAAAATTTAGAGTCACTTTCATTTTTTTCATTAAGCACTCCCAATAACCTCATCCAAAACAAACAATGACTAATTGTTACTTTAAAGCACATCTCAAATAATTCATATTCAAATCAAATTTTAAAACAAGCGATCACCTTGGTTGTGTTTAAATAATCTAAATTGTATTATAATATTAAATATGTAAAAGATACAAAAAACAACGAAAAAGCAACTAAACCAGCGTCAAAAGATGAAAAAGACTGTACATCATTGTTCATCCCAGCAATTATTGCAGTGTGCCTTTCTATTCTGACGATTGTCTTGCTAGTAATCTTGTGTAAGTTCAACAATTATTAAATTGACTGCTAACGATCGCACATGACTATTTTTGAGTTTTGGCAATTTAAATTTTTCAAAACTTTAAACCGCTATATCTCCTAAACGGAGCGTCCTAGAGCAAAAAGGACCTCTTTTTCTTGATCGTCGGGCCGATATCTATTAGAATATGATGTTATTCGTAAGTTTTGGCAACTTTAATTTTTCAAAACTTCAAACCGCTATATCTCCTAAACGAAGCGTCCTAGAGCAAAAAAGACCACATTTTCGTGATTTTCGGGCCGAGTTCTATAAGGATATGATGTTATTTTTAAGTTTAATAAACTATAATTTTTCAAAGTTTTAAACTGCTTTATCTCCTAAACGGAGCGTCCTAGAGCAAAAAGGACCACTTTTTCGTGATCTTCGGACCGAGTTCTATTAAGATAATAAGTTATTTTTAAGTTTTATCAACTATAAATTTTCAAAACTTTAAACTGCTATATCTCCGAAACGGAGCGTCCTAGAGCAAAAAGGACCTCGGATTCGTGATCCTGGGGCCGAGTTCTATAAGGACTTAATAGATTGAAAAACAAAAGTTGTCCAAATAAAAAAATTGTAATAGTCCTTATAGAACTCGGCCCGAGGATCACGAATCAGAGGTCCTTTTTGCTCTAGGACGCTCCGTTTTTCAAAACTTTAAACCGCTGTATCTCCGAAACGGAGCGTCGTAGAGCAAAAAGGACCTCTGATTCGTGATCATCGGGCCGAGTTCTATAAGGACCCAATACAATTTTTCAGTTTTGACAACTTTTATTTTTCGAAACTTTAAACCGCTGTATCTCCGAAACGGAGCGTCCTAGAGCAAAAAGGACCTCGGATTCGTGATCATCGGGCTCAATTCTATAAGGACCCAATACTATTATTCAGTTCTTACAACTTTAATTTTTCAAAACTTTAAACCGCTGTATCTCCGAAACGGAGCGTCCTAGAGCTAAAAGGACCTCTGATTCGTAATCATCGGGCCGAGTTCTATAAGGACCCATTACAATTTTTTGATTTGGACAACTTTTATTTTTCGAAACTTTAAACCGCAGTATCTCCGAAACGGAGCGTCCTAGAGCAAAAAGGACCTCTGATTCGTGATCATCGGGCTCAATTCTATAAGGACCCAATACTATTATTCAGTTCTTACAACTTTAATTTTTCAAAACTTTAAACCGCTGTATCTCCGAAACGGAGCGTCCTAGAGCAAAAAGGACCTCTGATTCGTGATCATCGGGCCGAGTTCTATAAGGACCCATTACAATTTTTTGATTTGGACAACTTTTATTTTTCGAAACTTTAAACCGCAGTATCTCCGAAACGGAGCGTCCTAGAGCAAAAAGGACCTCTGATTCGTGATCATCGGGCCGAGTTCTATAAGAACCCAATACAATTATTCAGTTTTGACAACTTTTATTTTTCGAAACTTTAAACCGCTGTATCTCCGAAACGGAGCGTTCTGAGGAGCAAAAAGGACCTCTGATTCGTGATCCTCGGGCCGAGTTCTATAAGGACCCATTACAATTTTTCAGTTTTGACAACTTTAATTTTTCAAAACTTTAAACCGCTGTATCTCCGAAACGGAGCGTCCTAGAGCAAAAAGGACCTCGGATTCGTGATCATCGGGCTCAATTCTATAAGGACCCAATACTATTATTCAGTTTTGACAACTTTAATTTTTCAAAACTTTAAACCGCTGTATCTCCGAAACGGAGCGTCCTAGAGCAAAAAGGACCTCTGATTCGTGATCATCGGGCCGAGTTCTATAAGGACCCAATACAATTTTTCAGTTTTGACAACTTTTATTTTTCGAAACTTTAAACCGCTGTATCTCCGAAACGGAGCGTCCTAGAGCAAAAAAGACCTCGGATTCGTGATCCTCGGGCCGGGTTCTATAAGGGCCATATACATTTTTTCAGTTTTGACAACTTTAATTTTTCAAAACTTTAAACCGCTGTATCTCCGAAACGGAGCGTCCTAGAGCAAAAAGGACCTCGGATTCGTGATCCTCGGGCCGGTTCTATAAGGACCTATTACAATTTTTCAGTTTTGACAACTTTAATTTTTCAAAACTTTAAACCGCTGTATCTCCGAAACGGAGCGTCCTAGAGCAAAAAGGACCTCGGATTCGTGATCCTCGGGCCGAGTTCTATAAGGACCTATTACAATTTTTCAGTTTTGACAACTTTAATTTTTCAAAACTTTAAACCGCTGTATCTCCGAAACGGAGCGTCCTAGAGCAAAAAGGACCTCTGATTCGTGATCATCGGGCCGAGTTCTATAAGGACCCATTACAATTATTCAGTTTTGACAACTTTTATTTTTCGAAACTTTAAGCCACTGTATCTCCGAAACGGAGCGTCCTAGAGCAAAAAGGACCTTGGATTCGTGATCCTCGGGCCGAGTTCTATAAGGACCCAATACAACTGACAACTTTAATTTTTCAAAACTTTAAACCGCTGTATCTCCGAAACGGATCGTCCTAGAGCAAAAAGGACCTCTGATTCGTGATCATCGGGCCGAGTTCTATAAGGACCCATTACAATTTTTTGATTTGGACAACTTTTATTTTTCAAAACTTTAAACCGCTGTATCTCCAAAACGGAGCGTCCTAGAGCAAAAAGGACCTCGGATTCGTGATCCTCGGGCCGAGTTCTATAAGGACCCAATACAATTATTCAGTTTTGACAACTTTAATTTTTCAAAACTTTAAACCGCTGTATCTCCGAAACGGATCGTCCTAGAGCAAAAAGGACCTCTGATTCGTGATCATCGGGCCGAATTCTATAAGGACCCAATACAATTTTTCAGTTTTGACGAATTTTATTTTTCGAAACTTTAAACCGCTGTATCTCCGAAACAGAGCGTCCTAGAGCAAAAAGGACCTCTGATTCGTGATCCTCGGGCCGAGTTCTATAAGGACCCATTACAATTTTTCAGTTTTGACAACTTTAATTTTTCAAAACTTTAAACCGCTGTATCTCCGAAACGGAGCGTCCTAGAGCAAAAAGGACCTCGGATTCGTGATCATCGGGCTCAATTCTATAAGGACCCAATACTATTATTCAGTTTTGACAACTTTAATTTTTCAAAACTTTAAACCGCTGTATCTCCGAAACGGAGCGTCCTAGAGCAAAAAGGACCTCTGATTCGTGATCATCGGGCCGAGTTCTATAAGGACCCAATACAATTTTTCAGTTTTGACAACTTTTATTTTTCGAAACTTTAAACCGCTGTATCTCCGAAACGGAGCGTCCTAGAGCAAAAAGGACCTCGGATTCGTGATCCTCGGGCCGGGTTCTATAAGGGCCATATACATTTTTTCAGTTTTGACAACTTTAATTTTTCAAAACTTTAAACCGCTGTATCTCCGAAACGGAGCGTCCTAGAGCAAAAAGGACCTCTGATTCGTGATCATCGGGCCGAGTTCTATAAGGACCCATTACAATTATTCAGTTTTGACAACTTTTATTTTTCGAAACTTTAAACCGCTGTATCTCCGAAACGGAGCGTCCTAGAGCAAAAAGGACCTCTGATTCGTGATCATCGGGCCGAGTTCTATAAGGACCCATTACAATTATTCAGTTTTGACAACTTTTATTTTTCGAAACTTTAAGCCACTGTATCTCCGAAACGGAGCGTCCTAGAGCAAAAAGGACCTTGGATTCGTGATCCTCGGGCCGAGTTCTATAAGGACCCAATACAACTGACAACTTTAATTTTTCAAAACTTTAAACCGCTGTATCTCCGAAACGGATCGTCCTAGAGCAAAAAGGACCTCTGATTCGTGATCATCGGGCCGAGTTCTATAAGGACCCATTACAATTTTTTGATTTGGACAACTTTTATTTTTCAAAACTTTAAACCGCTGTATCTCCAAAACGGAGCGTCCTAGAGCAAAAAGGACCTCGGATTCGTGATCCTCGGGCCGAGTTCTATAAGGACCCAATACAATTATTCAGTTTTGACAACTTTAATTTTTCAAAACTTTAAACCGCTGTATCTCCGAAACGGATCGTCCTAGAGCAAAAAGGACCTCTGATTCGTGATCATCGGGCCGAATTCTATAAGGACCCAATACAATTTTTCAGTTTTGACGAATTTTATTTTTCGAAACTTTAAACCGCTGTATCTCCGAAACAGAGCGTCCTAGAGCAAAAAGGACCTCTGATTCGTGATCCTCGGGCCGAGTTCTATAAGGACCCATTACAATTTTTCAGTTTTGACAACTTTAATTTTTCAAAACTTTAAACCGCTGTATCTCCGAAACGGAGCGTCCTAGAGCAAAAAGGACCTCGGATTCGTGATCATCGGGCTCAATTCTATAAGGACCCAATACTATTATTCAGTTTTGACAACTTTAATTTTTCAAAACTTTAAACCGCTGTATCTCCGAAACGGAGCGTCCTAGAGCAAAAAGGACCTCTGATTCGTGATCATCGGGCCGAGTTCTATAAGGACCCAATACAATTTTTCAGTTTTGACAACTTTTATTTTTCGAAACTTTAAACCGCTGTATCTCCGAAACGGAGCGTCCTAGAGCAAAAAGGACCTCGGATTCGTGATCCTCGGGCCGGGTTCTATAAGGGCCATATACATTTTTTCAGTTTTGACAACTTTAATTTTTCAAAACTTTAAACCGCTGTATCTCCGAAACGGAGCGTCCTAGAGCAAAAAGGACCTCTGATTCGTGATCATCGGGCCGAGTTCTATAAGGACCCATTACAATTATTCAGTTTTGACAACTTTTATTTTTCGAAACTTTAAGCCACTGTATCTCCGAAACGGAGCGTCCTAGAGCAAAAAGGACCTTGGATTCGTGATCCTCGGGCCGAGTTCTATAAGGACCCAATACAACTGACAACCTTAATTTTTCAAAACTTTAAACCGCTGTATCTCCGAAACGGATCGTCCTAGAGCAAAAAGGACCTCTGATTCGTGATCATCGGGCCGAGTTCTATAAGGACCCATTACAATTTTTTGATTTTGACAACTTTTATTTTTCAAAACTTTAAACCGCTGTATCTCCGAAACGGATCGTCCTAGAGCAAAAAGGACCTCTGATTCGTGATCATCGGGCCGAATTCTATAAGGACCCAATACAATTTTTCAGTTTTGACAAATTTTATTTTTCGAAACTTTAAACCGCTGTATCTCCGAAACAGAGCGTCCTAGAGCAAAAAGGACCTCTGATTCGTGATCCTCGGGCCGAGTTCTATAAGGACCCATTACAATTTTTCAGTTTTGACAACTTTAATTTTTCAAAACTTTAAACCGCTGTATCTCCGAAACGGAGCGTCCTAGAGCAAAAAGGACCTCTGATTCGTGATCATCGGGCCGAGTTCTATAAGGACCCATTACAATTATTCAGTTTTGACAACTTTTATTTTTCGAAACTTTAAGCCACTGTATCTCCGAAACGGAGCGTCCTAGAGCAAAAAGGACCTTGGATTCGTGATCCTCGGGCCGAGTTCTATAAGGACCCAATACAACTGACAACTTTAATTTTTCAAAACTTTAAACCGCTGTATCTCCGAAACGGATCGTCCTAGAGCAAAAAGGACCTCTGATTCGTGATCATCGGGCCGAGTTCTATAAGGACCCAATACAATTTTTCAGTTTTGACAACTTTAATTTTTCAAAACTTTAAACCGCTGTATCTCCGAAACGGATCGTCCTAGAGCAAAAAGGACCTCTGATTCGTGATCATCGGGCCGAGTTCTATGAGGACCCAATACAATTTTTCAGTTTTGACAACTTTAATTTTTCAAAACTTTAAACCGCTGTATCTCCGAAACGGAGCGTCCTAGAGCAAAAAGGACCTCGGATTCGTGATCCTCGGGCCGAGTTCTATAAGGACCTATTACAATTTTTCAGTTTTGACAACTTTAATTTTTCAAAACTTTAAACCGCTGTATCTCCGAAACGGAGCGTCCTAGAGCAAAAAGGACCTCTGATTCGTGATCATCGGGCCGAGTTCTATAAGGTCCCATTACAATTATTCAGTTTTGACAACTTTTATTTTTCGAAACTTTAAGCCACTGTATCTCCGAAACGGAGCGTCCTAGAGCAAAAAGGACCTTGGATTCGTGATCCTCGGGCCGAGTTCTATAAGGACCCTATACAACTGACAACTTAAATTTTTCAAAACTTTAAACCGCTGTATCTCCGAAACGGAGCGTCCTAGAGCAAAAAGGACCTCGGATTCGTGATCATCGGGTTCAATTCTATAAGGACCCAATACTATTATTCAGTTTTGACAACTTTAATTTTTCAAAACTTTAAACCGCTGTATCTCCGAAACGGATCGTCCTAGAGCAAAAAGGACCTCTGATTCGTGATCATCGGGCCGAGTTCTATAAGAACCCAATACAATTTTTCAGTGTTGACAACTTTAATTTTTCAAAACTTTAAACCGCTGTATCTCCGAAACGGAGCGTCCTAGAGCAAAAAGGACCTCGGATTCGTGATCCTCGGGCCGAGTTCTATAAGGACCTATTACAATTATTCAGTTTTGACAACTTTTATTTTTCAAAACTTTAAACCGCTGTATCTCCGAAACGGATCGTCCTAGAGCAAAAAGGACCTCTGATTCGTGATCATCGGGCCGAGTTCTATAAGAACCCAATACAATTTTTCAGTGTTGACAACTTTAATTTTTCAAAACTTTAAACCGCTGTATCTCCGAAACGGAGCGTCCTAGAGCAAAAAGGACCTCGGATTCGTGATCCTCGGGCCGAGTTCTATAAGGACCTATTACAATTATTCAGTTTTGACAACTTTTATTTTTCGAAACTTTAAACCGCTGTATCTCCGAAACGGAGCGTCCTAGAGCAAAAAGGACCTTGGATTCGTGATCCTCGGGCCGAGTTCTATAAGGACCCAATACAACTGACAACTTTAATTTTTCAAAATTTTAAACCGCTGTATCTCCGAAACGGAGCGTCCTAGAGCAAAAAGGACCTCTGATTCGTGATCATCGGGCCGAATTCTATAAGGACCCAATACAATTTTTCAGTTTTGACGAATTTTATTTTTCGAAACTTTAAACCGCTGTATCTCCGAAACAGAGCGTCCTAGAGCAAAAAGGACCTCTGATTCGTGATCCTCGGGCCGAGTTCTATAAGGACCCATTACAATTTTTCAGTTTTGACAACTTTAATTTTTCAAAACTTTAAACCGCTGTATCTCCGAAACGGAGCGTCCTAGAGCAAAAAGGACCTCGGATTCGTGATCATCGGGCTCAATTGTATAAGGACCCAATACTATTATTCAGTTTTGACAACTTTAATTTTTCAAAACTTTAAACCGCTGTATCTCCGAAACGGAGCGTCCTAGAGCAAAAAGGACCTCTGATTCGTGATCATCGGGCCGAGTTCTATAAGGACCCAATACAATTTTTCAGTTTTGACAACTTTTATTTTTCGAAACTTTAAACCGCTGTATCTCCGAAACGGAGCGTCCTAGAGCAAAAAGGACCTCGGATTCGTGATCCTCGGGCCGGGTTCTATAAGGGCCATATACATTTTTTCAGTTTTGACAACTTTAATTTTTCAAAACTTTAAACCGCTGTATCTCCGAAACGGAGCGTCCTAGAGCAAAAAGGACCTCTGATTCGTGATCATCGGGCCGAGTTCTATAAGGACCCATTACAATTATTCAGTTTTGACAACTTTTATTTTTCGAAACTTTAAGCCACTGTATCTCCGAAACGGAGCGTCCTAGAGCAAAAAGGACCTTGGATTCGTGATCCTCGGGCCGAGTTCTATAAGGACCCAATACAACTGACAACCTTAATTTTTCAAAACTTTAAACCGCTGTATCTCCGAAACGGATCGTCCTAGAGCAAAAAGGACCTCTGATTCGTGATCATCGGGCCGAGTTCTATAAGGACCCATTACAATTTTTTGATTTTGACAACTTTTATTTTTCAAAACTTTAAACCGCTGTATCTCCGAAACGGATCGTCCTAGAGCAAAAAGGACCTCTGATTCGTGATCATCGGGCCGAATTCTATAAGGACCCAATACAATTTTTCAGTTTTGACAAATTTTATTTTTCGAAACTTTAAACCGCTGTATCTCCGAAACAGAGCGTCCTAGAGCAAAAAGGACCTCTGATTCGTGATCCTCGGGCCGAGTTCTATAAGGACCCATTACAATTTTTCAGTTTTGACAACTTTAATTTTTCGAAACTTTAAACCGCTGTATCTCCGAAACAGAGCGTCCTAGAGCAAAAAGGACCTCTGATTCGTGATCATCGGGCCGAATTCTATAAGGACCCAATACAATTTTTCAGTTTTGACAAATTTTATTTTTCGAAACTTTAAACCGCTGTATCTCCGAAACGGAGCGTCCTAGAGCAAAAAGGACCTCTGATTCGTGATCATCAAGCCGAGTTCTATAAGGACCCATTACAATTATTCAGTTTTGACAACTTTTATTTTTCGAAACTTTAAGCCACTGTATCTCCGAAACGGAGCGTCCTAGAGCAAAAAGGACCTCTGATTCGTGATCATCAAGCCGAGTTCTATAAGGACCCATTACAATTATTCAGTTTTGACAACTTTTATTTTTCGAAACTTTAAGCCACTGTATCTCCGAAACGGAGCGTCCTAGAGCAAAAAGGACCTTGGATTCGTGATCCTCGGGCCGAGTTCTATAAGGACCCAATACAACTGACAACCTTAATTTTTCAAAACTTTAAACCGCTGTATCTCCGAAACGGATCGTCCTAGAGCAAAAAGGACCTCTGATTCGTGATCATCGGGCCGAGTTCTATAAGGACCCATTACAATTTTTTGATTTTGACAACTTTTATTTTTCAAAACTTTAAACCGCTGTATCTCCGAAACGGATCGTCCTAGAGCAAAAAGGACCTCTGATTCGTGATCATCGGGCCGAATTCTATAAGGACCCAATACAATTTTTCAGTTTTGACAAATTTTATTTTTCGAAACTTTAAACCGCTGTATCTCCGAAACAGAGCGTCCTAGAGCAAAAAGGACCTCTGATTCGTGATCATCGGGCCGAGTTCTATAAGGACCCATTACAATTTTTCAGTTTTGACAACTTTAATTTTTCAAAACTTTAAACCGCTGTATCTCCGAAACTGAGCGTCCTAGAGCAAAAAGGACCTCTGATTCGTGATCATCGGGCCGAGTTCTATAAGGACCCAATACAATTTTTCAGTTTTGACAACTTTTATTTTTCGAAACTTTAAACCGCTGTATCTCCGAAACGGAGCGTCCTAGAGCAAAAAGGACCTCGGATTCGTGATCCTCGGGCCGGGTTCTATAAGGGCCATATACATTTTTTCAGTTTTGACAACTTTAATTTTTCAAAACTTTAAACCGCTGTATCTCCGAAACGGAGCGTCCTAGAGCAAAAAGGACCTCTGATTCGTGATTAGGGTTGTTACAGTTACTGAATCTAAAACTGAAACATTCAGTTAACTGAATCTTTTTAGACTCAGTAACTTCAACTGAAACTGAAACTGAATCTTTTTTAAAAACTGTAACTGAAACTGAATCTATTGAGAAAACTGAATATAACTGAATCTTTTAGAATGAATATTTTTTTATCATTTTATTATATTATTTTTATGTTTGCGGTTAAATGTTTTGATTCTATGGCACGGACAATAACTCGGTCGAAGTTAGGAATAGTTCTTTCTTTTTGTTTCGTGTTAGTGTTCTGTTGCTTGCGTTGTTTTTCGAAGATTTTCAAGTTTTTAGAATTACCAGAATGGAAGATACTTGTGTTAGTAATGACATTGTTATGGACGAATCTACCGAGGAAGAAGTATCGTTTATTCAGCAAAATGAGTCGGAATCTGCTTTAGGACCTTCAAAGAAAAAATCTAGATTCAACAAAACAAGACCTATACTAACCCGGTACATAAAAGGTTTACAGGAGTTGGAGCCGATATTAAGTGCAATATTTGTTCTGTAATTTTGAAGGGTACAAATGTCAAAAATTTAGAGTCTCACTTGAGGAAGCATGAAACAGAATACGCAGAGTATTTAGAGGAAAAAATAGCTATGATATCAAAAACACAAAGTAAGTCTAGTAAACGGCCTTTTTCATATTTGAAAAACCAGGCAACAATTGAAAACTGTTTTGTTGTTAAAGAACGCAAAAATGACATTAAAAAAGGCTCCAATGCCTATAATAAGGCTGTCCATGCTATTGCCTCAGCATTTGCTGCAAACAGTTCGCCATTTCTTTTGATCAAAGACCTTCTATTAAAAATATGTTTGCAGTTGTGTCGGAAGGTCGTTAACTAACTTTGCCGAACCAACACGATATATCCTCAAAAGTGTCCGAATTAGTAAAAGAATTAAAAAGATCTGTTGAATTATCATTTAATTCAGCGAAGTATGTGTCAATCACAACAGATGGTCTCGGCCATGTTATTCATCGGTAAGGATGGAAATAACTTGCCATTATTTTGATCGAAACATCAATAAAATAAAAAGAGCTCTTCTGACTTGTAGAACAATTACGCAACCCCATACAGGCTTTGCTCTTAGCAGATGTTGGCATAATTTGGGTGACGACAAGCTGGGAGCTGAAGTCTTTTATAAATTCAAGAAGGAATTTTTAAGCTAAATACATTTTTTAAACATGTCTGTGTTGCAAAATGTTTTTTATAGTAAATTTCTTTTTGGTAGTTTACCTAAAAAAATTGAAAAAAAAAACTGAATCTAACTGTAACTGAAACTGAAACTGAATCTTTAAAGATTCAGTTTACTGAAACTGAAACTGAATCTTTGTAAAGTTTCAGTTACTTTAACTGAAACTGAAACTGAATCTTTTTTCAAAACTGTAACAACCCTATTCGTGATCATCGGGCCGAGTTCTATAAGGGCCATATACATTTTTTCAGTTTTGACAACTTTAATTTTTCAAAACTTTAAACCGCTGTATCTCCGAAACGGAGCGTCCTAGAGCAAAAAGGACCTCTGATTCGTGATCATCGGGCCGAGTTCTATAAGGACCCATTACAATTATTCAGTTTTGACAACTTTTATTTTTCGAAACTTTAAACCGCTGTATCTCCGAAACGGAGCGTCCTAGAGCAAAAAGGACCTCGGATTCGTGATCCTCGGGCCGGGTTCTATAAGGGCCATATACATTTTTTCAGTTTTGACAACTTTAATTTTTCAAAACTTTAAACCGCTGTATCTCCGAAACGGAGCGTCCTAGAGCAAAAAGGACCTCTGATTCGTGATCATCGGGCCGAGTTCTATAAGGACCCATTACAATTATTCAGTTTTGACAACTTTTATTTTTCGAAACTTTAAGCCACTGTATCTCCGAAACGGAGCGTCCTAGAGCAAAAAGGACCTTGGATTCGTGATCCTCGGGCCGAGTTCTATAAGGACCCAATACAACTGACAACTTTAATTTTTCAAAACTTTAAACCGCTGTATCTCCGAAACGGATCGTCCTAGAGCAAAAAGGACCTCTGATTCGTGATCATCGGGCCGAGTTCTATAAGGACCCAATACAATTTTTCAGTTTTGACAACTTTAATTTTTCAAAACTTTAAACCGCTGTATCTCCGAAACGGATCGTCCTAGAGCAAAAAGGACCTCTGATTCGTGATCATCGGGCCGAGTTCTATGAGGACCCAATACAATTTTTCAGTTTTGACAACTTTAATTTTTCAAAACTTTAAACCGCTGTATCTCCGAAACGGAGCGTCCTAGAGCAAAAAGGACCTCGGATTCGTGATCCTCGGGCCGAGTTCTATAAGGACCTATTACAATTTTTCAGTTTTGACAACTTTAATTTTTCAAAACTTTAAACCGCTGTATCTCCGAAACGGAGCGTCCTAGAGCAAAAAGGACCTCGGATTCGTGATCCTCGGGCCGAGTTCTATAAGGACCTATTACAATTTTTCAGTTTTGACATCTTTAATTTTTCAAAACTTTAAACCGCTGTATCTCCGAAACGGAGCGTCCTAGAGCAAAAAGGACCTCTGATTCGTGATCATCGGGCCGAGTTCTATAAGGACCCATTACAATTATTCAGTTTTGACAACTTTTATTTTTCGAAACTTTAAGCCACTGTATCTCCGAAACGGAGCGTCCTAGAGCAAAAAGGACCTTGGATTCGTGATCCTCGGGCCGAGTTCTATAAGGACCCTATACAACTGACAACTTAAATTTTTCAAAACTTTAAACCGCTGTATCTCCGAAACGGAGCGTCCTAGAGCAAAAAGGACCTCGGATTCGTG
This sequence comes from Erpobdella octoculata, assembly GCA_963978895.1. NCBI lineage: Eukaryota > Metazoa > Annelida > Clitellata > Hirudinida > Erpobdellidae > Erpobdella > Erpobdella octoculata. Next base: position 4,443,814 of record OZ022244.1, on the reverse strand, counting down.
ATCATCGGGTTCAATTCTATAAGGACCCAATACTATTATTCAGTTTTGACAACTTTAATTTTTCAAAACTTTAAACCGCTGTATCTCCGAAACGGATCGTCCTAGAGCAAAAAGGACCTCTGATTCGTGATCATCGGGCCGAGTTCTATAAGAACCCAATACAATTTTTCAGTGTTGACAACTTTAATTTTTCAAAACTTTAAACCGCTGTATCTCCGAAACGGAGCGTCCTAGAGCAAAAAGGACCTCGGATTCGTGATCCTCGGGCCGAGTTCTATAAGGACCTATTACAATTATTCAGTTTTGACAACTTTTATTTTTCGAAACTTTAAACCGCTGTATCTCCGAAACGGAGCGTCCTAGAGCAAAAAGGACCTTGGATTCGTGATCCTCGGGCCGAGTTCTATAAGGACCCAATACAACTGACAACTTTAATTTTTCAAAACTTTAAACCGCTGTATCTCCGAAACGGAGCGTCCTAGAGCAAAAAGGACCTCTGATTCGTGATCATCGGGCCGAGTTCTATAAGGACCCATTACAATTATTCAGTTTTGACAACTTTTATTTTTCGAAACTTTAAGCCACTGTATCTCCGAAACGGAGCGTCCTAGAGCAAAAAGGACCTTGGATTCGTGATCCTCGGGCCGAGTTCTATAAGGACCCAATACAACTGACAACTTTAATTTTTCAAAACTTTAAACCGCTGTATCTCCGAAACGGATCGTCCTAGAGCAAAAAGGACCTCTGATTCGTGATCATCGGGCCGAGTTCTATAAGGGCCCAATACAATTTTTCAGTTTTGACAACTTTAATTTTTCAAAACTTTAAACCGCTGTATCTCCGAAACGGATCGTCCTAGAGCAAAAAGGACCTCTGATTCGTGATCATCGGGCCGAGTTCTATGAGGACCCAATACAATTTTTCAGTTTTGACAACTTTAATTTTTCAAAACTTTAAACCGCTGTATCTCCGAAACGGAGCGTCCTAGAGCAAAAAGGACCTCGGATTCGTGATCCTCGGGCCGAGTTCTATAAGGACCTATTACAATTTTTCAGTTTTGACAACTTTAATTTTTCAAAACTTTAAACCGCTGTATCTCCGAAACGGAGCGTCCTAGAGCAAAAAGGACCTCTGATTCGTGATCATCGGGCCGAGTTCTATAAGGACCTATTACAATTTTTCAGTTTTGACATCTTTAATTTTTCAAAACTTTAAACCGCTGTATCTCCGAAACGGAGCGTCCTAGAGCAAAAAGGACCTCTGATTCGTGATCATCGGGCCGAGTTCTATAAGGACCCATTACAATTATTCAGTTTTGACAACTTTTATTTTTCGAAACTTTAAGCCACTGTATCTCCGAAACGGAGCGTCCTAGAGCAAAAAGGACCTTGGATTCGTGATCCTCGGGCCGAGTTCTATAAGGACCCTATACAACTGACAACTTAAATTTTTCAAAACTTTAAACCGCTGTATCTCCGAAACGGAGCGTCCTAGAGCAAAAAGGACCTCGGATTCGTGATCATCGGGTTCAATTCTATAAGGACCCAATACTATTATTCAGTTTTGACAACTTTAATTTTTCAAAACTTTAAACCGCTGTATCTCCGAAACGGATCGTCCTAGAGCAAAAAGGACCTCTGATTCGTGATCATCGGGCCGAGTTCTATAAGAACCCAATACAATTTTTCAGTGTTGACAACTTTAATTTTTCAAAACTTTAAACCGCTGTATCTCCGAAACGGAGCGTCCTAGAGCAAAAAGGACCTCGGATTCGTGATCCTCGGGCCGAGTTCTATAAGGACCTATTACAATTATTCAGTTTTGACAACTTTTATTTTTCGAAACTTTAAACCGCTGTATCTCCGAAACGGAGCGTCCTAGAGCAAAAAGGACCTTGGATTCGTGATCCTCGGGCCGAGTTCTATAAGGACCCATTACAACTGACAACTTAAATTTTTCAAAACTTTAAACCGCTGTATCTCCGAAACGGAGCGTCCTAGAGCAAAAAGGACCTCTGATTCGTGATCATCGGGCCGAGTTCTATAAGGACCCATTACAATTATTCAGTTTTGACAACTTTTATTTTTCGAAACTTTAAACCGCTGTATCTCCGAAACGGAGCGTCCTAGAGCAAAAAGGACCTTGGATTCGTGATCCTCGGGCCGAGTTCTATAAGGACCCAATACAACTGACAACTTTAATTTTTCAAAACTTTAAACCGCTGTATCTCCGAAACGGATCGTCCTAGAGCAAAAAGGACCTCTGATTCGTGATCATCGGGCCGAGTTCTATAAGGACCCAATACAATTTTTCAGTTTTGACAAATTTTATTTTTCGAAACTTTAAACCGCTGTATCTCCGAAACAGAGCGTCCTAGAGCAAAAAGGACCTCGGATTCGTGATCCTCGGGCCGGGTTCTATAAGGGCCATATACATTTTTTCAGTTTTGACAACTTTAATTTTTCAAAACTTTAAACCGCTGTATCTCCGAAACGGAGCGTCCTAGACCAAAAAGGACCTCTGATTCGTGATCATCGGGCCGAGTTCTATAAGGACCCATTACAATTTTTTGATTTGGACAACTTTTATTTTTCAAAACTTTAAACCGCTGTATCTCCAAAACGGAGCGTCCTAGAGCAAAAAGGACCTCGGATTCGTGATCCTCGGGCCGAGTTCTATAAGGACCCAATACAATTATTCAGTTTTGACAACTTTAATTTTTCAAAACTTTAAACCGCTGTATCTCCGAAACGGATCGTCCTAGAGCAAAAAGGACCTCTGATTCGTGATCATCGGGCCGAATTCTATAAGGACCCAATACAATTTTTCAGTTTTGACAAATTTTATTTTTCGAAACTTTAAACCGCTGTATCTCCGAAACGGAGCGTCCTAGAGCAAAAAGGACCTCGGATTCGTGATCCTCGGGCCGAGTTCTATAAGGACCCATTACAATTATTCAGTTTTGACAACTTTTATTTTTCGAAACTTTAAACCGCTGTATCTCCGAAACGGAGCGTCCTAGAGCAAAAAGGACCTTGGATTCGTGATCCTCGGGCCGAGTTCTATAAGGACCCAATACAACTGACAACTTTAATTTTTCAAAACTTTAAACCGCTGTATCTCCGAAACGGAGCGTCCTAGAGCAAAAAGGACCTCTGATTCGTGATCATCGGGCCGAGTTCTATAAGGACCCATTACAATTATTCAGTTTTGACAACTTTTATTTTTCGAAACTTTAAGCCACTGTATCTCCGAAACGGAGCGTCCTAGAGCAAAAAGGACCTTGGATTCGTGATCCTCGGGCCGAGTTCTATAAGGACCCAATACAACTGACAACTTTAATTTTTCAAAACTTTAAACCGCTGTATCTCCGAAACGGATCGTCCTAGAGCAAAAAGGACCTCTGATTCGTGATCATCGGGCCGAGTTCTATAAGGACCCAATACAATTTTTCAGTTTTGACAACTTTAATTTTTCAAAACTTTAAACCGCTGTATCTCCGAAACGGATCGTCCTAGAGCAAAAAGGACCTCTGATTCGTGATCCTCGGGCCGAGTTCTATAAGGACCTATTACAATTTTTCAGTTTTGACAACTTTAATTTTTCAAAACTTTAAACCGCTGTATCTCCGAAACGGAGCGTCCTAGAGCAAAAAGGACCTCTGATTCGTGATCATCGGGCCGAGTTCTATAAGGACCCATTACAATTATTCAGTTTTGACAACTTTTATTTTTCGAAACTTTAAACCGCTGTATCTCCGAAACGGAGCGTCCTAGAGCAAAAAGGACCTTGGATTCGTGATCCTCGGGCCGAGTTCTATAAGGACCCATTACAACTGACAACTTTAATTTTTCAAAACTTTAAACCGCTGTATCTCCGAAACGGATCGTCCTAGAGCAAAAAGGACCTCTGATTCGTGATCATCGGGCCGAGTTCTATAAGGACCCATTACAATTTTTTGATTTGGACAACTTTTATTCTTCAAAACTTTAAACCGCTGTATCTCCAAAACGGAGCGTCCTAGAGCAAAAAGGACCTCGGATTCGTGATCCTCGGGCCGAGTTCTATAAGGACCCAATACAATTATTCAGTTTTGACAACTTTAATTTTTCAAAACTTTAAACCGCTGTATCTCCGAAACGGATCGTCCTAGAGCAAAAAGGACCTCTGATTCGTGATCATCGGGCCGAATTCTATAAGGACCCAATACAATTTTTCAGTTTTGACAAATTTTATTTTTCGAAACTTTAAACCGCTGTATCTCCGAAACAGAGCGTCCTAGAGCAAAAAGGACCTCTGATTCGTGATCCTCGGGCCGAGTTCTATAAGGACCCATTACAATTTTTCAGTTTTGACAACTTTAATTTTTCAAAACTTTAAACCGCTGTATCTCCGAAACGGAGCGTCCTAGAGCAAAAAGGACCTCGGATTCGTGATCCTCGGGCCGAGTTCTATAAGGACCTAATACAATTTTTCAGTTTTGACAACTTTAATTTTTCAAAACTTTAAACCGCTGTATCTCCGAAACGGAGCGTCCTAGAGCAAAAAGGACCTCTGATTCGTGATCATCGGGCCGAGTTCTATAAGGACTCATTACAATTATTCAGTTTTGACAACTTTTATTTTTCGAAACTTTAAACCGCTGTATCTCCGAAACGGAGCGTCCTAGAGCAAAAAGGACCTCGGATTCGTGATCATCGGGCCGAGTTCTATAAGGACCCATTACAATTATTCAGTTTTGACAACTTTTATTTTTCGAAACTTTAAACCGCTGTATCTCCGAAACGGAGCGTCCTAGAGCAAAAAGGACCTTGGATTCGTGATCCTCGGGCCGAGTTCTATAAGGACCCATTACAACTGACAACTTTAATTTTTCAAAACTTTAAACCGCTGTATCTCCGAAACGGATCGTCCTAGAGCAAAAAGGACCTCTGATTCGTGATCATCGGGCCGAGTTCTATAAGGACCCATTACAATTTTTTGATTTGGACAACTTTTATTCTTCAAAACTTTAAACCGCTGTATCTCCAAAACGGAGCGTCCTAGAGCAAAAAGGACCTCGGATTCGTGATCCTCGGGCCGAGTTCTATAAGGACCCAATACAATTATTCAGTTTTGACAACTTTAATTTTTCAAAACTTTAAACCGCTGTATCTCCGAAACGGATCGTCCTAGAGCAAAAAGGACCTCTGATTCGTGATCATCGGGCCGAATTCTATAAGGACCCAATACAATTTTTCAGTTTTGACAAATTTTATTTTTCGAAACTTTAAACCGCTGTATCTCCGAAACAGAGCGTCCTAGAGCAAAAAGGACCTCTGATTCGTGATCCTCGGGCCGAGTTCTATAAGGACCCATTACAATTTTTCAGTTTTGACAACTTTAATTTTTCAAAACTTTAAACCGCTGTATCTCCGAAACGGAGCGTCCTAGAGCAAAAAGGACCTCGGATTCGTGATCCTCGGGCCGAGTTCTATAAGGACCTAATACAATTTTTCAGTTTTGACAACTTTAATTTTTCAAAACTTTAAACCGCTGTATCTCCGAAACGGAGCGTCCTAGAGCAAAAAGGACCTCTGATTCGTGATCATCGGGCCGAGTTCTATAAGGACTCATTACAATTATTCAGTTTTGACAACTTTTATTTTTCGAAACTTTAAACCGCTGTATCTCCGAAACGGAGCGTCCTAGAGCAAAAAGGACCTCGGATTCGTGATCATCGGGCCGAGTTCTATAAGGACCCATTACAATTATTCAGTTTTGACAACTTTTATTTTTCGAAACTTTAAACCGCTGTATCTCCGAAACGGAGCGTCCTAGAGCAAAAAGGACCTTGGATTCGTGATCCTCGGGCCGAGTTCTATAAGGACCCATTACAACTGACAACTTTAATTTTTCAAAACTTTAAACCGCTGTATCTCCGAAACGGATCGTCCTAGAGCAAAAAGGACCTCTGATTCGTGATCATCGGGCCGAGTTCTATAAGGACCCATTACAATTTTTTGATTTGGACAACTTTTATTCTTCAAAACTTTAAACCGCTGTATCTCCAAAACGGAGCGTCCTAGAGCAAAAAGGACCTCTGATTCGTGATCATCGGGCCGAGTTCTATGAGGACCCAATACAATTTTTCAGTTTTGACAACTTTAATTTTTCAAAACTTTAAACCGCTGTATCTCCGAAACGGAGCGTCCTAGAGCAAAAAGGACCTCGGATTCGTGATCATCGGGCCGAGTTCTATAAGGACCCAATACAATTTTTCAGTTTTGACAAATTTTATTTTTCGAAACTTTAAACCGCTGTATCTCCGAAACAGAGCGTCCTAGAGCAAAAAGGACCTCGGATTCGTGATCCTCGGGCCGGGTTCTATAAGGGCCATATACATTTTTTCAGTTTTGACAACTTTAATTTTTCAAAACTTTAAACCGCTGTATCTCCGAAACGGAGCGTCCTAGAGCAAAAAGGACCTCTGATTCGTGATCATCGGGCCGAGTTCTATAAGGACCCATTACAATTTTTTGATTTGGACAACTTTTATTTTTCAAAACTTTAAACCGCTGTATCTCCAAAACGGAGCGTCCTAGAGCAAAAAGGACCTCGGATTCGTGATCCTCGGGCCGAGTTCTATAAGGACCCAATACAATTATTCAGTTTTGACAACTTTACTTTTTCAAAACTTTAAACCGCTGTATCTCCGAAACGGAGCGTCCTAGAGCAAAAAGGACCTTGGATTCGTGATCCTCGGGCCGAGTTCTATAAGGACCCAATACAACTGACAACTTTAATTTTTCAAAACTTTAAACCGCTGTATCTCCGAAACGGATCGTCCTAGAGCAAAAAGGACCTCTGATTCGTGATCATCGGGCCGAGTTCTATAAGGACCCATTACAATTTTTTGATTTGGACAACTTTTATTCTTCAAAACTTTAAACCGCTGTATCTCCGAAACGGAGCGTCCTAGAGCAAAAAGGACCTCTGATTCGTGATCATCGGGCCGAGTTCTATAAGGACCCATTACAATTTTTTGATTTGGACAACTTTTATTTTTCAAACCTTTAAACCGCTGTATCTCCAAAACGGAGCGTCCTAGAGCAAAAAGGACCTCGGATTCGTGATCCTCGGGCCGAGTTCTATAAGGACCCAATGCAATTATTCAGTTTTGACAACTTTAATTTTTCAAAACTTTAAACCGCTGTATCTCCGAAACGGATCGTCCTAGAGCAAAAAGGACCTCTGATTCGTGATCATCGGGCCGAATTCTATAAGGACCCAATACAATTTTTCAGTTTTGACAAATTTTATTTTTCGAAACTTTAAACCGCTGTATCTCCGAAACAGAGCGTCCTAGAGCAAAAAGGACCTCTGATTCGTGATCCTCGGGCCGAGTTCTATAAGGACCCATTACAATTTTTCAGTTTTGACAACTTTAATTTTTCAAAACTTTAAACCGCTGTATCTCCGAAACGGAGCGTCCTAGAGCAAAAAGGACCTCGGATTCGTGATCATCGGGCTCAATTCTATAAGGACCCAATACTACTATTCAGTTTTGACAACTTTAATTTTTCAAAACTTTAAACCGCTGTATCTCCGAAACGGAGCGTCCTAGAGCAAAAAGGACCTCTGATTCGTGATCATCGGGCCGAGTTCTATAAGGACCCAATACAATTTTTCAGTTTTGACAACTTTTATTTTTCGAAACTTTAAACCGCTGTATCTCCGAAACGGAGCGTCCTAGAGCAAAAAGGACCTCGGATTCGTGATCATCGGGCTCAATTCTATAAGGACCCAATACTATTATTCAGTTTTGACAACTTTAATTTTTCAAAACTTTAAACCGCTGTATCTCCGAAACGGAGCGTCCTAGAGCAAAAAGGACCTCTGATTCGTGATCATCGGGCCGAGTTCTATAAGGACCCAATACAATTTTTCAGTTTTGACAACTTTTATTTTTCGAAACTTTAAACCGCTGTATCTCCGAAACGGAGCGTCCTAGAGCAAAAAGGACCTCGGATTCGTGATCCTCGGGCCGGGTTCTATAAGGGCCATATACATTTTTTCAGTTTTGACAACTTTAATTTTTCAAAATTTTAAACCGCTGTATCTCCGAAACGGAGCGTCCTAGAGCAAAAAGGACCTCGGATTCGTGATCATCGGGCCAATTTCTATAAGGACCCATTACAATTATTCAGTTTTGACAACTTTTATTTTTCGAAACTTTAAACCGCTGTATCTCCGAAACGGAGCGTCCTAGAGCAAAAAGGACCTTGGATTCGTGATCCTCGGGCCGAGTTCTATAAGGACCCAATACAACTGACAACTTTAATTTTTCAAAACTTTAAACCGCTGTATCTCCGAAACGGATCGTCCTAGAGCAAAAAGGACCTCTGATTCGTGATCATCGGGCCGAGTTCTATAAGGACCCAATACAATTTTTCAGTTTTGACAAATTTTATTTTTCGAAACTTTAAACCGCTGTATCTCCGAAACAGAGCGTCCTAGAGCAAAAAGGACCTCGGATTCGTGATCCTCGGGCCGGGTTCTATAAGGGCCATATACTTTTTTTCAGTTTTGACAACTTTAATTTTTCAAAACTTTAAACCGCTGTATCTCCGAAACGGAGCGTCCTAGAGCAAAAAGGACCTCGGATTCGTGATCCTCGGGCCGAGTTCTATAAGGACCTATTACATTTTTTCAGTTTTGACAACTTTAATTTTTCAAAACTTTAAACCGCTGTATCTCCGAAACGGAGCGTCCTAGAGCAAAAAGGACCTCTGATTCGTGATCATCGGGCCAATTTCTATAAGGACCCATTACAATTATTCAGTTTTGACAACTTTTATTTTTCGAAACTTTAAACCGCTGTATCTCCGAAACGGAGCGTCCTAGAGCAAAAAGGACCTTGGATTCGTGATCCTCGGGCCGAGTTCTATAAGGACCCAATACAACTGACAACTTTAATTTTTCAAAACTTTAAACCGCTGTATCTCCGAAACGGATCGTCCTAGAGCAAAAAGGACCTCTGATTCGTGATCATCGGGCCGAGTTCTATAAGGACCCAATACAATTTTTCAGTTTTGACAAATTTTATTTTTCAAAACTTTAAACCGCTGTATCTCCGAAACAGAGCGTCCTAGAGCAAAAAGGACCTCGGATTCGTGATCCTCGGGCCGGGTTCTATAAGGGCCATATACATTTTTTCAGTTTTGACAACTTTAATTTTTCAAAACTTTAAACCGCTGTATCTCCGAAACGGAGCGTCCTAGAGCAAAAAGGACCTCGGATTCGTGATCCTCGGGCCGAGTTCTATAAGGACCTATTACAATTTTTCAGTTTTGACAACTTTAATTTTTCAAAACTTTAAACCGCTGTATCTCCGAAACGGAGCGTCCTAGAGCAAAAAGGACCTCTGATTCGTGATCATCGGGCCGAGTTCTATAAGGACCCATTACAATTTTTTGATTTGGACAACTTTTATTTTTCAAAACTTTAAACCGCTGTATCTCCAAAACGGAGCGTCCTAGAGCAAAAAGGACCTCGGATTCGTGATCCTCGGGCCGAGTTCTATAAGGACCTATTACAATTTTTCAGTTTTGACAACTTTAATTTTTCAAAACTTTAAACCGCTGTATCTCCGAAACGGAGCGTCCTAGAGCAAAAAGGACCTCTGATTCGTGATCATCGGGCCGAGTTCTATAAGGACCCATTACAATTTTTTGATTTGGACAACTTTTATTTTTCAAACCTTTAAACCGCTGTATCTCCAAAACGGAGCGTCCTAGAGCAAAAAGGACCTCGGATTCGTGATCCTCGGGCCGAGTTCTATAAGGACCCAATACAATTATTCAGTTTTGACAACTTTAATTTTTCAAAACTTTAAACCGCTGTATCTCCGAAACGGATCGTCCTAGAGCAAAAAGGACCTCTGATTCGTGATCATCGGGCCGAATTCTATAAGGACCCAATACAATTTTTCAGTTTTGACAAATTTTATTTTTCGAAACTTTAAACCGCTGTATCTCCGAAACAGAGCGTCCTAGAGCAAAAAGGACCTCTGATTCGTGATCCTCGGGCCGAGTTCTATAAGGACCCATTACAATTTTTCAGTTTTGACAACTTTAATTTTTCAAAACTTTAAACCGCTGTATCTCCGAAACGGAGCGTCCTAGAGCAAAAAGGACCTCGGATTCGTGATCATCGGGCTCAATTCTATAAGGACCCAATACTACTATTCAGTTTTGACAACTTTAATTTTTCAAAACTTTAAACCGCTGTATCTCCGAAACGGAGCGTCCTAGAGCAAAAAGGACCTCTGATTCGTGATCATCGGGCCGAGTTCTATAAGGACCCAATACAATTTTTCAGTTTTGACAACTTTTATTTTTCGAAACTTTAAACCGCTGTATCTCCGAAACGGAGCGTCCTAGAGCAAAAAGGACCTCGGATTCGTGATCATCGGGCCGAGTTCTATAAGGACCCAATACAATTTTTCAGTTTTGACAAATTTTATTTTTCAAAACTTTAAACCGCTGTATCTCCGAAACAGAGCGTCCTAGAGCAAAAAGGACCTCGGATTCGTGATCCTCGGGCCGGGTTCTATAAGGGCCATATACATTTTTTCAGTTTTGACAACTTTAATTTTTCAAAACTTTAAACCGCTGTATCTCCGAAACGGAGCGTCCTAGAGCAAAAAGGACCTCGGATTCGTGATCCTCGGGCCGAGTTCTATAAGGACCTATTACAATTTTTCAGTTTTGACAACTTTAATTTTTCAAAACTTTAAACCGCTGTATCTCCGAAACGGAGCGTCCTAGAGCAAAAAGGACCTCTGATTCGTGATCATCGGGCCGAGTTCTATAAGGACCCATTACAATTTTTTGATTTGGACAACTTTTATTTTTCAAAACTTTAAACCGCTGTATCTCCAAAACGGAGCGTCCTAGAGCAAAAAGGACCTCGGATTCGTGATCCTCGGGCCGAGTTCTATAAGGACCTATTACAATTTTTCAGTTTTGACAACTTTAATTTTTCAAAACTTTAAACCGCTGTATCTCCGAAACGGAGCGTCCTAGAGCAAAAAGGACCTCTGATTCGTGATCATCGGGCCGAGTTCTATAAGGACCCATTACAATTTTTTGATTTGGACAACTTTTATTTTTCAAACCTTTAAACCGCTGTATCTCCAAAACGGAGCGTCCTAGAGCAAAAAGGACCTCGGATTCGTGATCCTCGGGCCGAGTTCTATAAGGACCCAATACAATTATTCAGTTTTGACAACTTTAATTTTTCAAAACTTTAAACCGCTGTATCTCCGAAACGGATCGTCCTAGAGCAAAAAGGACCTCTGATTCGTGATCATCGGGCCGAATTCTATAAGGACCCAATACAATTTTTCAGTTTTGACAAATTTTATTTTTCGAAACTTTAAACCGCTGTATCTCCGAAACAGAGCGTCCTAGAGCAAAAAGGACCTCTGATTCGTGATCCTCGGGCCGAGTTCTATAAGGACCCATTACAATTTTTCAGTTTTGACAACTTTAATTTTTCAAAACTTTAAACCGCTGTATCTCCGAAACGGAGCGTCCTAGAGCAAAAAGGACCTCGGATTCGTGATCATCGGGCTCAATTCTATAAGGACCCAATACTACTATTCAGTTTTGACAACTTTAATTTTTCAAAACTTTAAACCGCTGTATCTCCGAAACGGAGCGTCCTAGAGCAAAAAGGACCTCTGATTCGTGATCATCGGGCCGAGTTCTATAAGGACCCAATACAATTTTTCAGTTTTGACAACTTTTATTTTTCGAAACTTTAAACCGCTGTATCTCCGAAACGGAGCGTCCTAGAGCAAAAAGGACCTCGGATTCGTGATCATCGGGCTCAATTCTATAAGGACCCAATACTATTATTCAGTTTTGACAACTTTAATTTTTCAAAACTTTAAACCGCTGTATCTCCGAAACGGAGCGTCCTAGAGCAAAAAGGACCTCTGATTCGTGATCATCGGGCCGAGTTCTATAAGGACCCAATACAATTTTTCAGTTTTGACAACTTTTATTTTTCGAAACTTTAAACCGCTGTATCTCCGAAACGGAGCGTCCTAGAGCAAAAAGGACCTCGGATTCGTGATCCTCGGGCCGGGTTCTATAAGGGCCATATACATTTTTTCAGTTTTGACAACTTTAATTTTTCAAAACTTTAAACCGCTGTATCTCCGAAACGGAGCGTCCTAGAGCAAAAAGGACCTCGGATTCGTGATCCTCGGGCCGAGTTCTATAAGGACCTATTACAATTTTTTAGTTTTGACAACTTTAATTTTTCAAAACTTTAAACCGCTGTATCTCCGAAACGGAGCGTCCTAGAGCAAAAAGGACCTCTGATTCGTGATCATCGGGCCAATTTCTATAAGGACCCATTACAATTATTCAGTTTTGACAACTTTTATTTTTCGAAACTTTAAACCGCTGTATCTCCGAAACGGAGCGTCCTAGAGCAAAAAGGACCTTGGATTCGTGATCCTCGGGCCGAGTTCTATAAGGACCCAATACAACTGACAACTTTAATTTTTCAAAACTTTAAACCGCTGTATCTCCGAAACGGATCGTCCTAGAGCAAAAAGGACCTCTGATTCGTGATCATCGGGCCGAGTTCTATAAGGACCCAATACAATTTTTCAGTTTTGACAAATTTTATTTTTCGAAACTTTAAACCGCTGTATCTCCGAAACAGAGCGTCCTAGAGCAAAAAGGACCTCGGATTCGTGATCCTCGGGCCGGGTTCTATAAGGGCCATATACATTTTTTCAGTTTTGACAACTTTAATTTTTCAAAACTTTAAACCGCTGTATCTCCGAAACGGAGCGTCCTAGAGCAAAAAGGACCTCGGATTCGTGATCCTCGGGCCGAGTTCTATAAGGACCTATTACAATTTTTCAGTTTTGACAACTTTAATTTTTCAAAACTTTAAACCGCTGTATCTCCGAAACGGAGCGTCCTAGAGCAAAAAGGACCTCTGATTCGTAATCATCGGGCCGAGTTCTATAAGGACCCATTACAATTTTTTGATTTGGACAACTTTTATTTTTCGAAACTTTAAACCGCAGTATCTCCGAAACGGAGCGTCCTAGAGCAAAAAGGACCTCGGATTCGTGATCCTCGGGCCGAGTTCTATAAGGACCCAATACAATTATTCAGTTTTGACAGCTTTAATTTTTCAAAACTTTAAACCGCTGTATCTCGGAAACGGATCGTCCTAGAGCAAAAAGGACCTCTGATTCGTGATCATCGGGCCGAGTTCTATGAGGACCCAATACAATTTTTCAGTTTTGACAACTTTAATTTTTCATAACTTTAAACCGCTGTATCTCCGAAACGGATCGTCCTAGAGCAAAAAGGACCTCTGATTCGTGATCATCGGGCCGAGTTCTATAAGGACCAATACAATTTTTCAGTTTTGACAAATTTTATTTTTCGAAACTTTAAACCGCTGTATCTCCGAAACAGAGCGTCCTAGAGCAAAAAGGACCTCGGATTCGTGATCATCGGGCCGAGTTCTATAAGGACCCATTACAATTTTTTGATTTGGACAACTTTTATTTTTCAAAACTTTAAACCGCTGTATCTCCAAAACGGAGCGTCCTAGAGCAAAAAGGACCTCGGATTCGTGATCCTCGGGCCGAGTTCTATAAGGACCTATTACAATTTTTCAGTTTTGACAACTTTAATTTTTCAAAACTTTAAACCGCTGTATCTCCGAAACGGAGCGTCCTAGAGCAAAAAGGACCTCTGATTCGTAATCATCGGGCCGAGTTCTATAAGGACCCATTACAATTTTTTGATTTGGACAACTTTTATTTTTCGAAACTTTAAACCGCAGTATCTCCGAAACGGAGCGTCCTAGAGCAAAAAGGACCTCGGATTCGTGATCCTCGGGCCGAGTTCTATAAGGACCCAATACAATTATTCAGTTTTGACAGCTTTAATTTTTCAAAACTTTAAACCGCTGTATCTCCGAAACGGAGCGTCCTAGAGCAAAAAGGACCTCGGATTCGTGATCCTCGGGCCGAGTTCTATAAGGACCCAATACAATTATTCAGTTTTGACAGCTTTAATTTTTCAAAACTTTAAACCGCTGTATCTCGGAAACGGATCGTCCTAGAGCAAAAAGGACCTCTGATTCGTGATCATCGGGCCGAGTTCTATGAGGACCCAATACAATTTTTCAGTTTTGACAACTTTAATTTTTCATAACTTTAAACCGCTGTATCTCCGAAACGGATCGTCCTAGAGCAAAAAGGACCTCTGATTCGTGATCATCGGGCCGAGTTCTATAAGGACCAATACAATTTTTCAGTTTTGACAAATTTTATTTTTCGAAACTTTAAACCGCTGTATCTCCGAAACAGAGCGTCCTAGAGCAAAAAGGACCTCGGATTCGTGATCATCGGGCCGAGTTCTATAAGGACCCATTACAATTTTTTGATTTGGACAACTTTTATTTTTCAAAACTTTAAACCGCTGTATCTCCAAAACGGAGCGTCCTAGAGCAAAAAGGACCTCGGATTCGTGATCCTCGGGCCGAGTTCTATAAGGACCTATTACAATTTTTCAGTTTTGACAACTTTAATTTTTCAAAACTTTAAACCGCTGTATCTCCGAAACGGAGCGTCCTAGAGCAAAAAGGACCTCTGATTCGTAATCATCGGGCCGAGTTCTATAAGGACCCATTACAATTTTTTGATTTGGACAACTTTTATTTTTCGAAACTTTAAACCGCAGTATCTCCGAAACGGAGCGTCCTAGAGCAAAAAGGACCTCGGATTCGTGATCCTCGGGCCGAGTTCTATAAGGACCCAATACAATTATTCAGTTTTGACAGCTTTAATTTTTCAAAACTTTAAACCGCTGTATCTCGGAAACGGATCGTCCTAGAGCAAAAAGGACCTCTGATTCGTGATCATCGGGCCGAGTTCTATGAGGACCCAATACAATTTTTCAGTTTTGACAACTTTAATTTTTCATAACTTTAAACCGCTGTATCTCCGAAACGGAGCGTCCTAGAGCAAAAAGGACCTCGGATTCGTGATCCTCGGGCCGAGTTCTATAAGGACCTATTACAATTTTTCAGTTTTGACAACTTTAATTTTTCAAAACTTTAAACCGCTGTATCTCGGAAACGGATCGTCCTAGAGCAAAAAGGACCTCTGATTCGTGATCATCGGGCCGAGTTCTATGAGGACCCAATACAATTTTTCAGTTTTGACAACTTTAATTTTTCAAAACTTTAAACCGCTGTATCTCCGAAACGGAGCGTCCTAGAGCAAAAAGGACCTCGGATTCGTGATCCTCGGGCCGAGTTCTATAAGGACCTATTACAATTTTTCAGTTTTGACAACTTTAATTTTTCAAAACTTTAAACCGCTGTATCTCCGAAACGGAGCGTCCAAGAGCAAAAAGGACCTCTGATTCGTGATCATCGGGCCGAGTTCTATAAGGACCCATTACAATTATTCAGTTTTGACAACTTTTATTTTTCGAAACTTTAAACCGCTGTATCTCCGAAACGGAGCGTCCTAGAGCAAAAAGGACCTTGGATTCGTGATCCTCGGGCCGAGTTCTATAAGGACCCATTACAACTGACAACTTTAATTTTTCAAAACTTTAAACCGCTGTATCTCCGAAACGGATCGTCCTAGAGCAAAAAGGACCTCTGATTCGTGATCATCGGGCCGAGTTCTATAAGGACCCATTACAATTTTTTGATTTGGACAACTTTTATTTTTCAAAACTTTAAACCGCTGTATCTCCAAAACGGAGCGTCCTAGAGCAAAAAGGACCTCGGATTCGTGATCCTCGGGCCGAGTTCTATAATGACCTATTACAATTTTTCAGTTTTGACAACTTCAATTTTTCAAAACTTTAAACCGCTGTATCTCCGAAACGGAGCGTCCTAGAGCAAAAAGGACCTCTGATTCGTAATCATCGGGCCGAGTTCTATAAGGACCCATTACAATTTTTTGATTTGGACAACTTTTATTTTTCGAAACTTTAAACCGCAGTATCTCCGAAACGGAGCGTCCTAGAGCAAAAAGGACCTCGGATTCGTGATCCTCGGGCCGAGTTCTATAAGGACCCAATACAATTATTCAGTTTTGACAGCTTTAATTTTTCAAAACTTTAAACCGCTGTATCTCGGAAACGGATCGTCCTAGAGCAAAAAGGACCTCTGATTCGTGATCATCGGGCCGAGTTCTATGAGGACCCAATACAATTTTTCAGTTTTGACAACTTTAATTTTTCATAACTTTAAACCGCTGTATCTCCGAAACGGAGCGTCCTAGAGCAAAAAGGACCTCGGATTCGTGATCCTCGGGCCGAGTTCTATAAGGACCTATTACAATTTTTCAGTTTTGACAACTTTAATTTTTCAAAACTTTAAACCGCTGTATCTCGGAAACGGATCGTCCTAGAGCAAAAAGGACCTCTGATTCGTGATCATCGGGCCGAGTTCTATGAGGACCCAATACAATTTTTCAGTTTTGACAACTTTAATTTTTCAAAACTTTAAACCGCTGTATCTCCGAAACGGAGCGTCCTAGAGCAAAAAGGACCTCGGATTCGTGATCCTCGGGCCGAGTTCTATAAGGACCTATTACAATTTTTCAGTTTTGACAACTTTAATTTTTCAAAACTTTAAACCGCTGTATCTCCGAAACGGAGCGTCCAAGAGCAAAAAGGACCTCTGATTCGTGATCATCGGGCCGAGTTCTATAAGGACCCATTACAATTATTCAGTTTTGACAACTTTTATTTTTCGAAACTTTAAACCGCTGTATCTCCGAAACGGAGCGTCCTAGAGCAAAAAGGACCTTGGATTCGTGATCCTCGGGCCGAGTTCTATAAGGACCCATTACAACTGACAACTTTAATTTTTCAAAACTTTAAACCGCTGTATCTCCGAAACGGATCGTCCTAGAGCAAAAAGGACCTCTGATTCGTGATCATCGGGCCGAGTTCTATAAGGACCCATTACAATTTTTTGATTTGGACAACTTTTATTCTTCAAAACTTTAAACCGCTGTATCTCCAAAACGGAGCGTCCTAGAGCAAAAAGGACCTCTGATTCGTGATCCTCGGGCCGAGTTCTATAAGGACCCATTACAATTTTTCAGTTTTGACAACTTTAATTTTTCAAAACTTTAAACCGCTGTATCTCCGAAACGGAGCGTCCTAGAGCAAAAAGGACCTCGGATTCGTGATCCTCGGGCCGAGTTCTATAAGGACCTATTACAATTTTTCAGTTTTGACAACTTTAATTTTTCAAAACTTTAAACCGCTGTATCTCCGAAACGGAGCGTCCTAGAGCAAAAAGGACCTCTGATTCGTGATCATCGGGCCGAGTTCTATAAGGACCCATTACAATTATTCAGTTTTGACAACTTTTATTTTTCGAAACTTTAAATTGCTGTATCTCCGAAACGGAGCGTCCTAGAGCAAAAAGGACCTTGGATTCGTGATCCTCGGGCCGAGTTCTATAAGGACCCAATACAACTGACAACTTTAATTTTTCAAAACTTTAAACCGCTGTATCTCCGAAACGGATCGTCCTAGAGCAAAAAGGACCTCTGATTCGTGATCATCGGGCCGAGTTCTATAAGGACCCAATACAATTTTTCAGTTTTGACAAATTTTATTTTTCGAAACTTTAAACCGCTGTATCTCCGAAACAGAGCGTCCTAGAGCAAAAAGGACCTCGGATTCGTGATCCTCGGGCCGGGTTCTATAAGGGCCATATACATTTTTTCAGTTTTGACAACTTTAATTTTTCAAAACTTTAAACCGCTGTATCTCCGAAACGGAGCGTCCTAGAGCAAAAAGGACCTCTGATTCGTGATCATCGGGCCGAGTTCTATAAGGACCCATTACAATTTTTTGATTTGGACAACTTTTATTTTTCAAAACTTTAAACCGCTGTATCTCCAAAACGGAGCGTCCTAGAGCAAAAAGGACCTCGGATTCGTGATCCTCGGGCCGAGTTCTATAAGGACCCAATACAATTATTCAGTTTTGACAACTTTAATTTTTCAAAACTTTAAACCGCTGTATCTCCGAAACGGAGCGTCCTAGAGCAAAAAGGACCTTGGATTCGTGATCCTCGGGCCGAGTTCTATAAGGACCCAATACAACTGACAACTTTAATTTTTCAAAACTTTAAACCGCTGTATCTCCGAAACGGATCGTCCTAGAGCAAAAAGGACCTCTGATTCGTGATCATCGGGCCGAGTTCTATAAGGACCCATTACAATTTTTTGATTTGGACAACTTTTATTCTTCAAAACTTTAAACCGCTGTATCTCCGAAACGGAGCGTCCTAGAGCAAAAAGGACCTCGGATTCGTGATCCTCGGGCCGAGTTCTATAAGGACCTATTACAATTTTTCAGTTTTTACAACTTTAATTTTTCAAAACTTTAAACCGCTCTATCTCCGAAACGGAGCGTCCTAGAGCAAAAAGGACCTCTGATTCGTGATCATCGGGCCGAGTTCTATAAGGACCCATTACAATTTTTTGATTTGGACAACTTTTATTTTTCAAAACTTTAAACCGCTGTATCTCCAAAACGGAGCGTCCTAGAGCAAAAAGGACCTCGGATTCGTGATCCTCGGGCCGAGTTCTATAAGGACCCAATACAATTATTCAGTTTTGACAACTTTAATTTTTCAAAACTTTAAACCGCTGTATCTCCGAAACGGATCGTCCTAGAGCAAAAAGGACCTCTGATTCGTGATCATCGGGCCGAATTCTATAAGGACCCAATACAATTTTTCAGTTTTGACAAATTTTATTTTTCGAAACTTTAAACCGCTGTATCTCCGAAACAGAGCGTCCTAGAGCAAAAAGGACCTCTGATTCGTGATCCTCGGGCCGAGTTCTATAAGGACCCATTACAATTTTTCAGTTTTGACAACTTTAATTTTTCAAAACTTTAAACCGCTGTATCTCCGAAACGGAGCGTCCTAGAGCAAAAAGGACCTCTGATTCGTGATCATCGGGCCAATTTCTATAAGGACCCATTACAATTATTCAGTTTTGACAACTTTTATTTTTCGAAACTTTAAACCGCTGTATCTCCGAAACGGAGCGTCCTAGAGCAAAAAGGACCTTGGATTCGTGATCCTCGGGCCGAGTTCTATAAGGACCCAATACAACTGACAACTTTAATTTTTCAAAACTTTAAACCGCTGTATCTCCGAAACGGATCGTCCTAGAGCAAAAAGGACCTCTGATTCGTGATCATCGGGCCGAGTTCTATAAGGACCCATTACAATTTTTTGATTTGGACAACTTTTATTTTTCAAAACTTTAAACCGCTGTATCTCCAAAACGGAGCGTCCTAGAGCAAAAAGGACCTCGGATTCGTGATCCTCGGGCCGAGTTCTATAAGGACCCATTACAATTTTTCAGTTTTGACAACTTTAATTTTTCAAAACTTTAAACCGCTGTATCTCCGAAACGGAGCGTCCTAGAGCAAAAAGGACCTCTGATTCGTGATCATCGGGCCGAGTTCTATAAGGACCCATTACAATTTTTTGATTTGGACAACTTTTATTTTTCAAAACTTTAAACCGCTGTATCTCCAAAACGGAGCGTCCTAGAGCAAAAAGGACCTCGGATTCGTGATCCTCGGGCCGAGTTCTATAAGGACCTATTACAATTTTTCAGTTTTGACAACTTTAATTTTTCAAAACTTTAAACCGCTGTATCTCCGAAACGGAGCGTCCTAGAGCAAAAAGGACCTCTGATTCGTGATCATCGGGCCGAGTTCTATAAGGACCCATTACAATTTTTTGATTTGGACAACTTTTATTTTTCGAAACTTTAAACCGCAGTATCTCCGAAACGGAGCGTCCTAGAGCAAAAAGGACCTCGGATTCGTGATCCTCGGGCCGAGTTCTATAAGGACCCAATACAATTATTCAGTTTTGACAACTTTAATTTTTCAAAACTTTAAACCGCTGTATCTCGGAAACGGATCGTCCTAGAGCAAAAAGGACCTCTGATTCGTGATCATCGGGCCGAGTTCTATAAGGACCCATTACAATTATTCAGTTTTGACAACTTTTATTTTTCAAAACTTTAAACCGCTGTATCTCCGAAACGGAGCGTCCTAGAGCAAAAAGGACCTCTGATTCGTGATCATCGGGCCGAGTTCTATAAGGACCCATTACAATTATTCAGTTTTGACAACTTTTATTTTTCGAAACTTTAAACCGCTGTATCTCCGAAACGGAGCGTCCTAGAGCAAAAAGGACCTTGTATTCGTGATCCTCGGGCCGAGTTCTATAAGGACCCAATACAACTGACAACTTTAATTTTTCAAAACTTTAAACCGCTGTATCTCCGAAACGGATCGTCCTAGAGCAAAAAGGACCTCTGATTCGTGATCATCGGGCCGAGTTCTATAAGGACCCAATACAATTTTTCAGTTTTGACAAATTTTATTTTTCGAAACTTTAAACCGCTGTATCTCCGAAACAGAGCGTCCTAGAGCAAAAAGGACCTCGGATTCGTGATCCTCGGGCCGGGTTCTATAAGGGCCATATACATTTTTTCAGTTTTGACAACTTTAATTTTTCAAAACTTTAAACCGCTGTATCTCCGAAACGGAGCGTCCTAGAGCAAAAAGGACCTCTGATTCGTGATCATCGGGCCGAGTTCTATAAGGACCCATTACAATTATTCAGTTTTGACAACTTTTATTTTTCGAAACTTTAAACCGCTGTATCTCCGAAACGGAGCGTCCTAGAGCAAAAAGGACCTTGGATTCGTGATCCTCGGGCCGAGTTCTATAAGGACCCAATACAACTGACAACTTTAATTTTTCAAAACTTTAAACCGCTGTATCTCCGAAACGGATCGTCCTAGAGCAAAAAGGACCTCTGATTCGTGATCATCGGGCCGAGTTCTATAAGGACCCAATACAATTTTTCAGTTTTGACAAATTTTATTTTTCGAAACTTTAAACCGCTGTATCTCCGAAACAGAGCGTCCTAGAGCAAAAAGGACCTCGGATTCGTGATCCTCGGGCCGGGTTCTATAAGGGCCATATACATTTTTTCAGTTTTGACAACTTTAATTTTTCAAAACTTTAAACCGCTGTATCTCCGAAACGGAGCGTCCTAGAGCAAAAAGGACCTCGGATTCGTGATCCTCGGGCCGAGTTCTATAAGGACCTATTACAATTTTTCAGTTTTGACAACTTTAATTTTTCAAAACTTTAAACCGCTGTATCTCCGAAACGGAGCGTCCTAGAGCAAAAAGGACCTCTGATTCGTGATCATCGGGCCGAATTCTATAAGGATCCAATACAATTTTTCAGTTTTGACAAATTTTATTTTTCGAAACTTTAAACCGCTGTATCTCCGAAACGGAGCGTCCTAGAGCAAAAAGGACCTCGGATTCGTGATCCTCGGGCCGGGTTCTATAAGGGCCATATACAATTTTTCAGTTTTGACAACTTTAATTTTTCAAAACTTTAAACCGCTGTATCTCCGAAACGGAGCGTCCTAGAGCAAAAAGGACCTCTGATTCGTGATCATCGGGCCGAGTTCTATGAGGACCCATTACAATTATTCAGTTTTGACAACTTTTATTTTTCAAAACTTTAAACCGCTGTATCTCCGAAACGGAGCGT
Source organism: Erpobdella octoculata (assembly GCA_963978895.1). Lineage (NCBI taxonomy): Eukaryota > Metazoa > Annelida > Clitellata > Hirudinida > Erpobdellidae > Erpobdella > Erpobdella octoculata. Next base: position 4,422,125 of record OZ022244.1, on the reverse strand, counting down.
CCTAGAGCAAAAAGGACCTCGGATTCGTGATCCTCGGGCCGAGTTCTATAAGGACCTATTACAATTTTTCAGTTTTGACAACTTTAATTTTTCAAAACTTTAAACCACTGTATCTCCGAAACGGAGCGTCCTAGAGCAAAAAGGACCTCTGATTCGTGATCATCGGGCCGAGTTCTATAAGGACCCATTACAATTATTCAGTTTTGACAACTTTTATTTTTCGAAACTTTAAACCGCTGTATCTCCGAAACGGAGCGTCCTAGAGCAAAAAGGACCTTGGATTCGTGATCCTCGGGCCGAGTTCTATAAGGACCCAATACAACTGACAACTTTAATTTTTCAAAACTTTTAACCGCTGTATCTCCGAAACGGATCGTCCTAGAGCAAAAAGGACCTCTGATTCGTGATCATCGGGCCGAGTTCTATAAGGACCCATTACAATTATTCAGTTTTGACAACTTTTATTTTTCGAAACTTTAAACCGCTGTATCTCCGAAACGGAGCGTCCTAGAGCAAAAAGGACCTTGGATTCGTGATCCTCGGGCCGAGTTCTATAAGGACCCAATACAACTGACAACTTTAATTTTTCAAAACTTTAAACCGCTGTATCTCCGAAACGGATCGTCCTAGAGCAAAAAGGTCCTCTGATTCGTGATCATCGGGCCGAGTTCTATAAGGACCCAATACAATTTTTCAGTTTTGACAAATTTTATTTTTCGAAACTTTAAACCGCTGTATCTCCGAAACAGAGCGTCCTAGAGCAAAAAGGACCTCGGATTCGTGATCCTCGGGCCGGGTTCTATAAGGGCCATATACATTTTTTCAGTTTTGACAACTTTAATTTTTCAAAACTTTAAACCGCTGTATCTCCGAAACGGAGCGTCCTAGAGCAAAAAGGACCTCGGATTCGTGATCCTCGGGCCGAGTTCTATAAGGACCTATTACAATTTTTCAGTTTTGACAACTTTAATTTTTCAAAACTTTAAACCGCTGTATCTCCGAAACGGAGCGTCCTAGAGCAAAAAGGACCTCTGATTCGTGATCATCGGGCCGAATTCTATAAGGACCCAATACAATTTTTCAGTTTTGACAAATTTTATTTTTCGAAACTTTAAACCGCTGTATCTCCGAAACAGAGCGTCCTAGAGCAAAAAGGACCTCTGATTCGTGAACCTCGGGCCGAGTTCTATAAGGACCCATTACAATTTTTCAGTTTTGACAACTTTAATTTTTCAAAACTTTAAACCGCTGTATCTCCGAAACGGAGCGTCCTAGAGCAAAAAGGACCTCGGATTCGTGATCATCGGGCTCAATTCTATAAGGACCCAATACTATTATTCAGTTTTGACAACTTTAATTTTTCAAAACTTTAAACCGCTGTATCTCCGAAACGGAGCGTCCTAGAGCAAAAAGGACCTCTGATTCGTGATCATCGGGCCGAGTTCTATAAGGACCCATTACAATTTTTCAGTTTTGACAACTTTAATTTTTCAAAACTTTAAACCGCTGTATCTCCGAAACGGAGCGTCCTAGAGCAAAAAGGACCTCTGATTCGTGATCATCGGGCCAAGTTCTATAAGGACCCATTACAATTTTTCAGTTTTGACAACTTTAATTTTTCAAAACTTTAAACCGCTGTATCTCCGAAACGGAGCGTCCTAGAGCAAAAAGGACCTCGGATTCGTGATCATCGGGCTCAATTCTATAAGGACCCAATACTATTATTCAGTTTTGACAACTTTAATTTTTCAAAACTTTAAACCGCTGTATCTCCGAAACGGAGCGTCCTAGAGCAAAAAGAACCTCTGATTCGTGATCATCGGGCCGAGTTCTATAAGGACCCATTACAATTTTTCAGTTTTGACAACTTTAATTTTTCAAAACTTTAAACCGCTGTATCTCCGAAACGGAGCGTCCTAGAGCAAAAAGGACCTCGGATTCGTGATCATCGGGCTCAATTCTATAAGGACCCAATACTATTATTCAGTTTTGACAATTTTAATTTTTCAAAACTTTAAACCGCTGTATCTCCGAAACGGAGCGTCCTAGAGCAAAAAGGACCTCTGATTCGTGATCATCGGGCCGAGTTCTATAAGGACCCATTACAATTTTTCAGTTTTGACAACTTTAATTTTTCAAAACTTTAAACCGCTGTATCTCCGAAACGGAGCGTCCTAGAGCAAAAAGGACCTCGGATTCGTGATCCTCGGGCCGGGTTCTATAAGGGCCATATACAATTTTTCAGTTTTGACAACTTTAATTTTTCAAAACTTTAAACCGCTGTATCTCCGAAACGGAGCGTCCTAGAGCAAAAAGGACCTCTGATTCGTGATCATCGGGCCGAGTTCTATAAGGACCCATTACAATTATTCAGTTTATTCAGAGGCGCTGGTGGCAGAGCGGTAGAGCGCTCGCCTGTGTATCGTTAGGTCGGCAGTTCAAGCCTCACCTGCGTCACCAGCGTAACTCCCTTAGGCAAGGAGTTCACTCGCATTGCTTTCTTATGTCTATGAAAATAGCGTGTTCTTCGAAGTTTCCGATCCAAAGGAACCTTCGTAAGCGCCTCTGACTTATCTGGCGCTATATAAATTCATTATTATTATTATTATTATTTATTATTAGTTTTGACAACTTTTATTTTTCAAAACTTTAAACCGCTGTATCTCCGAAACGGAGCGTCCTAGAGCAAAAAGGACCTCGGATTCGTGATCCTCGGGCCGAGTTCTATAAGGACCTATTACAATTTTTCAGTTTTGACAACTTTAATTTTTCAAAACTTTAAACCACTGTATCTCCGAAACGGAGCGTCCTAGAGCAAAAAGGACCTCTGATTCGTGATCATCGGGCCGAGTTCTATAAGGACCCATTACAATTATTCAGTTTCGACAACTTTTATTTTTCGAAACTTTAAACCGCTGTATCTCCGAAACGGAGCGTCCTAGAGCAAAAAGGACCTTGGATTCGTGATCCTCGGGCCGAGTTCTATAAGGACCCAATACAACTGACAACTTTAATTTTTCAAAACTTTAAACCGCTGTATCTCCGAAACGGATCGTCCTAGAGCAAAAAGGTCCTCTGATTCGTGATCATCGGGCCGAGTTCTATAAGGACCCAATACAATTTTTCAGTTTTGACAAATTTTATTTTTCGAAACTTTAAACCGCTGTATCTCCGAAACAGAGCGTCCTAGAGCAAAAAGGACCTCGGATTCGTGATCCTCGGGCCGGGTTCTATAAGGGCCATATACATTTTTTCAGTTTTGACAACTTTAATTTTTCAAAACTTTAAACCGCTGTATCTCCGAAACGGAGCGTCCTAGAGCAAAAAGGACCTCGGATTCGTGATCCTCGGGCCGAGTTCTATAAGGACCTATTACAATTTTTCAGTTTTGACAACTTTAATTTTTCAAAACTTTAAACCGCTGTATCTCCGAAACGGAGCGTCCTAGAGCAAAAAGGACCTCTGATTCGTGATCATCGGGCCGAATTCTATAAGGACCCAATACAATTTTTCAGTTTTGACAAATTTTATTTTTCGAAACTTTAAACCGCTGTATCTCCGAAACAGAGCGTCCTAGAGCAAAAAGGACCTCTGATTCGTGAACCTCGGGCCGAGTTCTATAAGGACCCATTACAATTTTTCAGTTTTGACAACTTTAATTTTTCAAAACTTTAAACCGCTGTATCTCCGAAACGGAGCGTCCTAGAGCAAAAAGGACCTCGGATTCGTGATCATCGGGCTCAATTCTATAAGGACCCAATACTATTATTCAGTTTTGACAACTTTAATTTTTCAAAACTTTAAACCGCTGTATCTCCGAAACGGAGCGTCCTAGAGCAAAAAGGACCTCTGATTCGTGATCATCGGGCCGAGTTCTATAAGGACCCATTACAATTTTTCAGTTTTGACAACTTTAATTTTTCAAAACTTTAAACCGCTGTATCTCCGAAACGGAGCGTCCTAGAGCAAAAAGGACCTCGGATTCGTGATCATCGGGCTCAATTCTATAAGGACCCAATACTATTATTCAATTTTGACAACTTTAATTTTTCAAAACTTTAAACCGCTGTATCTCCGAAACGGAGCGTCCTAGAGCAAAAAGGACCTCTGATTCGTGATCATCGGGCCGAGTTCTATAAGGACCCATTACAATTATTCAGTTTTGACAACTTTTATTTTTCAAAACTTTAAACCGCTGTATCTCCGAAACGGAGCGTCCTAGAGCAAAAAGGACCTCGGATTCGTGATCCTCGGGCCGAGTTCTATAAGGACCTATTACAATTTTTCAGTTTTGACAACTTTAATTTTTCAAAACTTTAAACCACTGTATCTCCGAAACGGAGCGTCCTAGAGCAAAAAGGACCTCTGATTCGTGATCATCGGGCCGAATTCTATAAGGACCCAATACAATTTTTCAGTTTTGACAAATTTTATTTTTCGAAACCGCAGTATCTCCGAAACGGAGCGTCCTAGAGCAAAAAGAACCTCGGATTCGTGATCCTCGGGCCGAGTTCTATAAGGACATAATACAATTTTTCAGTTTTGACAACTTTAATTTTTCATAACTTTAAACCGCAGTATCTCCGAAACGGAGCGTCCTAGAGCAAAAAGGACCTTGGATTCGTGATCCTCGGGCAGAGTTCTATAAGGACCCAATAAAATTTTTTGATTTGGACAACTTTTATTTTTCAAAACTTTAAACCGCAGTATCTCCGAAACGGAGCGTCCTAGAGCAAAAAGGACCTCGGATTCGTGATCCTGGGGCCGAGTTCTATAAGGACCCAATACAATTTTTTGATTTAGACAACTTTAATTTTTCAAAACTTTAAACCGCTGTATCTCCGAAACGGAGCGTCCTAGAGCAAAAAGGACCTCGGATACGTGATCCTCGGGCCGGGTTCTATAAGGACCATATACATTTTTTCAGTTTTGACAACTTTAATTTTTCAAAACTTTAAACCACTGTATCTCCGAAACGGAGCGTCCTAGAGCAAAAAGGACCTCTGATTCGTGATCATCGGGCCGAGTTCTATAAGGACCCATTACAATTATTCAGTTTCGACAACTTTTATTTTTCGAAACTTTAAACCGCTGTATCTCCGAAACGGAGCGTCCTAGAGCAAAAAGGACCTTGGATTCGTGATCCTCGGGCCGAGTTCTATAAGGACCCAATACAACTGACAACTTTAATTTTTCAAAACTTTAAACCGCTGTATCTCCGAAACGGATCGTCCTAGAGCAAAAAGGTCCTCTGATTCGTGATCATCGGGCCGAGTTCTATAAGGACCCAATACAATTTTTCAGTTTTGACAAATTTTATTTTTCGAAACTTTAAACCGCTGTATCTCCGAAACAGAGCGTCCTAGAGCAAAAAGGACCTCGGATTCGTGATCCTCGGGCCGGGTTCTATAAGGGCCATATACATTTTTTCAGTTTTGACAACTTTAATTTTTCAAAACTTTAAACCGCTGTATCTCCGAAACGGAGCGTCCTAGAGCAAAAAGGACCTCGGATTCGTGATCCTCGGGCCGAGTTCTATAAGGACCTATTACAATTTTTCAGTTTTGACAACTTTAATTTTTCAAAACTTTAAACCGCTGTATCTCCGAAACGGAGCGTCCTAGAGCAAAAAGGACCTCTGATTCGTGATCATCGGGCCGAATTCTATAAGGACCCAATACAATTTTTCAGTTTTGACAAATTTTATTTTTCGAAACTTTAAACCGCTGTATCTCCGAAACAGAGCGTCCTAGAGCAAAAAGGACCTCTGATTCGTGAACCTCGGGCCGAGTTCTATAAGGACCCATTACAATTTTTCAGTTTTGACAACTTTAATTTTTCAAAACTTTAAACCGCTGTATCTCCGAAACGGAGCGTCCTAGAGCAAAAAGGACCTCGGATTCGTGATCATCGGGCTCAATTCTATAAGGACCCAATACTATTATTCAGTTTTGACAACTTTAATTTTTCAAAACTTTAAACCGCTGTATCTCCGAAACGGAGCGTCCTAGAGCAAAAAGGACCTCTGATTCGTGATCATCGGGCCGAGTTCTATAAGGACCCATTACAATTTTTCAGTTTTGACAACTTTAATTTTTCAAAACTTTAAACCGCTGTATCTCCGAAACGGAGCGTCCTAGAGCAAAAAGGACCTCGGATTCGTGATCATCGGGCTCAATTCTATAAGGACCCAATACTATTATTCAATTTTGACAACTTTAATTTTTCAAAACTTTAAACCGCTGTATCTCCGAAACGGAGCGTCCTAGAGCAAAAAGGACCTCTGATTCGTGATCATCGGGCCGAGTTCTATAAGGACCCATTACAATTATTCAGTTTTGACAACTTTTATTTTTCAAAACTTTAAACCGCTGTATCTCCGAAACGGAGCGTCCTAGAGCAAAAAGGACCTCGGATTCGTGATCCTCGGGCCGAGTTCTATAAGGACCTATTACAATTTTTCAGTTTTGACAACTTTAATTTTTCAAAACTTTAAACCACTGTATCTCCGAAACGGAGCGTCCTAGAGCAAAAAGGACCTCTGATTCGTGATCATCGGGCCGAATTCTATAAGGACCCAATACAATTTTTCAGTTTTGACAAATTTTATTTTTCGAAACCGCAGTATCTCCGAAACGGAGCGTCCTAGAGCAAAAAGAACCTCGGATTCGTGATCCTCGGGCCGAGTTCTATAAGGACATAATACAATTTTTCAGTTTTGACAACTTTAATTTTTCATAACTTTAAACCGCAGTATCTCCGAAACGGAGCGTCCTAGAGCAAAAAGGACCTTGGATTCGTGATCCTCGGGCAGAGTTCTATAAGGACCCAATAAAATTTTTTGATTTGGACAACTTTTATTTTTCAAAACTTTAAACCGCAGTATCTCCGAAACGGAGCGTCCTAGAGCAAAAAGGACCTCGGATTCGTGATCCTGGGGCCGAGTTCTATAAGGACCCAATACAATTTTTTGATTTAGACAACTTTAATTTTTCAAAACTTTAAACCGCTGTATCTCCGAAACGGAGCGTCCTAGAGCAAAAAGGACCTCGGATACGTGATCCTCGGGCCGGGTTCTATAAGGACCATATACATTTTTTCAGTTTTGACAACTTTAATTTTTCAAAACTTTAAACCACTGTATCTCCGAAACGGAGCGTCCTAGAGCAAAAAGGACCTCTGATTCGTGATCATCGGGCCGAGTTCTATAAGGACCCATTACAATTATTCAGTTTCGACAACTTTTATTTTTCGAAACTTTAAACCGCTGTATCTCCGAAACGGAGCGTCCTAGAGCAAAAAGGACCTTGGATTCGTGATCCTCGGGCCGAGTTCTATAAGGACCCAATACAACTGACAACTTTAATTTTTCAAAACTTTAAACCGCTGTATCTCCGAAACGGATCGTCCTAGAGCAAAAAGGTCCTCTGATTCGTGATCATCGGGCCGAGTTCTATAAGGACCCAATACAATTTTTCAGTTTTGACAAATTTTATTTTTCGAAACTTTAAACCGCTGTATCTCCGAAACAGAGCGTCCTAGAGCAAAAAGGACCTCGGATTCGTGATCCTCGGGCCGGGTTCTATAAGGGCCATATACATTTTTTCAGTTTTGACAACTTTAATTTTTCAAAACTTTAAACCGCTGTATCTCCGAAACGGAGCGTCCTAGAGCAAAAAGGACCTCGGATTCGTGATCCTCGGGCCGAGTTCTATAAGGACCTATTACAATTTTTCAGTTTTGACAACTTTAATTTTTCAAAACTTTAAACCGCTGTATCTCCGAAACGGAGCGTCCTAGAGCAAAAAGGACCTCTGATTCGTGATCATCGGGCCGAATTCTATAAGGACCCAATACAATTTTTCAGTTTTGACAAATTTTATTTTTCGAAACTTTAAACCGCTGTATCTCCGAAACAGAGCGTCCTAGAGCAAAAAGGACCTCTGATTCGTGAACCTCGGGCCGAGTTCTATAAGGACCCATTACAATTTTTCAGTTTTGACAACTTTAATTTTTCAAAACTTTAAACCGCTGTATCTCCGAAACGGAGCGTCCTAGAGCAAAAAGGACCTCGGATTCGTGATCATCGGGCTCAATTCTATAAGGACCCAATACTATTATTCAGTTTTGACAACTTTAATTTTTCAAAACTTTAAACCGCTGTATCTCCGAAACGGAGCGTCCTAGAGCAAAAAGGACCTCTGATTCGTGATCATCGGGCCGAGTTCTATAAGGACCCATTACAATTTTTCAGTTTTGACAACTTTAATTTTTCAAAACTTTAAACCGCTGTATCTCCGAAACGGAGCGTCCTAGAGCAAAAAGGACCTCGGATTCGTGATCATCGGGCTCAATTCTATAAGGACCCAATACTATTATTCAATTTTGACAACTTTAATTTTTCAAAACTTTAAACCGCTGTATCTCCGAAACGGAGCGTCCTAGAGCAAAAAGGACCTCTGATTCGTGATCATCGGGCCGAGTTCTATAAGGACCCATTACAATTATTCAGTTTTGACAACTTTTATTTTTCAAAACTTTAAACCGCTGTATCTCCGAAACGGAGCGTCCTAGAGCAAAAAGGACCTCGGATTCGTGATCCTCGGGCCGAGTTCTATAAGGACCTATTACAATTTTTCAGTTTTGACAACTTTAATTTTTCAAAACTTTAAACCACTGTATCTCCGAAACGGAGCGTCCTAGAGCAAAAAGGACCTCTGATTCGTGATCATCGGGCCGAATTCTATAAGGACCCAATACAATTTTTCAGTTTTGACAAATTTTATTTTTCGAAACCGCAGTATCTCCGAAACGGAGCGTCCTAGAGCAAAAAGAACCTCGGATTGGTGATCCTCGGGCCGAGTTCTATAAGGACATAATACAATTTTTCAGTTTTGACAACTTTAATTTTTCATAACTTTAAACCGCAGTATCTCCGAAACGGAGCGTCCTAGAGCAAAAAGGACCTTGGATTCGTGATCCTCGGGCAGAGTTCTATAAGGACCCAATAAAATTTTTTGATTTGGACAACTTTTATTTTTCAAAACTTTAAACCGCAGTATCTCCGAAACGGAGCGTCCTAGAGCAAAAAGGACCTCGGATTCGTGATCCTGGGGCCGAGTTCTATAAGGACCCAATACAATTTTTTGATTTAGACAACTTTAATTTTTCAAAACTTTAAACCGCTGTATCTCCGAAACGGAGCGTCCTAGAGCAAAAAGGACCTCGGATACGTGATCCTCGGGCCGGGTTCTATAAGGACCATATACATTTTTTCAGTTTTGACAACTTTAATTTTTCAAAACTTTAAACCGCTGTATCTCCGAAACGGAGCGTCCTAGAGCAAAAAGAACCTCGGATTCGTGATCCTCGGGCCGAGTTCTATAAGGACATAATACAATTTTTCAGTTTTGACAACTTTAATTTTTCAAAACTTTAAACCGCTGTATCTCCGAAACGGAGCGTCCTAGAGCAAAAAGGACCTCGGATTCGTGATCCTCGGGCCGGGTTCTATAAGGACCATATACATTTTTTCAGTTTTGACAACTTTAATTTTTCAAAACTTTAAACCGCTGTATCTCCGAAACGGAGCGTCCTAGAGCAAAAAGAACCTCGGATTCGTGATCCTCGGGCCGAGTTCTATAAGGACATAATACAATTTTTCAGTTTTGACAACTTTAATTTTTCAAAACTTTAAACCGCTATATCTCCGAAACGGAGCGTCCTAGAGCAAAAAGAACCTCGGATTCGTGATCCTCGGGCCGAGTTCTATAAGGACCCATTACAATTTTTCAGTTTTGACAACTTTAATTTTTCAAAACTTTAAACCGCAGTATCTCCGAAACGGAGCGTCCTAGAGCAAAAAGAACCTCGGATTCGTGATCCTCGGGCCGAGTTCTATAAGGACCCAATACAATTTTTTGATTTAGACAACTTTAATTTTTCAAAACTTTAAACCGCTGTATCTCCGAAACGGAGCGTCCTAGAGCAAAAAGGACCTCGGATTCGTGATCCTCGGGCCGGGTTCTATAAGGACCATATACATTTTTTCAGTTTTGACAACTTTAATTTTTCAAAACTTTAAACCGCTGTATCTCCGAAACGGAGCGTCCTAGAGCAAAAAGAACCTCGGATTCGTGATCCTCGGGCCGAGTTCTATAAGGACATAATACAATTTTTCAGTTTTGACAACTTTAATTTTTCAAAACTTTAAACCGCTGTATCTCCGAAACGGAGCGTCCTAGAGCAAAAAGAACCTCGGATTCGTGATCCTCGGGCCGAGTTCTATAAGGACATAATACAATTTTTCAGTTTTGACAACTTTAATTTTTCATAACTTTAAACCGCAGTATCTCCGAAACGGAGCGTCCTAGAGCAAAAAGGACCTTGGATTCGTGATCCTCGGGCAGAGTTCTATAAGGACCCAATAAAATTTTTTGATTTGGACAACTTTTATTTTTCAAAACTTTAAACCGCAGTATCTCCGAAACGGAGCGTCCTAGAGCAAAAAGGACCTCGGATTCGTGATCCTGGGGCCGAGTTCTATAAGGACCCAATACAATTTTTTGATTTAAACAACTTTAATTTTTCAAAACTTTAAACCGCTGTATCTCCGAAACGGAGCGTCCTAGAGCAAAAAGGACCTCGGATACGTGATCCTCGGGCCGGGTTCTATAAGGACCATATACATTTTTTCAGTTTTGACAACTTTAATTTTTCAAAACTTTAAACCGCTGTATCTCCGAAACGGAGCGTCCTAGAGCAAAAAGAACCTCGGATTCGTGATCCTCGGGCCGAGTTCTATAAGGACATAATACATTTTTTCAGTTTTGACAACTTTAATTTTTCAAAACTTTAAACCGCTGTATCTCCGAAACGGAGCGTCCTAGAGCAAAAAGAACCTCGGATTCGTGATCCTCGGGCCGAGTTCTATAAGGACATAATACAATTTTTCAGTTTTGACAACTTTAATTTTTCAAAACTTTAAACCGCTATATCTCCGAAACGGAGCGTCCTAGAGCAAAAAGAACCTCGGATTCGTGATCCTCGGGCCGAGTTCTATAAGGACCCATTACAATTTTTCAGTTTTGACAACTTTAATTTTTCAAAACTTTAAACCGCAGTATCTCCGAAACGGAGCGTCCTAGAGCAAAAAGAACCTCGGATTCGTGATCCTCGGGCCGAGTTCTATAAGGACCCAATACAATTTTTTGATTTAGACAACTTTAATTTTTCAAAACTTTAAACCGCTGTATCTCCGAAACGGAGCGTCCTAGAGCAAAAAGGACCTCGGATTCGTGATCCTCGGGCCGGGTTCTATAAGGACCATATACATTTTTTCAGTTTTGACAACTTTAATTTTTCAAAACTTTAAACCGCTGTATCTCCGAAACGGAGCGTCCTAGAGCAAAAAGAACCTCGGATTCGTGATCCTCGGGCCGAGTTCTATAAGGACATAATACAATTTTTCAGTTTTGACAACTTTAATTTTTCAAAACTTTAAACCGCTGTATCTCCGAAACGGAGCGTCCTAGAGCAAAAAGAACCTCGGATTCGTGATCCTCGGGCCGAGTTCTATAAGGACATAATACAATTTTTCAGTTTTGACAACTTTAATTTTTCAAAACTTTAAACCGCTGTATCTCCGAAACGGAGCGTCCTAGAGCAAAAAGGACCTCGGATACGTGATCCTCGGGCCGGGTTCTATAAGGACCATATACATTTTTTCAGTTTTGACAACTTTAATTTTTCAAAACTTTAAACCGCTGTATCTCCGAAACGGAGCGTCCTAGAGCAAAAAGAACCTCGGATTCGTGATCCTCGGGCCGAGTTCTATAAGGACATAATACATTTTTTCAGTTTTGACAACTTTAATTTTTCAAAACTTTAAACCGCTGTATCTCCGAAACGGAGCGTCCTAGAGCAAAAAGAACCTCGGATTCGTGATCCTCGGGCCGAGTTCTATAAGGACATAATACAATTTTTCAGTTTTGACAACTTTAATTTTTCAAAACTTTAAACCGCTGTATCTCCGAAACGGAGCGTCCTAGAGCAAAAAGAACCTCGGATTCGTGATCCTCGGGCTGAGTTCTATAAGGACATAATACAATTTTTCAGTTTTGACAACTTTAATTTTTCAAAACTTTAAACCGCTATATCTCCGAAACGGAGCGTCCTAGAGCAAAAAGAACCTCGGATTCGTGATCCTCGGGCCGAGTTCTATAAGGACCCATTACAATTTTTCAGTTTTGACAACTTTAATTTTTCAAAACTTTAAACCGCAGTATCTCCGAAACGGAGCGTCCTAGAGCAAAAAGAACCTCGGATTCGTGATCCTCGGGCCGAGTTCTATAAGGACCCAATACAATTTTTTGATTTAGACAACTTTAATTTTTCAAAACTTTAAACCGCTGTATCTCCGAAACGGAGCGTCCTAGAGCAAAAAGGACCTCGGATTCGTGATCCTCGGGCCGGGTTCTATAAGGACCATATACATTTTTTCAGTTTTGACAACTTTAATTTTTCAAAACTTTAAACCGCTGTATCTCCGAAACGGAGCGTCCTAGAGCAAAAAGAACCTCGGATTCGTGATCCTCGGGCCGAGTTCTATAAGGACATAATACAATTTTTCAGTTTTGACAACTTTAATTTTTCAAAACTTTAAACCGCTGTATCTCCGAAACGGAGCGTCCTAGAGCAAAAAGAACCTCGGATTCGTGATCCTCGGGCCGAGTTCTATAAGGACATAATACAATTTTTCAGTTTTGACAACTTTAATTTTTCAAAACTTTAAACCGCTGTATCTCCGAAACGGAGCGTCCTAGAGCAAAAAGGACCTCGGATACGTGATCCTCGGGCCGGGTTCTATAAGGACCATATACATTTTTTCAGTTTTGACAACTTTAATTTTTCAAAACTTTAAACCGCTGTATCTCCGAAACGGAGCGTCCTAGAGCAAAAAGAACCTCGGATTCGTGATCCTCGGGCCGAGTTCTATAAGGACATAATACATTTTTTCAGTTTTGACAACTTTAATTTTTCAAAACTTTAAACCGCTGTATCTCCGAAACGGAGCGTCCTAGAGCAAAAAGAACCTCGGATTCGTGATCCTCGGGCCGAGTTCTATAAGGACATAATACAATTTTTCAGTTTTGACAACTTTAATTTTTCAAAACTTTAAACCGCTATATCTCCGAAACGGAGCGTCCTAGAGCAAAAAGAACCTCGGATTCGTGATCCTCGGGCCGAGTTCTATAAGGACCCATTACAATTTTTCAGTTTTGACAACTTTAATTTTTCAAAACTTTAAACCGCAGTATCTCCGAAACGGAGCGTCCTAGAGCAAAAAGAACCTCGGATTCGTGATCCTCGGGCCGAGTTCTATAAGGACCCAATACAATTTTTTGATTTAGACAACTTTAATTTTTCAAAACTTTAAACCGCTGTATCTCCGAAACGGAGCGTCCTAGAGCAAAAAGGACCTCGGATTCGTGATCCTCGGGCCGGGTTCTATAAGGACCATATACATTTTTTCAGTTTTGACAACTTTAATTTTTCAAAACTTTAAACCGCTGTATCTCCGAAACGGAGCGTCCTAGAGCAAAAAGAACCTCGGATTCGTGATCCTCGGGCCGAGTTCTATAAGGACATAATACAATTTTTCAGTTTTGACAACTTTAATTTTTCAAAACTTTAAACCGCTGTATCTCCGAAACGGAGCGTCCTAGAGCAAAAAGAACCTCGGATTCGTGATCCTCGGGCCGAGTTCTATAAGGACCCAATACAATTTTTTGATTTAGACAACTTTAATTTTTCAAAACTTTAAACCGCTGTATCTCCGAAACGGAGCGTCCTAGAGCAAAAAGGACCTCGGATTCGTGATCCTCGGGCCGGGTTCTATAAGGACCATATACATTTTTTCAGTTTTGACAACTTTAATTTTTCAAAACTTTAAACCGCTGTATCTCCGAAACGGAGCGTCCTAGAGCAAAAAGAACCTCGGATTCGTGATCCTCGGGCCGAGTTCTATAAGGACATAATACAATTTTTCAGTTTTGACAACTTTAATTTTTCAAAACTTTAAACCGCTGTATCTCCGAAACGGAGCGTCCTAGAGCAAAAAGAACCTCGGATTCGTGATCCTCGGGCCGAGTTCTATAAGGACATAATACAATTTTTCAGTTTTGACAACTTTAATTTTTCATAACTTTAAACCGCAGTATCTCCGAAATGGAGCGTCCTAGAGCAAAAAGGACCTTGGATTCGTGATCCTCGGGCAGAGTTCTATAAGGACCCAATAAAATTTTTTGATTTGGACAACTTTTATTTTTCAAAACTTTAAACCGCAGTATCTCCGAAACGGAGCGTCCTAGAGCAAAAAGGACCTCGGATTCGTGATCCTGGGGCCGAGTTCTATAAGGACCCAATACAATTTTTTGATTTAGACAACTTTAATTTTTCAAAACTTTAAACCGCTGTATCTCCGAAACGGAGCGTCCTAGAGCAAAAAGGACCTCGGATACGTGATCCTCGGGCCGGGTTCTATAAGGACCATATACATTTTTTCAGTTTTGACAACTTTAATTTTTCAAAACTTTAAACCGCTGTATCTCCGAAACGGAGCGTCCTAGAGCAAAAAGAACCTCGGATTCGTGATCCTCGGGCCGAGTTCTATAAGGACATAATACAATTTTTCAGTTTTGACAACTTTAATTTTTCAAAACTTTAAACCGCTATATCTCCGAAACGGAGCGTCCTAGAGCAAAAAGAACCTCGGATTCGTGATCCTCGGGCCGAGTTCTATAAGGACCCATTACAATTTTTCAGTTTTGACAACTTTAATTTTTCAAAACTTTAAACCGCAGTATCTCCGAAACGGAGCGTCCTAGAGCAAAAAGGACCTCGGATTCGTGATCCTGGGGCCGAGTTCTATAAGGACATAATACAATTTTTCAGTTTTGACAACTTTAATTTTTCAAAACTTTAAACCGCTATATCTCCGAAACGGAGCGTCCTAGAGCAAAAAGAACCTCGGATTCGTGATCCTCGGGCCGAGTTCTATAAGGACCCATTACAATTTTTCAGTTTTGACAACTTTAATTTTTCAAAACTTTAAACCGCAGTATCTCCGAAACGGAGCGTCCTAGAGCAAAAAGAACCTCGGATTCGTGATCCTCGGGCCGAGTTCTATAAGGACCCAATACAATTTTTTGATTTAGACAACTTTAATTTTTCAAAACTTTAAACCGCTGTATCTCCGAAACGGAGCGTCCTAGAGCAAAAAGGACCTCGGATTCGTGATCCTCGGGCCGGGTTCTATAAGGACCATATACATTTTTTCAGTTTTGACAACTTTAATTTTTCAAAACTTTAAACCGCTGTATCTCCGAAACGGAGCGTCCTAGAGCAAAAAGAACCTCGGATTCGTGATCCTCGGGCCGAGTTCTATAAGGACATAATACAATTTTTCAGTTTTGACAACTCTAATTTTTTAAAACTTTAAACCGCTGTATCTCCGAAACGGAGCGTCCTAGAGCAAAAAGAACCTCGGATTCGTGATCCTCGGGCCGAGTTCTATAAGGACATAATACAATTTTTCAGTTTTGACAACTTTAATTTTTCATAACTTTAAACCGCAGTATCTCCGAAACGGAGCGTCCTAGAGCAAAAAGGACCACGGATTCGTGATCCTCGGGCTGGGTTCTATAAGGACCATATACATTTTTTCAGTTTTGACAACTTTAATTTTTTAAAATTTTAAACCGCTGTATCTCCGAAACGGAGCGTCCTAGAGCAAAAAGGACCTCTGATTCGTGATCATCGGGCCGAGTTCTATAAGGACCCATTAAAATTTTTTGATTTGGACAACTTTTATTTTTCAAAACTTTAAATCGCAGTATCTCCGAAACGGAGCGTCCTAGAGCAAAAAGGACCTCGGATTCGTGATCATCGGGCCGAGTTCTATAAGGACCCAATACAATTTTTCAGTTTTGACAAATTTTATTTTTCGAAACTTTAAACCGCTGTATCTCCGAAACGGAGCGTCCTAGAGCAAAAAGAACCTCGGATTCGTGATCCTCGGGCCGAGTTCTATAAGGACATAATACAATTTTTCAGTTTTGACAACTTTAATTTTTCATAACTTTAAACCGCAGTATCTCCGAAACGGAGCGTCCTAGAGCAAAAAGGACCACGGATTCGTGATCCTCGGGCTGGGTTCTATAAGGACCATATACATTTTTTCAGTTTTGACAACTTTAATTTTTTAAAATTTTAAACCGCTGTATCTCCGAAACGGAGCGTCCTAGAGCAAAAAGGACCTCTGATTCGTGATCATCGGGCCGAGTTCTATAAGGACCCATTAAAATTTTTTGATTTGGACAACTTTTATTTTTCAAAACTTTAAATCGCAGTATCTCCGAAACGGAGCGTCCTAGAGCAAAAAGGACCTCGGATTCGTGATCATCGGGCCGAGTTCTATAAGGACCCAATACAATTTTTCAGTTTTGACAAATTTTATTTCTCGAAACTTTAAACCGCTGTATCTCCGAAACGGAGCGTCCTAGAGCAAAAAGAACCTCGGATTCGTGATCCTCGGGCCGAGTTCTATAAGGACATAATACAATTTTTCAGTTTTGACAACTTTAATTTTTCAAAACTTTAAACCGCTATATCTCCGAAACGGAGCGTCCTAGAGCAAAAAGAACCTCGGATTCGTGATCCTCGGGCCGAGTTCTATAAGGACCCATTACAATTTTTCAGTTTTGACAACTTTAATTTTTCAAAACTTTAAACCGCTATATCTCCGAAACGGAGCGTCCTAGAGCAAAAAGAACCTCGGATTCGTGATCCTCGGGCCGAGTTCTATAAGGACCCATTACAATTTTTTGATTTAGACAACTTTAATTTTTCAAAACTTTAAACCGCTGTATCTCCGAAACGGAGCGTCCTAGAGCAAAAAGGACCTCGGATTCGTGATCCTCGGGCCGGGTTCTATAAGGACCATATACATTTTTTCAGTTTTGACAACTTTAATTTTTCAAAACTTTAAACCGCTGTATCTCCGAAACGGAGCGTCCTAGAGCAAAAAGAACCTCGGATTCGTGATCCTCGGGCCGAGTTCTATAAGGACCCATTACAATTTTTTGATTTAGACAACTTTAATTTTTCAAAACTTTAAACCGCTGTATCTCCGAAACGGAGCGTCCTAGAGCAAAAAGGACCTCGGATTCGTGATCCTCGGGCCGGGTTCTATAAGGACCATATACATTTTTTCAGTTTTGACAACTTTAATTTTTCAAAACTTTAAACCGCTGTATCTCCGAAACGGAGCGTCCTAGAGCAAAAAGAACCTCGGATTCGTGATCCTCGGGCCGAGTTCTATAAGGACATAATACAATTTTTCAGTTTTGACAACTTTAATTTTTCAAAACTTTAAACCGCAGTATCTCCGAAACGGAGCGTCCTAGAGCAAAAAGAACCTCGGATTCGTGATCCTCGGGCCGAGTTCTATAAGGACCCATTACAATTTTTCAGTTTTGACAACTTTAATTTTTCAAAACTTTAAACCGCAGTATCTCCGAAACGGAGCGTCCTAGAGCAAAAAGGACCTTGGATTCGTGATCCTCGGGCCGAGTTCTATAAGGACCCCATAAAATTTTTTGATTTGGACAACTTTTATTTTTCAAAACTTTAAACCGCTGTATCTCCGAAACGGAGCGTCCTAGAGCAAAAAGGACCTCGGATTCGTGATCCTCGGGCCGGGTTCTATAAGGACCATATACATTTTTTCAGTTTTGACAACTTTAATTTTTCAAAACTTTAAACCGCTGTATCTCCGAAACGGAGCGTCCTAGAGCAAAAAGAACCTCGGATTCGTGATCCTCGGGCCGAGTTCTATAAGGACATAATACAATTTTTCAGTTTTGACAACTTTAATTTTTCAAAACTTTAAACCGCTATATCTCCGAAACGGAGCGTCCTAGAGCAAAAAGAACCTCGGATTCGTGATCCTCGGGCCGAGTTCTATAAGGACCCATTACAATTTTTCAGTTTTGACAACTTTAATTTTTCAAAACTTTAAACCGCAGTATCTCCGAAACGGAGCGTCCTAGAGCAAAAAGAACCTCGGATTCGTGATCCTCGGGCCGAGTTCTATAAGGACCCAATACAATTTTTTGATTTAGACAACTTTAATTTTTCAAAACTTTAAACCGCTGTATCTCCGAAACGGAGCGTCCTAGAGCAAAAAGGACCTCGGATTCGTGATCCTCGGGCCGGGTTCTATAAGGACCATATACATTTTTTCAGTTTTGACAACTTTAATTTTTCAAAACTTTAAACCGCTGTATCTCCGAAACGGAGCGTCCTAGAGCAAAAAGAACCTCGGATTCGTGATCCTCGGGCCGAGTTCTATAAGGACATAATACAATTTTTCAGTTTTGACAACTTTAATTTTTTAAAACTTTAAACCGCTGTATCTCCGAAACGGAGCGTCCTAGAGCAAAAAGAACCTCGGATTCGTGATCCTCGGGCCGAGTTCTATAAGGACATAATACAATTTTTCAGTTTTGACAACTTTAATTTTTCATAACTTTAAACCGCAGTATCTCCGAAACGGAGCGTCCTAGAGCAAAAAGGACCACGGATTCGTGATCCTCGGGCTGGGTTCTATAAGGACCATATACATTTTTTCAGTTTTGACAACTTTAATTTTTTAAAATTTTAAACCGCTGTATCTCCGAAACGGAGCGTCCTAGAGCAAAAAGGACCTCTGATTCGTGATCATCGGGCCGAGTTCTATAAGGACCCATTAAAATTTTTTGATTTGGACAACTTTTATTTTTCAAAACTTTAAATCGCAGTATCTCCGAAACGGAGCGTCCTAGAGCAAAAAGGACCTCGGATTCGTGATCATCGGGCCGAGTTCTATAAGGACCCAATACAATTTTTCAGTTTTGACAAATTTTATTTTTCGAAACTTTAAACCGCTGTATCTCCGAAACGGAGCGTCCTAGAGCAAAAAGAACCTCGGATTCGTGATCCTCGGGCCGAGTTCTATAAGGACATAATACAATTTTTCAGTTTTGACAACTTTAATTTTTCAAAACTTTAAACCGCTATATCTCCGAAACGGAGCGTCCTAGAGCAAAAAGAACCTCGGATTCGTGATCCTCGGGCCGAGTTCTATAAGGACCCATTACAATTTTTCAGTTTTGACAACTTTAATTTTTCAAAACTTTAAACCGCTATATCTCCGAAACGGAGCGTCCTAGAGCAAAAAGGACCTCTGATTCGTGATCATCGGGCCGAGTTCTATAAGGACCCATTAAAATTTTTTGATTTGGACAACTTTTATTTTTCAAAACTTTAAATCGCAGTATCTCCGAAACGGAGCGTCCTAGAGCAAAAAGGACCTCGGATTCGTGATCATCGGGCCGAGTTCTATAAGGACCCAATACAATTTTTCAGTTTTGACAAATTTTATTTTTCGAAACTTTAAACCGCTGTATCTCCGAAACGGAGCGTCCTAGAGCAAAAAGAACCTCGGATTCGTGATCCTCGGGCCGAGTTCTATAAGGACATAATACAATTTTTCAGTTTTGACAACTTTAATTTTTCAAAACTTTAAACCGCTATATCTCCGAAACGGAGCGTCCTAGAGCAAAAAGAACCTCGGATTCGTGATCCTCGGGCCGAGTTCTATAAGGACCCATTACAATTTTTCAGTTTTGACAACTTTAATTTTTCAAAACTTTAAACCGCTATATCTCCGAAACGGAGCGTCCTAGAGCAAAAAGAACCTCGGATTCGTGATCCTCGGGCCGAGTTCTATAAGGACCCATTACAATTTTTTGATTTAGACAACTTTAATTTTTCAAAACTTTAAACCGCTGTATCTCCGAAACGGAGCGTCCTAGAGCAAAAAGGACCTCGGATTCGTGATCCTCGGGCCGGGTTCTATAAGGACCATATACATTTTTTCAGTTTTGACAACTTTAATTTTTCAAAACTTTAAACCGCTGTATCTCCGAAACGGAGCGTCCTAGAGCAAAAAGAACCTCGGATTCGTGATCCTCGGGCCGAGTTCTATAAGGACATAATACAATTTTTCAGTTTTGACAACTTTAATTTTTCAAAACTTTAAACCGCTATATCTCCGAAACGGAGCGTCCTAGAGCAAAAAGAACCTCGGATTCGTGATCCTCGGGCCGAGTTCTATAAGGACCCATTACAATTTTTCAGTTTTGACAACTTTAATTTTTCAAAACTTTAAACCGCAGTATCTCCGAAACGGAGCGTCCTAGAGCAAAAAGAACCTCGGATTCGTGATCCTCGGGCCGAGTTCTATAAGGACCCATTACAATTTTTCAGTTTTGACAACTTTAATTTTTCAAAACTTTAAACCGCAGTATCTCCGAAACGGAGCGTCCTAGAGCAAAAAGGACCTTGGATTCGTGATCCTCGGGCCGAGTTCTATAAGGACCCAATAAAATTTTTTGATTTGGACAACTTTTATTTTTCAAAAGTTTAAACCGCAGTATCTCCGAAACGGAGCGTCCTAGAGCAAAAAGGACCTCGGATTCGTGATCCTCGGGCCGGGTTCTATAAGGACCATATACATTTTTTCAGTTTTGACAACTTTAATTTTTCAAAACTTTAAACCGCTGTATCTCCGAAACGGAGCGTCCTAGAGCAAAAAGAACCTCGGATTCGTGATCCTCGGGCCGAGTTCTATAACGACATAATACAATTTTTCAGTTTTGACAACTTTAATTTTTCAAAACTTTAAACCGCTGTATCTCCGAAACGGAGCGTCCTAGAGCAAAAAGAACCTCGGATTCGTGATCCTCGGGCCGAGTTCTATAAGGACATAATACAATTTTTCAGTTTTGACAACTTTAATTTTTCAAAACTTTAAACCGCTATATCTCCGAAACGGAGCGTCCTAGAGCAAAAAGAACCTCGGATTCGTGATCCTCGGGCCGAGTTCTATAAGGACCCATTACAATTTTTCAGTTTTGACAACTTTAATTTTTCAAAACTTTAAACCGCAGTATCTCCGAAACGGAGCGTCCTAGAGCAAAAAGGACCTTGGATTCGTGATCCTCGGGCCGAGTTCTATAAGGACCCAATAAAATTTTTTGATTTGGACAACTTTTATTTTTCAAAACTTTAAACCGCAGTATCTCCGAAACGGAGCGTCCTAGAGCAAAAAGAACCTCGGATTCGTGATCCTCGGGCCGAGTTCTATAAGGACCCAATAAAATTTTTTGATTTGGACAACTTTTATTTTTCAAAAGTTTAAACCGCAGTATCTCCGAAACGGAGCGTCCTAGAGCAAAAAGGACCTCGGATTCGTGATCCTGGGGCCGAGTTCTATAAGGACCCAATACAATTTTTTGATTTAGACAACTTTAATTTTTCAAAACTTTAAACCGCTGTATCTCCGAAACGGAGCGTCCTAGAGCAAAAAAGACCTCGGATTCGTGATCCTCGGGCCGGGTTCTATAAGGACCATATACAATTTTTCAGTTTTGACAACTTTAATTTTTCAAAACTTTAAACCGCTGTATCTCCGAAACGGAGCGTCCTAGAGCAAAAAGAACCTCGGATTCGTGATCCTCGGGCCGAGTTCTATAAGGACATAATACAATTTTTCAGTTTTGACAACTTTAATTTTTCAAAACTTTAAACCGCTATATCTCCGAAACGGAGCGTCCTAGAGCAAAAAGAACCTCGGATTCGTGATCCTCGGGCCGAGTTCTATAAGGACCCAATACAATTTTTCAGTTTTGACAAATTTTATTTTTCGAAACTTTAAACCGCTGTATCTCCGAAACGGAGCGTCCTAGAGCAAAAAGGACCTCGGATTCGTGATCCTCGGGCCGGGTTCTATAAGGACCATATACATTTTTTCAGTTTTGACAACTTTAATTTTTCAAAACTTTAAACCGCTGTATCTCCGAAACGGAGCGTCCTAGAGCAAAAAGGACCACGGATTCGTGATCCTCGGGCTGGGTTCTATAAGGACCATATACATTTTTTCAGTTTTGAGAACTTTAATTTTTTAAAATTTTAAACCGCTGTATCTCCGAAACGGAGCGTCCTAGAGCAAAAAGGACCTCTGATTCGTGATCATCGGGCCGAGTTCTATAAGGACCCATTAAAATTTTTTGATTTGGACAACTTTTATTTTTCAAAACTTTAAATCGCAGTATCTCCGAAACGGAGCGTCCTAGAGCAAAAAGGACCTCGGATTCGTGATCATCGGGCCGAGTTCTATAAGGACCCAATACAATTTTTCAGTTTTGACAAATTTTATTTTTCGAAACTTTAAACCGCTGTATCTCCGAAACGGAGCGTCCTAGAGCAAAAAGGACCTCGGATTCGTGATCCTCGGGCCGGGTTCTATAAGGACCATATACATTTTTTCAGTTTTGACAACTTTAATTTTTCAAAACTTTAAACCGCTATATCTCCGAAACGGAGCGTCCTAGAGCAAAAAGGACCTCGGATTCGTGATCCTGGGGCCGAGTTCTATAAGGACCCAATACAATTTTTCAGTTTTGACAACTTTAATTTTTCAAAACTTTAAACCGCTGTATCTCCGAAACGGAGCGTCCTAGAGCAAAAAGGACCTCTGATTCGTGATCATCGGGCCGAGTTCTATAAGGACCCTATACAATTATTCAGTTTTGACAACTTTAATTTTTCAAAACTTTAAACCGCTATATCTCCGAAACGGAGCGTCCTAGAGCAAAAAGGACCTCGGATTCGTGATCCTCGGGCCAAGTTCTATAAGGACCCATTACAATTTTTTGATTTGGACTACTTTTATTTTTTGAAATTTTAAACTGCAGTATCTCCGAAACGGAGCGTCCTAGAGCAAAAAGGACCTCGGATTCGTGATCCTCGGGCCGAGTTCTATAAGGACACATTACAATTTTTCAGTTATGACAACTTTAATTTTTCAAAACTTCAAACCGCTGTATCTCCGAAACGGAGCGTCCTAGAGCAAAAAGGACCTCGGATTCGTGATCATCGGGCTCAATTCTATAATGACCGAATACTATTATTCAGTTTTGACAACTTTAATTTTTAAAAACTTTAAACCGCTGTATCTCCGAAACGGAGCGTCCTAGAGCAAAAAGGACCTCTGATTCGTGATCATCGGGCCGAGTTCTATAAGGACCCATTACAATTTTTTGATTTGGACAACTTTTATTTTTCAAAACTTTAAACCGCAGTATCTCCGAAACTGAGCGTCCTAGAGCAAAAAGGACCTCTGATTCGTGATCCTCGGGCCCAATTCTGTAAGGACTCAATACTATTTTTCAGTTTTGACAACTTTAATTTTTCAAAATTATAAACTGCTGTATCTCCGAAACGGAGCGTCCTAGAGCAAAAAGAACTTCGGATTCGTGATCCTCGGGCCGAGTTCTATAAGGTCCCATTACGATTTTTTAATTTGGACAATTTTAATTTTTCAAAACTTTAAACCGCTGTATCACCGAAACGGAGCGTCCTAGAGCAAAAAGGACCTCGGATTCGTGATCCTCGGGCCGAGTTCTATAAGGACTTAATACAATTTTTCAGTTTTGACAACTTTAATTTTTTAAAACTTTAAACCGCAGTATCTCCGAAACGGAGCGTCCTAGAGCAAAAAGGACCTCAGATTCGTGATCCTGGGGCCGAGTTCTATAAGGACCCAATACAATTTTTTAGTTTTATCAACTTTAATTTTTCAAAACTTCAAATTGCTATATCTTATAAACGGAGTGTCCTAGAGCAAAAAGGACCACTTTTTCGTGATTTTCGGGCCAAGTTCTATTAGGATATGATGTTATTTTTAAGTTTTATCAACTTTAATTTTTTAAAACTTCAAACCGCTATATCTCCTAAACGGAGCGTCCTAGAGCAAAAAGGACCTGTTTTTCGTGATCGTCGGGACGAGTTCTATTAGGATATCATGTTATTTTTAGGTTTTGGCATTTTTAATTTTTCAAAACTTTAAACTGCTATATCTCCTAAACGGAGCGTCCTAAAGCAAAAAGAACCACTTTTTCGTGATTGTCGGGCCGAGTTCGATCAAGATAATTTGTTATTTTTAAGTTTTTGCAACTTTAATTTTTCAAAACTTTAAACCGCTATATCTCCTAAACGGAGCGTCTTAGAGCAAATAGGACCTTATTTTCGTGATCGTCGGGCTGATTTCTTTAACAATCTGAAATAGTTTTCAAGTTTCGGCAATTTTTATTTTTAAAAACTTTAAATTGCAAAAGTGGTCCTTTTTGCTCTTGGACGCTGCGTTTAAGAGATAAGAACACTTTCAAATCAATTTTGCACATTTATAATGTTGCATCAGTGATTGGAAAAAATTAACTAAAAAGTTACTAACTATTAGTTTAACTTCTTTTATTTAAAAGAAAATTTTTACGAAGTTAAAAAAAATAAGTTAAAATGGTAGTTTAAAAAACTAACTTAAAAAATTAGGTTTCTTAAAATTAAAAAAAAACAAATAAAACTTTATTTTGGGCTTAAACCATGTTATATTTTATTTACAATAATTTTTTTATTCTGAAATGTTTCTGTGTGGTAGTACAGTCAATAAATTAGCATTTAGTAGAGAATAAAAATGAGTACACGTAGAAGGGCCTATTAAGGAGTCACACTTTATTATGTTGAACTCGAAATCCCTCTCTTTTTTAAGATTAAAAGGTTGTTATACATAAGAATTGCTATTGGTAAAATGTTTGGTTCAATCTGTGACAAATTTTAAATTTCTTCAAAGATTCATAATCTCGTGACAGACAATGTGGCTAATTTCTTTAAAGCGTTTAGTTCAAAGCAGATGCCATTTCAATTGAAAGTGACAAACATGATACGATTGATGTTTTGAATAAAGTTAATTTTGTCCATTGTTTGCAAGAAATTGATGGAGATGAAGATGAGGCTGTAGTGCTTCTTCCTTGAATTGTTTAAAAAAAAGTAATGCAACTGTTCCAAGCTCTGCTGCTGTTGAACGAGTGTTGAATGATCAAAAATGCAGAATGGCTAATGAAACTATTGATATGCTGATTTTTCTGTGATCAAGAATGAAATCACATGATCTATTTTTGGTTGAAAAGTTATCAGGATGTGAGACATATGTAGTTTTTACTCAAATAGTTGAACCTATTTAAAAAATACAATTATTAACTTTGGTACCATAACTTTTCACCCGATAGATGTTTCACCTGAACCGAAGATAAAACGTTTCACCCAAAGATAAAACATTTTACCCAAAAACAAAATATCCCATACAAAAATAAAACATTTAATTCAAAAATGAGACATTTCCGTAAAAGATAACAAATTTCCCTAAAAAAACAATCCAAAAAATATAAAACCTAATTGCCACTAATTTTTGTTAAAGCAAAGGACAATGGAGAGTTTTTTTCCGAAATGCGTTGGCATTAATAGAAATAAAGATAATTTATAATTATAAATTGAATTACAATAAGTTGTTTATTGTCGGTCTTATTGCTCAGTTTCGAAAAGTGGAGCGTGTTATGAAAGTCAAGAGCCGTTTTTCTTCGAGCATGCATAAAAGAATGTTCAACGACAAAATGTTCCCGACAAAACGTTCCCGACAAATCGTTCACAAAAAGTGTTCGCGCACAAAATGTTCACAGACAAAAGGTTCACGGACAAAATATTCAACGATAAAATGTTCACGACAACACGTTTACGACAAATTGTTTACACGCAAATGTTCACACTGAAAAATAAAAATTTTGTTTTATTATGTCAAGATCGCCTGAAAACTAATTATTATTGTGGTGCTTGTATAGAGTAATAGTGTGCTCTTGTCTTGAGAAACTGAGCAGGAGCGTCATTTCAGCAATATCTTGGGCGGAGGCCAAACTTATTTAAAAATTTCTTCTTCAACTTTTTATTCACCATTTTAATTACCTAAGCAAAGTATATGTGTATGACAGCATGAAACTGTCTAGCCATATCGCAATCATGTATTGCCAAACTGAGCAAACATTATTATTTTGAATATTATCTCATTACTTTGAAGCATGTTATTACTAGTTTTCCGGTTGTCCATGACTTTTTGAACTTTAATGCGTTTATAACTTTCTGATATTAATTAGGATATTTGGTTGTTGTGTACCTCTTGAAGCCGGGATATTTCGAACCAGACATTTTGACCAGGGAAGTTATGAACCGTGCAGATCTTATTAAAAACCCATAAACACACATCTTTACGTTTCAGATTTTTTACTTGTTGCCAGAGTTGTGCATTCAGCCTCCGGCATTGACAATTTTGAAAGTTTTATGTGTGTTTATTTCGTGAAACACAGAATATTTTATTTTTTTTTAAATAAACTAAACTTCAAAGTTGCTATTGTGAGCATTTTTTCGTGAAATTTGTTTTTTTGAACGTTTTGTCTGTGAATGTTTTGTCTGTGAACATTTTGGGCGCAAACATTTTTTCGTGAACGTTTTTTCGTGAAAATTTTGTCGTTGAACATTTTGTGGTTGAAAATTTTGATTGTGAACGTTTTTACGTTGTTCATTTTGTCGTGAACGTTGTGTCGTGAACATTTTGTCGTTGAGCATTTTGTGGTTGAAAATTTTGATTGTAAACGTTTTGTCGTGGAACCATTTACTACTTTTTCCGTAATGGTCCTATGCTTAACAGACAGTTGGTGGTTATTTCTTGACAACTAGCAGTTTATAAAATGAGACCAGCCAGCTTTAAATTTCTACTTATATGCTACTTTTTCCTTAATGGTCATATGCTTGGCCAGCATTTGATGATTGATTATGTCTTGACAACTACAGCAGTTTATAAAATGAGATATATAATGCCAATGGCTTTGTCCAATCGTTTTAATTGAAAACCGATTTTTCACCCGATTAAAATTATTATTATTATTATTATTATTATTATTATTATTATTATTATTCTTATTATTATTATTATTATTATTATTATTATTATTATTATTATTATTATTATTATTATTATTATTATTATTATTATTATTATTATTATTATTATTATTATTATTATTATTATTATTATTATTATTATTATTATTATTATTACTATTATTATTACTATTATTATTATTATTATTATTATTATTATTGTTGTTGTTGTTGTTGTTGTTGTTGTTGTTGTTGTTGTTGTTGTTGTTGTTGTTGTTGTTGTTGTTGTTGTTGTTATTATTATTATTATTATTATTATTATTATTATTATTATTATTATTATTATTATTATTATTATTATCAAATGAATATATTATTAAATATATATTTATTGGTTCAAATTTAGTAAAAATTTAATTTTTTAAAATATTTTTGCCCAAACTTTGTGTTTGATTAATTATTTAACAATTGCAGTAAACCAGTAAAATTCAGTGCTTGAAATTAATGTTTTAAAGTTTTTGTTTAATTATGTTGAAAGTTTGTTTTTCTCAAAATTTCACATTTGGAGTAGTTTTTTTGTAGTCTAGTTTCAGCCTTTAAAATAGCTCACAATTTTTAATTGGATTTACAAAATAATAACCAATGTTGTTTGTTTTAGACAAAAAACTTCGTTAACCTATTTCTTCAGCTGTTGAGGAAACGTCAAATTAAAACTAACTACAGTTCATATGTCTGGTTTTCTTCTTCTACAAAGATGAATTGATAAACAATGAGTGAAAATTAGAACTACAAAAACACTTCTTTTTTTATCTTCCATTGTTTTTTAAATAAATATTTTTTACAAAATGACAAATTAAATTTAAATAAAAAAACTCATATTTTTATCTGCAAAAAATTATTTGATATTTGTTTCTAACAAATTGCGTCTTATTTTAGTTTAAACTATAAAACTGCTAAATGACTTCGGTTATCAAAAATTTCAATAACACAACTGTCATTTTAATAAAAATTATTTAAAAAAATAGAAAATCTTGGGCGGTTTTAAAAGCAATAAGAATGTTTCAAGTTTATATTATGCCTTTTTCTACAAGCGATTGGAAGAAAGGATAATCAGTCGTGGAGACCTTGCGGTAATTTTTGTCAGTTGAATGCATTCACCAAAAAGAATCGCTACCCATTGCCGCACATAAATTCCTGCCTCGATCGCCATCATATTATTAGCACGAAATATTTCAAAGTTTACATTTACAGCAAGTTTGATGTTGAAAAAGTGTATTTCCACATACCCATGGAGATGCAAAGAAAACAGCAGTAATTATGCCATTTTCTCTGTTCGAATTCACGAGTATACCATTCGGGCTCTGTAACGCACCGAAAACTTTTCATTCAGCGCTTCATGGGTTCCAGTGGCGTAGCAAATGGGAGCAGGGAACCATGCTCTGGCGGCCCCAGAAAGCAAAAAAAAGACAACAATTTCACCAAGGTTTAGTCATTTTTGAACACGTTAAACATATAAATTTAACAAATTGTATTTTTGCACTATTTTACACAAGTGATTTCCAACATTTTCTTGGGAAGGGGACCGAGCCCCGGATATGGCTTGGGTGCCTTCGGCTCCCTCGGTTTTGGTCGTCCAATTGGGATGAGAGTGGAAGAGGGGGGCGCATTTTTTATACCTCGGCCCCGGACGCCAGATACCCTTCCTACGCCACTGATCGGTTCTATCCTTCGCGATTAACCGTTTGTTTTGGTGACAATATAAGTGGGCATAAAATTCACCTAGAAACGGTAATAAAACGTATATGCAGTGTTGGGGAGTAACGTTTTACTGCAATAGTATTATTTTTTCAGAAGCACGACCAGATTGGTTGATCGCATTGAACACGGAATTGCCCCGGAAGACGCGCCCTTACACCATAATATTCTAGCGCAGGGATTTCAATTTTACAATTATATATATATATATACAATTATATATATATATATATATGTTTCCTATAAAAGAGTATCTTGAACTGTCTGACTAATTTGATTTGATTAATTTTGATTGATTTAAGGCCTAATTCATGTAGGAAACATTAAATTTATGTATTGTCATCCAGAATAAAGCTTTCCTGAAAGTTTTAGAGCTCTAAGTGGTCGAAAAGTGGGAAAGCGACCGGGATCGTGAGAGCAAGCGGGAAAGGAAACGGGAGCATGAGAGAAAAACGATAGAAAAACCTCTAAAAAGCCCGGGCCACGCCGGGCACCCCGCTAGTATATATAAATACTGTAAATTGGCTCGATAATTTCAGATAAACATGCTCTATTGAAATACGCACGCCATTTAACCGAAACTAACTTTTTCGTAGTCTGTTTACACTTTTTTTAAATGTTTAAAATATCACTACAAAATGTAAAACTGTAAGCTTTATAATAACCTAACTGGCCAGTTTCGGCCTTGACAGCCATCTTCAGGGCTGTTCACAAAACAATTTCTAGGCTTATCAAACATAATAAAGACAGTTCCAAGTCCGAACAGTAAATAATTTAAAATTGAGACAAAATAAGGTAAAACCAGACTAATAAATCTCAGGAAACATTCTAGTTAATCAGAAAATAATTAAAACTACGTGATTTATCGTGTTTCTATCTGAGCGCAGCAAAATCTGACAAAAGGCCAACACCATAGAAAACCCATATTAATATTATACACAATATTAAATTAAAAGTTTTCATCTTCGTTTATCCTTCCGTCTAACGGTTATATTTTGATTATCATCCAGATGAGTAAACACATTTGTGATCTAAATGTCTTCCGAAAAAACTGAAGAACTTTCACCAATCCCGACCGCGTTCTGTAGTGATCCCTCCTTTATGATTTTCGATGAAACGCCAGTCGCCGTCACATTTTGTACCAAACCATCCTTCACAAACCCCGAAGAACCATCAGTCTCCACCACATCATCTACCAAGACCTCCTCCACAGTTTCTGACAAACCATCCGTCCCCGCCACATTCTGCATCAAATTTTCTTTCAAAATATCTGAGGAAACATCTGTCACCATCACATCGAGTATCACTTCTTCTTTCACAGTTATCATTGATCTATCAGTTTGTGTGGATGTTTTCACCATGCATTCTTTCACATTCTTTGTGGAAACATCAGCCATCAAAACCTCTTTCACAATCTCCAAAGTACCATCAGTGACCGCTATCTTTTTTAGTAATTTCTCTTCAAAAATCTTTAAGAATTACCAGTTTTCACCACCAGTTTTACTAAATCTTCTTCTTCGATCTATGAAGAACAAACATTTACCATACCATCACAAGCTATCATGTCTGATAACACACAGTCCGTATTAGAGGTGCCTTTGCTATCACCATCAGAAAAATATTGGACAGATGTAATGTAAGTTCCATACACACATAATCTATATATATATATATATATATATATATATATATATATATATATATATATATATATATATAAAAGAACATGTCCTGACTGACTGACTGACTGACTGACTGACTGACTGATGACTGACTGATAATCAACGCCGAGCTCAAACGCCTCATCCTAGGAACGTGAAATTTGGAACTTATATTACTTTTATAGCGTAAACATCCGCTAAGAAAGGATTTTTGAAAATTTTGCTCCTGAGGGGAAAAAACTGGAAAACAAACTTTTTTCTAAAACAATGTATATCTCGAAAACCAAAAATGAGGAGATTTTGAAATTTGGTATATAGATTTTTTTTGAAAAATAAAAAGATACGTGTTTCACCATTTTTTGAAAATTCGGTTTCCCGGACCTCAAATGTGGGTTGGCACAAAACCTCAAAATACTAATTTTCACATCTGTATCACTTACAGTTTTTGAGTAGCAGTTATTTTAAAATCAAATAACCCTTTTTCCACTTCACATTTGAGGTCCTGGAAACAAAATTTTCAAAAAATGGTGAAACACATATATCATTATTTTTAGAGTAGAAACTAAATACTAATTTTACTTTTGTAGCATTTACAGTTTTTGAGTAGCAGTTACTTTAAAAACCAAGTTACCCTATTTTCCACCCCATATTTGAAGTCCTGGAAACCAAATTTTCAAAAAATGCTAAAACACCTCTATCATTATTTCTGGAGTAGAAACCAAATACTAATTTTTACTCCTGTAGCATCTACAGTTTTCGAGTAGCAGTCAGCAGTTACATTAAAAACAAAATAACCTTATTTTCCACCCCACATTTGAGGTCCTGGAAACCAAATTTAGAAAAAAAATGGTAAAACACGTATATCTTTATTTTTAGAATAGAAACTAAATACTAATTTTTACATCTGTGGTATTTACAGTTTTTGAGTAGCAGTCACTTTAAAAAACAAATAACCCTATTTTCCACCCCACATTTGAAGTCCTGGAAACCAAATTGTCAAAAAATGCTAAAACACGTATTTTATTATTTTTGGAGTAGAAACTAAATATTAATTTCTACTCCTGTAGCATTCACAGTTTTTCAGTAGCAGCTACTTTAAAAACCAAATAACCCAATTTTCCAACCCACAATTGAGGTCCGGGAAACCGAATTTTCAAAAAATGGTGAAACACGTATCTTTTTATTTTTTAAGAAGAATTCATATACCAAATTTCAAAATCTCCTCATTTTTGGTTTTCGAGATATACATTGTTTTAGAAAAACGTTTGTTTTCCAGTTTCTTCCCCTCAGGAGCATAATTTTAAAAAATCCTTTCTTAGTGGATGCTTACGCAATAGAAGTAATATAAGTTCCAAATTTCACGTTTCTAAGATGAGGCGTTTGAGCTCGGCGTTGATTATCAGTCAGTCAGTCAGTCAGTCAGTCAGTCAGTCAGTCAGTCAGTCCATGTTCTTTTATATATATAGATATATATTACCACTTACAGTTTTTGAGTAGCAGTAATTTTTAAAATCAAATAACTCTATTTTGCACCTTACATTTGAGGTCCTGGAAACCAAATTTTTCAAAAAATGCTAAAACACGTATTTCATTATTTTTGGAGTAGAAACTAAATACTAATTTTTACTTCTGTAGCATTAACAGTTTTTGAGTAGCAGCTACTTTAAAAACCAAATAACCCAAAAAATGATGAAACACGTATATCTTTTTTTTGTGGCAATTACAGTTGTTGAGTAGCAGTTACTTTAAAATCAAATAACCCTTTTTCAACTTCACATTTGAGGTCCTGGAAACCAAATTTTCAAAAAATGGTGAAACACGTATATCATATTAGACGGGCCGTGCCGCGCCAGGAATTTCGGTTTTTGAAACGGGCTGGGCCAAGTTGTCGACGGGCCGAGCCGAGACCTAAGAAATTGATCCGTGCAGTACTCTACTATGTATGCACGGTTCAAATTCTCTAATTTCATGCGAGCGAAGCCGCTACGGGCACTGCTAGTATATATATAATTCTTAATAATAATATTTTTATATCTGTGTAGTTTATTAAATCATGCTGTTGTATCTATCTAAAAAAAGATACAGTTTCAAGAAAGTGTCGTTACGAAAATACTGTTATTATTAAGTTTTAAAATGAAAACAGTGGTAATAAAAATTACTCAAAGCTATAATCAACCTTCGCCTCTTAAAATCTCTTGTACAGATTTCATTTTAAAAAGTTTTGACAAATCTGTTATTGAACAATTTACAAAAGATGATGTTTCCATTTACAAAATCAAAGATAACGTAAAATTAAATGTTAATATGTTCCAAGCAATATTATCAAGGAGTCAAAAAATAGGAATGAAAGTTCCATGCATTTGTTTATTGCCTTGTTATATGGAACTAAAAAATTGTCACGATTTAATTTTAAGAGGATGTGATTTCAATAAGTGTGCTTATCAATTCAAGATGTTGCTTGAAAAAAGAAAATTTAATAGAATTTCAATTACTTTCGATGAAATCTTGTTACCATTGAATAAAACATCTCATATTAAAATCTATGAAATTCTTTGCAAAAAAGTATTTCTCACTGTAAATTTAAATGAATTAGAGTTAGATTTCTATTGTTCATTTTTCAGTGAAAGTAGTCATCCAGAAAACAATTTGTCAAATTGGTTGTGTCCAAATCTCAGACGACTTTTTTTGTCTTGTTTTGTTAAACCTGATAACCATTGTGAACCGTATATAAATTGCAAAAAAGATCTTATCGATGCTCTAAAAATAAATTTTTCGTGTAAAGAATTGCAAACTTTGTCTATAACTGGTTGTAAATTTACCTCTAAATTCATAGAAAGATTGAAAACTTTCACAAACCTTGAAAAATTAGCTTTAACTGAGTTCTGTGATGGTTTTTTAGATGAATTATTAAATACAATATCACGTCTTTCAAAGTTGATATGGCTCGATTTAAGTAACAACAATAACTGGAAACCACTTGAAAACTTGACACCGATTTACACAATGGTAGACATGTTATCAGAATTAGTTCACTTTAACATGCATAATTCAAAAATAATTACACTGCACCCTGTTCAATGGTGTCATGCAAGAAAGTTTCATTTTTTGGAGTTGGGTCCCGAAGTATTTATTTCTGAAACAACACGCAGAAGTTCGGTGTTTAGTGCCTTTAATGGTGCTGATGTCGATATATTGGTGTCGTTATTGAAATACAATCTGACTAGAAGAGTCTCGTGTTTTTCTTTATATTGTGAAATCGAGTTGTTTTTTGATTTTGAAGAATGTCATGCAAGAATAAGAGACAATTTACCAATGATTTTTGAATATTTCCTCAGATGTCATTCGTATTACGGTTGTCACGCTTATTCGATTGACCGTGATAATAACACAAAGCATTTCAATTTTGTTAGACATTTTTGCCGTTTAATTCAATTTGGCTTATACAAAACGGAAATTCAAACATTTGTCAAATTGATCGTACGTACTCACAGAAACATATATTTAAGGTTTAGAGAACTAATTTCAACCCATTTGCCAGATCTTTTTTGGAAAGAACTCTTTAACTTTTACAACGACTGGCTTTCTTTAATAATTATCTATGAAAAAAACGGTTTTGATTTTATGATATATGATAACTGGGCACACTTGAAAGAAGCATACGATAAATATTATGAATTTACTGGAGATATTATTCCATGTGCAAATTATATTGTAAAGCTTTTAAAGTTAAGCAGTGAAATTTCTACGACCGATCTGCAAGCATTTCTCAAAAAGCACGAAGAATGCAAAAAAGTAGTTGCTATGCGTGACAAACGAACAGAAGAAAATTAAAATAGTTTTAAAAACACGTCAAATTTTTTTTTCATTATTTTATAATCTTCCAAATTTCTAAATTTTAATAAAAGCATGTAAATAAAATATTTAAGAAAAGTTTTTTTTAAACACCACGTTTTTGTGAACTAAAAAGCAGAAAATAATTTTTTTATGGGCTGTGTGAGAAATGTCTTGATAGAGGCATGCATTAAATGCGGACATTCGTATAGCTAACAAGCCATAATTTTTACCAATGCTTTTATTAACTCGTCGTCTCTGTTTCTCTGTCTGTCTGTTTCTCTGTCTGTTTCAAATCTTGCAATCAATTTTTGAATTGATAGATTTTTTCAAATTTTGCATACATGCTCAAAATAGAAGACAATGCAATATTCAATTATTAGTTTTACAATAAGTCAATTAATTTAGTTAATTTTAATTAATTTTAATTAATTTCGATATTTCGATATAATTAAGATATTTCGACTTTAATATAAAATAAAAGAGTAATATAAGAAAAAATTGATTGCAAAATTTGTGTTTTAATTACATATAAGAGCATTGGTTTTAAAAATTCGTTTTTAATTTACTTGTTTAAAACTTAAAACGTGGGGCGCCTTTTACTCAAACTAACCATCTGCTATTTTTCAAGCAGGGTAGAACGTTTTTTTTGAATATCAATATAAAAGGCGCGAGAATCAAGTAAAAAAGGAGCAAAGACAAAACTAATCAACAAATTTGATGATGGAAAAAAATCTGCCAGGAAACCATCTAAAAATAACAGACATTCATCAAATGATACAGATGGTGAAGAAGAAGCATTTCAACAAATGCAGAGGGACTTGGAACAGTTCGATGATGATTCATCTTATTTGGAATCTGATTCAGAAGCACCACCAAGAGTCAGTGACCTGCACGTAAATGAACATATCCTGGTAAAATTTACAGGTAGGTCTAGTCAAAGCATAGCCTTCAGTTATTAGTAAGTAGAAAAACGTAATTAAATTTTATTGCATGCTTGTTGTAATTACAGTAAACTAAAATATCACCTTCATGTATAACTAATATATATTTACATATATATGCTTTTTAGTAATTTACTGTTTATTAGAAATTCCAGTTATTTATGACAGGTAAAAAATTCCAAAAGGTCTATATCGGCAGGATTATGGAAATTGACTAATATGAGCATCAAGTCAAAACCATCTTCATGCGCCGTGTGCCGTCTAAGAATGATTTCATCTTCGTGTTTCCTGACAAAGATGAGATATGGAAGCATGATATTGATGACATCATAATGAACCTACCTGTACCCATTCGTGTTGGCAAAACTGCACGAAGCAGCAAACAGTTCAGATTTCGTGCGTGACTGGTGGTCAAGTATGGAGCAGACATAGGTCTAGACTAGACCTATTCTAACCAGTGTGTGACACTGAAGTAATTTAACAACAGCTCATATTGCAGGATTATTTTTTTATGATAGTTTATAGTCCTTTACACCAAGTGTTTTAAGACTGATTTATTATTGCAGGATTACGATGTCATTTATTTTTATAGTCTGCAGTTTTTATTCAAACTGCTGTGACAACATGGGGTAGGTTGTCACATCTTGGGGTCTACCTTTTGATCTCATTTATGACATGGTTTACTGTGTAATTAAGATTGTTTATGATTTTACCCTCATTTTATAGTAATTCAGCTAACTAATGCATGTCCTGGGTTTGTAATAATTTATGATATGACTTGCGCACATCATTAAAAGTTAGTTTTGAGACAACTAGTCCCGTCTTCGCTACTTGGCAAAAAATCTCGGCCTGTCAGACCTTGATTTCAGGTTTAGCCCGGCCCGTATGAAGACCCTAGAATTATGGCCTGGCCCAGACCGTGCAGTATTCTAATCCATAGAGCCCTACGCGGATTTTTTTAACTCGGTTCGGCTTATTTTATACGCAGAAAATTCCAGGTCTGGCTAGTTATTTAAGCCCGAACTGGCCCGTTTCATAAACACAAAAATCAAGGCCTGGTCCGATCCGTGATGAACTGGACTCGGTCAGTTTTAATGGGCACAAAACCACAAAGCTTAAAAACTAGTTTTTTGAAAAATTATGGAACACGTATCTTGTTATTTAAAAAAAAAACTTTATACTGAATTTTGATGTTTTTAGATTTCCAGTTATTTAGTTTTTAAGCAAATAATCCTTTTATCCATCCTACATTTGGAACCTGGAAGCCAAAACATAAAACAAAATGGTAAAACATGTCAGCTGTAGATAAAAAATATTATTTTGATAAGTTCGAATAGTTTAGTACTTGTTTTTGTCTTAAATAAACTTGAAGTTAATTGCTTTTTAATGCAATGTCTCAATAAGGACGTCATTGGGGGGCTGGAGTTGTTGCCTACCCCCTAAGAATCAAAAACAATTTTTTTTAAATGTAGGGTGTTTTATGAAAGTTTGTTTGAAAAATAAAAACACCTATGACTACCACATTTTCTGTCATAAAAGTACCTAAAACTACCTCCAGTTACTGGGGACGCTAAAATCTCTTTTAAAGGGTGTTTTTAGAAGCAAAAGTGTTTAGGTTTTTGTAAAAATTTTGAAAAAAGCACCTACGACCACCCCTTACCTCGGTCATCAGCTATTTTTTGAAGAAAAGTTTACAGATATGGTAGTCCTTGTACCCGGGCGCATGTGTTAGCCCTTGTACCCGGGCGCATGTGTTAGCCATTGTAACCGGGCGCATATGTTAGCCCTTGTAAATGGGTACTAAAAACTCTAGCTACGCCTCTCCCCAGTCATCAGTTTTCTTAGAGAAAAAAAATTTCATAATTTCTTAAAAATCTTAGGAAAAAGTACCTACGGCCACCTTTCTTCCTCCTTTGAAAAAGTTTTGGAAAATATTTGCATTATGTTGGATTTGGAAAAATTTTGCCCCCCCCCCATGATTTCGTTGAAATGAGACTCCTATTTTTTAGTAAGCCAAGCAGAAACTTATTAATGTTGTTGAAAGCTTTTATACGAAATATAATTACGTGTTTTGTAATGCTTCTTAACTTTAAAAAAAAGTTGTTTACTTAAGGGTGGAATTACAAAAGAAACTTCACTCAAAAACGGACTTCGAACATATTTTCTTGGAACTTTGAAATAATCATTTCAGTATTTAATTTTTAGCTGTTTCATCACTTTTCTTTAGAAATTGTGCCAGTCTAGCAAGAAATTACATTATTTTTTGTGACTAACGTTGTTTTTTACTTCAACTGTTAGAAATTTGTGTTTTGTTGACATTTAGTTTATGTCGTCATACTTCTTGCACCGACATTTTTATTACTCAAAAACTTTGAATTTAAGTTAATTGGACCTCGCTAATGTTCAACAAAACATACGATATTTTTTACCTTAAATATTTTTATACAAGTTTGCTGGTTATTTTCTCGACTGAGTCATCGTGGTGCATTATTAAGGTTTTTCAAAATTTATTCCAAAAGAATTTATTTCACAGTTGTGGCAGTCGTCATCGCAGTCATCGTCATCATCACCATTAACGTCAACATCATCGCCAGTCGCCACCATCAATATCATGATTATCATCATCTTCAACAGATGTTTTCTCTTTATGCGAGATTGTTCAAGTACGTTATACTGCTAACAACAAGTTTCTTAGTTGAAATAGACTTTGTCCTTTAAAGAAGAAATTTTTAAAATTTGTATTATAAATAAATGAAGCAAAGAAACTTTGCAAACCAACAACTTTTACAACGAGTAAGAAGATCTTTCAGCATATATTTATTATACTTTATCTACCGGAAGAGTGAGCTATATTTTAACACTTTGACAAACTTTTTATTTAAATTTAATTCTATTTTAATATTTCAGAACATGAAAGTGAAATTCACCGCGCTAAAGTTTGTTTTTTTGACATTTATGCTCCTAGGAGCAAAACCTAATGCCGGTTTCTTAATTTGGAAACCTGGAGATCAGGAGACGACTACTATTCCTATTGAAGAACATCAGGAGTCAGCAGACACGTCTTCCTTTAATGATAATGATGTAGACAACACGAAAGATGTAAATGAAATACCAACGCCAAGGTACTGGTCTCACCTAGGTCGTTATGACACGAAAGATGTAGATGAAACACCAATGTACTGGTCTCGCGTAGGTCGTTATGACACGAAAGGTATAGATGAAACACCAAGTTACTGGTCCCACCTAGGTCGTTCTAAATATTTCGACACCCAGTCTTCGAGGCGACCAAGTCAGGAGACGACTACTATTCCTATTGAAGAACATCAGGAGTCAGCAGACACGTCTTCCTTTAATGATAATGATGTAGACAACACGAAAGATGTAAATGAAATACCAACGCCAAGGTACTGGTCTAGCCTAGGTCGTTATCACACGAAAGATGTAGATGAAACAGCAATGTACTGGTCCCGCCTAGGTCGTTCTAAATATTTCGACACCCAGTCTGCGAGGCGACCAAGTCAGGAGACGACTACTATTCCTATTGAAGAACATCAGGAGTCAGTAGACACGTCTTCCTTTAATGATAATGATGTAGACAACACGAAAGATGTAAATGAAACACCAACGCCAAGGTACTGGTCCCACCTATTTCGTTATGACACGAAAAATGTGGATGAAACAACAACGCCAAGGTACAGGTCTCGCCTAGGTCGTTATGACACGAAAAATGTGGATGAAACAACAACGCCAAGGTACTGGTCTCGCCTAGGTCGTTATGACACGAAAGATGTAGATGAAACAACAACGCCAAGGTACTGGTCTCGTCTAGGTCGTTATGACACGAAAGATGTAGATGAAACACCAAGGTACTGGTCTCGCCTAGGTCGTTATGACACGAAAGATGTAGATGAAACAACAACGCCAAGGTACTGGTCTCGCCTAGGTCGTTATGACACGAAAGATGTAAATGAAACACCAACGCCAAGGTACTGGTCCCACCTATTTCGTTATGACACGAAAAATGTGGATGAAACAACAACGCCAAGGTACAGGTCTCGCCTAGGTCGTTATGACACGAAAGATGTAGATGAAACACCAAGGTACTGGTCTCGCCTAGGTCGTTATGACACGAAAGATGTAGATGAAACACCAAGGTACTGGTCTCGCCTAGGTCGTTATGACACGAAAGATGTAGATGAAACAACAACGCCAAGGTACTGGTCTCGCCTAGGTCGTTATGACACGAAAGATGTAGATGAAACACCAACGCCAAGGTACTGGTCTCGTCTAGGTCGTTATGACACGAAAGATGTAGATGAAACACCAACGCCAAGTTACTGGTCTCGCCTAGGTCGTTATGACACGAAAGATGTAGATGAAACACCAACGCCAAGGTACTGGTCTCGCCTAGGTCGTTATGACACGAAAGATGTAGATGAAACACCAACGCCAAGTTACTGGTCTCGCCTAGGTCGTTATGACACGAAAGATGTAGATGAAACACCAACGCCAAGTTACTGGTCTCGCCTAGGTCGTTATGACACGAAAGATGTAGATGAAACAGCAAGGTACTGGTCCCGCCTAGGTCGTTCTAAATATTTCGACTCCCAGCCTGCGAGGCGACCAAGTCAAAATCAACAGGAGACAATTATGAAGATTAACATTTACAATAATTTTCACGGTTATAAAGACGAGGATGAAAACGACGTCAACTTCGAACTACAAGACAAAGAGGAAGCGCCCAACCAAT
Source organism: Erpobdella octoculata (assembly GCA_963978895.1). Taxonomy (NCBI): domain Eukaryota; kingdom Metazoa; phylum Annelida; class Clitellata; order Hirudinida; family Erpobdellidae; genus Erpobdella; species Erpobdella octoculata. The sequence continues at coordinate 4,382,256 of OZ022244.1, read as the reverse complement.
CCAAAAATCTCTGTGTTGGTGAAAGTTCGAAAAACATAGAAATAAACATGATTAATAATGGACAAAAAATAAGAAAAAAAGAAATCATGCATTAGAGGTATTTGAATCAACATAAAAAATTGTCTATGTATGTATGTATGCATGTATGTATGTATGTATGTATGTATGTATGTATGTATGTATGTATGTATGTATGTATGTATGTATGCATGTATGTATGTATATGTATGTGTGTATGTATGTATGTATGTATGTATGTATGTATGTGTGTGTGTATGTGTGTATGTATGTATGTGTGTATGTATGTATGTATGTATGTATGTATGTATGTATGTATGTATGTATGTATGTGTGTATGTGTGTATGTATGTATGTATGTATGTATGTATGTATGTATGTATGTATGTATGTATGTATGTATGTATGTATGTATGTATGTATGTATGTATGTATGTATGTATGTATGTATGTATGTATGTATGTATGTATGTATGTATGTATGTATGTATGTATGTATGTATGTATGTCAACTCCGCCTTGTTTTTGCAAGCCAGTCCCAAGCCTGGAGAAAGGAGGAGGGAAAAGTTAAAAGGATCAAAGTATGCTTTTGACACAGCCGTTTCAGTCTTAAAACACTTGGTGTAAAGGACTATAAACTATTATAAAACAAGTAAATTAAAAACGAATTTTTAAAACCAATGCTCTTATATGTAATTAAAACACAAATTTTGCAATCAATTTTTTCTTATTCTACTCGTTTATTTTATGTTAAAGTCGAAATATCTTAATTATATCGAAATATCGAAATTAATTAAAATTATCTAAATTAATTGACTTATTGTAAAACTAATAATTGAATATTGCATTGTCTTCTATTTTGAGCATGTATGCAAAATTTGAAAAAATCTATCATCAGGAAGTGACTCAAAAATTGATTGCAAGATTTGAAACAGACAGAGAAACAAACAGACAGACAGAGAAACAGAGACGACGAGTTAATAAAAGCATTGGTAATAATAATAAAAATATCATCAAAAAGCATCGAATTTAAATATCTCAACTATTTTCATGAAAATTTCGTACACGCTTGAGAATCGCGGTCAGTGAGTGTGGTTCGTGTTAACTTGGTAAAATAGTCTGCCAGTCGGTTAGCGTTTTGTTGTCAAGAAAACCCTCAAGAAAACCCTCAAGAAAACTCTCAAGAAAACCCTCAAGAAAACCCTCAAGAAAACCCTCAAGAAAACCCTCAAGAAACCCCTCGATAAAATCCTCAAGAAAATTAACTAAATTAATTGACTTATTGTAAAACTAATAATTGAATATTGCATTGTCTTCTATCTTGAGCATGTATGCAAAATTTGAAAAAAATCTATCATCAGGAAGTGACTCAAAAATTGATTGCAAGATTTGAAACAGACAGAGAAACAGACAGACAGAGAAACAGAGCCGACGAGTTAATAAAAGCATTGGTAAAAATATATATGTATGTACTTGTTTACGTATGGTCTACCAGTTTTGAAAATGACTAGTTTTGTTTTTTCAGGATTTGACACTAGCTTGTTTATATCCATATAGTTCGGTTAATAAGTTAATATAAGATATTTAAAAATAAAGAATTTATCCATAAGTTATGACAATTAACTTGTTTATATTTTAGTCAATTCCATATACAAGGGAAAAAGAAAACCAATGAAACAATGGTTCAGTCAAAAAAAGAGAATCAAACTGATCACTATTTTTTTAACTTTTTTAACTTTACACCCATCACGTGAAAATAGTTTACATGAACACTAACTGTTATTTACGTATCGGAAAAGAAAACTTAAAAGTTTTTCTTCTGTTTATTCATACTTGCAGTAAAATTTAGTTTTTCTGTGCAATAAAGTTGTAATCACTCCGTATTGTGTTGTATCCAGGAGCGCCATTTTGGGTATGAAATAGGGGGAGAGGCAAGAAAATATTGTAAGTGGAGCCAATTCAATGAAAAATGCTGTGATTTAAAAAAATATTATAATTTCTGACTAACTTTATAAATGTATTAAATTTAGTTAAGCGATTACAATTTTAAAGTAAATTTAAGGGAAAATACCAATCGATATAGTTTGGTTGCTTAAATAATAAAAATAACGTTTAATAAAATTAAAATGTCCCAAGTAATAGAAAGTTTCAAGGTCGCTGAACAAACGCGTTTTTTAGTCTCTTTCTAAAGCATTCAAATGTTGTCGTGGATGTGACCTCTATTGAAAAAAAAATTAATATTCTTGGGCCAGCAACTGCAACCCTTCTATCTCTGGCGGCACGATGAGTTGAGACGACCTTTTTTGTTGTTATTTACGTTGCTTAAAATTCCTTATTTCAATTCAATTCGTTTGCTTCTATTATTTAAAACATACAATTTCTTTTTCTCACCTACAACAATTAAAAATTTTATTTGAGAAAGTTTTAGTAGTAAGTAGGCTCCCGTGCATTTTTCGTAGTTTCAAGATAAACATGTTAGACCACCCTTTTGCATCACAAGGCCTCATATCCACACGAGCATATAAAATACTTTATCAAGCTCATCCTCATAATGTGAAGATAAACATGTGTGTGTGTGCGAGTATCCATGTGGAACTTACCTGTTGGATATTGCGAAAACGTGTTGAAGCTCACCTGTTGGTTATTGGGTAGATTCAAAGAGAAAGCGTTGGTGTTATTTGATAATTCTATAAATACAATTATGTGGCCGAGATGTTTAAAAAACACAGACACCAAAACCTAGTTTTTATATAATTAACAACACTGGGACAATGTGGCAAATGAGTTCAGTACTTTGTTATTTATTATTCACTTTGTTATTCCAAAACCTTTCTTCACAAGAGAAAATCAGAAAAATAATCAGTTTTATATGCACATATATAGCAGAATCCTTTTTTAATACTAAAAAAATCAGCAGATTTTCTTAAACTTTCTTTATAACGAATAAAATTTATACTGTCTACAATTTTTTCTTAAATTTAGTTGTATGTATACAAGTCTGAAGTCTCTACTCAAAGCATATGACTAATCTCTTATTACCATTTCACTCTCTAAAGAACCAACAGAAAATATACAAACAAAAGAAACAACACATGAATAAATAAAAAGAAATATTTTTAAAAATAATTAAAAAACAACAAAAATAAAAAATTGATTAAGTTGTAGGTCTTCACTTCACAGACAAACAAAAATACATGACTAACATCAGCCAATCAAAGCCAATGAATTTCAATGAATTTATTCAATCTTAAACCTCTTCTGTTCAATTTCACCAGCTCCATCGCATTTTCGCTTTTCCGTTTGAGAAGAATTCAAACTTTCTTCACTTCCACAAACATTGACGTCAATTTCTTCTTCAACAGCACTTTCGTCGATTTCGAGTTTGCCATCTTCTTCTTCTTCTTCAAGGTTTAATACTTTCCTCAATCGACCAAGTGACACCATCTTTACAAAGATCTAAATTTATAAATAAACAAAATTTTTTTAATTAAACAGCAGAATCATCTCTTCTCACATCAAATGCAAGAAATTCAGCAAACAGTATGTGGGAGGGGGGATCAGCAGCACTCAACTAAATTATAAACGGGTGAAGATTTGTTCACACTCGAGTCAGTCTAATAGATTGATTACGAATAGAAAAAAAAACATTAAAACCATAACAACTTAATAGGCAACTACAATTATACTTCAATTACTTAATTCAATTTGATTATTTGTGGTATAATGTCGGATGACTTTTTTAAAATAATTTTCTTATTATTATTATTCTATATTATCAAAAGCTTTCGAAAATATTTAAAAAAACCTTTGCAGTTTTAGTTACTTCTTCTCTCTGCTCTTTGGCCAGATAGTTGAATCTGCCAAGTAGCTCCTGGTCTTCAGTCTTTCCGCTTGATTCTAAAACACATTATTAATAATTATTATACAAATGAAAAGCAGTAAACATTAATAACCAATAATACAGCAGCGATTATTTACATGAGCATTCTTTGCTAACTTAATTTAATTAAATAAATCAAAAGCTTTTTGAAACAATTTATCTTCTTCTTCAAGGTTTAAAAATTTATTTTTACAGAATTAATTATTTTTACTTTTCTAAAATGGTAATAAAAATTATGATATTAAAAAAAATGAAAACTGTTATTTCTGATGGGTTACCACTAGTTTATTATGGTATAAGCTTAAGATTAACTATAACTCCGCCTCGCTTATTGCGAGCCAGTCCCAAGCCTGGAGAAAGGAGGAGGGAAAAGTAAAAAGGATCAAATTCTGATCCACGACAGGAAGTACTTAAGTGCTTCCTACATACAGCCATTAGAGTCTTAAAACACATGGTGTAAAGGACTATAAACTATTATAAAAAAAAAAAAAAAAAAAAAAAAAAAGATTAACTATAACAGCCTCTATTATTCAAATAAACACTTAAATATATCTTAATAATACCTTCACTCTGCTTAGCAACATCATCATTGGTGTTACATTGTGAGGAGCCAGAATCTTCTTCTGTACTTCCTGCTCCTGCGACGTTGCCATCTGTTGCAACCAGCAGGAAGCCTGATGCCAACTTTTCCACCACTTTTTTAAAAATGACTCCGGAATTTTTCGAGCCATCTTCACCTCGAATGATCTTCTCCACCAGGTATTCCATTGACTGCAAAATATAAAAATTTCTCTTAAATTTTTCTATAAAAAATGTAAAATAACTTAAACTTCAGTCGCTTTAGTTATTGTTACCAGTTCTGACATAACCAAAATTAATGCTCCAAGCTGAGCCTATCTCATTATAATAATTATAATTATCATCAGGCAATCATGACATCATAAAAAATAGCATCATCATCACCACCACCAGTCTATGTATCATAAATAACAGTTGTTTCACCTCATTTGTTAGGCTACTCCAGCCCTTGACCTCTCTCAGTAGACTCTTGAAAACTCTCACAACCAATAGACAAGAGGGCAGTGGAATTGCCATTTTCTATAAATAGAAATGGAAGAAAATTGTCAATCTGAACAGGATTTTATATGTTTATATATATATATATATATATATATATAACAACTTACCTGGAACCAGCGAGTCTGTTCCAGAGAAGAAAGAAGTCTCGTACAGGTGTTAAGATCCAGGTGATCATCGGTCATTGTATCAGTGTTAGCTGTACAAATTAAAATGTCATTTTAAAAGGTATGATAATATAATAATTTGAATTTGATGGTACTTTTAATCAACCAATTTATCAACTTAAACAACCAATTTATCAATTCAATCAACCAATTCATTAATTCATACAACCAATTCATCAATTCACACAACCAATTTATAAATTCAATCAACCAATTCATCAATTCACACGACCAAATCATCAATTTAATTATCAAATTAATGAAACAAATTTACAAACCATTTTCAACTGCACGCGAGGTGACATGAATGTTGCACGTGATTTCAGGTTGGGCACATCTCCACACGATGATTGAATTCTCTTCTTCCGATAAATTTATCTTATATTCATTCTCTTTGCCATTCTTCTGTACAAAATAAACAAAAAAAGAATTGATAGAAAAAACATTCCAAATTTTATTCAAATTTGTCCAACCTATTCTGCTTCTGTGTCAATTATAAATAGAAAGATCATCATCATCATTATCAGCACCATAATTACCATTATCAACACCATCATTATCATTATCAACACCATCATTATCATTACGATTATTATCGTTCCCTCACCTCAACTAGTACTTCAATTTCCTTCAAAATAGTTCGAACCAGCTGCTTGGTTGGCCAATCACGCGTCAGGACTAGGAGGTCAGATATCAAACAGCTGTGAAGCAGAAGACCTTTAGCTAAGCTGCCAATCCTTGTAACTTCTTTGATCACCCTGTGCTGAAGTCTTTGAATTGGTGTCATTTCCTCTTGACTGTTGCAGTAAAAATAATTGTATTAAAGGTACAATGATTACTTTATAATATACTTCATCATATACATATGCACAAATGATATTTATATAAACATACTACATAATCTACAACAATTAGACAATATATCTACTTTCACATTCAACCAGTCATAACATTTTCATTTTCTAATTAAACTGACTATATCTATCATATCTAGCTATTATTTAAACTAATATCATGGTTACCTTTATTATATAGACTATATATGCCAAACACCACCCTCAACAATTACTATTGAAATCATTATAACTAGTGATAATCCTCTAAATAAGATTGCAGCAACACTTAACAGCGTCACTCCAGTTCAAAAATACAAAAAGCAAATTATGTGTGCTGACTATATTACCAAATCTAACACTATTAAGCCTATTACTATGCAAACTAAACACCGAAGTATGAACTACACATATAAATTAGATTCAGAAATGCTTAAAAAAACATCAAAATTCTAATGAATTCAGAGATCATTATAGTTGGTTATCTGAAATAGATATAGGTGGCATCATACCTGTCCAATAAGGTGATCATCATCGTTTTCAACCACCTGTCACAATCACCAGTAATCTTCTGCACGGCTTTGAACTGTGATTGTTTAACCAATTGAATTAGTTTATAAAATTCTACTAACGAGACGTACAAGAACTACCGACCCCATGAACAGTCTTAACCCCATGAACTGTCTCAACAGGAAGGTCTCCCACCCATGTCAGAAAACCGACAGTGATTTAAAAGTTGACAGATGATGGTAGAAAATTCCATAGAAAAGTGGTGACAGAAGATGTAGAAAATTCCATAGAAAATATTATAATAAGAGAAAACGAGTATGAAATGAGTATTCTATAAATAGAAGAACATTCTTTAAGCAAATTCATAGAAGTTAATTATTTATAATATAAACTATTATTTAAAAGATTACAGTTATTTCATGATCACTATTTGATGCAATTTAATTGAGCTGCAATAATAATCCTGATGAAAATAAACTTAATTAGAATAACAACTTAATAAAATAACAAATACATAGACACATGATCAAAAACAGTTATTTATAACTGAGTTTTAAATAGAACAATGCAAGCATGGAAATATAGAAGATGTAAACCAGGGTTGTTAACAATATCTAAAATTTGCATTGACATTAACAATTCTGATAAGGACATGAAAAAAGTATTGACTATTACGATATCAATACTCAACAAGAAAAGTATTACAGATGATATGCCAATAGTGTATTGGTATTTGGCAAATATCTATCTGAACATCCTTAATGTAAACCAATGACGATGATGAAGATGATAATAATGGTACTGATGAAGATAATGGTAATGATGATGATAATGATGGTGATAATGATGATAAAAATTACCAAAAACCGATTCATCTATGTGACAAACAGAAAAAAAAGACTCACATCATCACCAGTTGGATATATAGCTGAGTGTTTTTCCTTCAAGCATTTATCTTCATCAGTTTCTTCTTCTCTTTTAACATCATCTCCAAATTTTCTGGGTTCCAAGTCTTGGATTCTTCGTGATGACACATCCACTCCAAAAGTTTTGGGGTGATCAGCCCCAAAAGTGGGAGGAGGTCTCGGTCCCCTGTAATTGCCTCGGGATGGTACCTGTTGCCCAAAGTCACTTCCCATGTCAAATGGCCTTGAAGGTCCTCTGAGAGCTGACAGGAAATTTCCCATGAAAGGTTCAACCCATTGTGCTCCAAAGTTATTATTTGAACCGACAGGATCTTGACCAAAAAGTGGTCCTTCATTAGCCATTCTTTCCTAGAATGAAATGAAAATAAATATGAAAGGAAAACAAATTCATTTTTGAAATAATTCCGATCGAATTATTTCTACTAGAGGTGCACCAACTATCGGCTTGTTATTGGTATTGGCCGTTTTATAATCGGCACTGGCCGATTAGTATTATTTTTATTCTTGCAATATGCAGAGAATATACTTACAGTAAATACAAGTTAATAAATCGATTTGTTTTACACATTTTAAATAAAATAAACCAATAAATAAGTAACAAACCCCCCCTTGCCTCTCCAAAAGAATTACAAAAAAAACTACCAGCATAATGAACAAACACGTACGCACACACACAAAACACAACACGTTGACACCAACCTCATAGAGGGATTTGTGTCGTTGGTTTCTCACATGCCTTCTCCTCATTTCAGCATTCGGGATGTTACACCGACACAAGTTGCACACTACACGCACTATCTCACCGAATCTGTTTCTAAATTCTTCAATGAACTCCACTCCTTCAAAAGACATCATAATCACAATCATCCTCATCATATTCATCATCATCATCATCACATCCTCCTCCTCATCATCATCATCATCCTTCATCATCCTCATCATCATCATATTCCCCACCATCATCACATCAACTTACCGACAGGTTGATTCGGCTCAAAATCTGTGAGATAAAAATAATTAAAAATCTTAAAATTCATTCTGACAACAGCAATGCTTGGTCTACAAAAATACAAATATAAATTTTATTTAATTTTACACAGAATATAATTTTATGAATACCTCTATTTCTGCCATGGTCAACTCCAAACTCTGAAATTATACAATTATAAATAAACAAAAACCAGCAAGATCATCATCATTACTTTATTTCAAACTCATTATCATCACATAACATCCACCACCATGATAACCTTCATCGCCATTAACTCACCTTGAGGTAGTGGCATAGCAGGATTGGTATCAAATACAGTCCTTTTGTTCTCATTTTTTGATCGAAGAATCTTAAAATATCACAAAATATCATCACGTAATGCTACTGCAATCAAAGACAATGTTTAAGAACCAACATTATCAATAAATGGTTGAGAGAAGATGGCCATAGACGGCATAGACCATCCCCCCCCGTATCCAACCTATTCGCTTCCTCATAAAATCCAAACTCTTACCCTTTGATGCTCTTCACTTTTAATATGCTGGGCATACACATCCGCTCCAGGACATGTGATGTTACAAAGCTGACATGTGATCTCCTTTCTTGGACCCGAAGAAGAAGATGGCAGCGTAGCAGAGGGTGTTGACTGTGGTGTTTGAATGGGATGCTGTGGGGGACGAACAGTAGGTGGTTTTGGCTTCTTTAGCTCTATTTCTCTTTGAAGCTTGTGGTCAGAGCTACCCAAATGACTAGTAAAAGCCTAGAAGAAAGTGAACAATTATATGTTTGCACTTGATATTTATCAAATTAATACAGAAAAAAATCTAACCTAAATCTGATCACGTGACATATAAGCAAAGGTACAAAACAATTAAAAAGCAGAGAACAATGAGAACTACAAAATGGAAAAGATAAAACCACCTACCAGAGAATTAGCATAGCTGACATCACAAGTGGAACAGTAAAACTTGGTGTTCTTCATCTGCCCATCCCTGCCAACAACAGCTGATCTGGAAGTTGACACATTCGAGGGAGGTGAACGTCCGAAACTTTCACCTGACCACATTCTCTCATAGTCACCAACAACTCTCTTCAATCCACCACCAGCAACATCACTACCTCCACCCCATTTTTTTCCGGGCTGATCCACCCCAAACAGCATTCCTCCGTCTTGATCTCTCCTCTTCCCGACGCTATCGTCTCCGAAAAAGACCGCCACCCCGTCCACCACTGATGCCCCCAAATTACCCGCTTGTGCGAGGCTTTGCTGCTGTAGCTGAAGCTGTATCTGCTGAGCCAGTTGTTGCTCAAAGGCTTGCTGAAACTGCTGTTGGAATTCCTCCAGCTGCTTGCGCTGCTGTTCGTCCGAAAAGTCGATGCCAAACAACTGCTGCTGGTTTCCAGGGGCAGTATAGCAATTGCTGCCAGCTCCTTGATCATTTGTCAGTAGCTGTTGTTGTTGATATTGAGAATAGAATGATGCCGAAGATGAAGCATCTTGTGTATTGTTAGCGGTGTTGTATGCATCTGTGAATCAGTTAATAAAATAATGTTATAGTGATTATTTTTATGTCAGTTCACATTTACAGAAGTATGACACTGATATCACAGTGAGACGAGTGAGATACCAAAATGTAAAAAATAAGACAAATTTAACTTTGGATGGTTAACAAAAACACTGATCAAATATTACTTTATAATTATTTCAACAACATTTTTAGGCTAACGCATAAATTAAAGAAAGATTATATAAATATATTGAAGTATCACATGGGAAGATTATATAAATGTAGCAAAAAATACTGGTATACTTCAAAAATATCATGGTATGTTCCTGCACATGCACTTTTGTTAGTATACCACTCTCTGATCTATCCGTATTAAATAAATTGTAATTTCGTGTGGGGTATCCATGTATATATCAAAATGACCGTCTGTTTGTCTTCTATACAAATCAAAAACCGCTGAACCAATTTTAACGAAATTTGGCATGGAGGTGAATCTCAAAAAGTAGAAAAAGATAGGGTAGTTTTTCATTGTTTTAAATTGTTTATGACAAAAAAACTCCAGGCTAAAAGTGCCTATGTACGAACATTAAAGGTTATAGCGTAAAAAAATTCAAATTTAGTTTACGTAACAAAGTTTGAAGGAGAGCGAGCAGGGCACGAGAGAAAGAGAAAAACCTCTGAAAACCTCGGGCAATGCCGGGTAACCCCGCTAGTAAATTATAAATTGTCTCTTGTCATTGAATGTTTTAAAGAATCGGGTTCGTCGAATAATCTTTTATCTTACATACATGGTTCTCGCTGAACCTATTCGTTTTCAATCAATATTATTCATGAATAAATTTTATCGTAATTTGCTACCCTTGGGATTTTCAATTTTTTTTCATCATGGCTCTTCCACACATACTTATAATACTAGATTTGTCTGACTATAAATCCATTAAAATTCAATCTAGTCTCTTGGTTTCATGGCCTACGTTTAATACCACTTGATCTTTTAACAGTTACCATTGTAACTTTTGAGAAACAAATCAAGCAATTGATTATAAACAAGCAATTGTCTCAATTCTTACCATTGCAATGATTTTCGAAACGAGGATATTTGAATTAGCAGAACTCTGTCCCTTTCAAATGTGCTAAATTACTTAAGTACTACCCGGTTGTTATATAGTTTGATGTCTTTTAGATATTTTATATTTTACTGTCTTGAAATAAACTTAAAAAAACTCTGCAAGATTACATTTTTTTCATATATAGACTTTTCAAATACAACAAATTTGTATGTAATAATTCATATCTTTTGTTATTAATATATGTTTAATAAACAATACAAACAAATTACTAGAATAAAAATTAATAACTAAATAGAGAAATAAATGTATCACAATCACCTAGAGCTGCCTGGTTATAAGCCTGCTGTTGAGCATCAGTTCCATAATTCTGAAGATGAGCAGAATATTCATAACCGAACGAAGGTTGATCGGATGAGCCCATCTTGAAAAAATGAACATTCAGCAAGATTAAACATTTTAAATTACATCTCATAATACTCGAAAAAAGCATTATTGGCATCTAGCTTCAAGCTAATAGATGTCAATGACAACAATTGAAAAAGAAAAACTGACAAAAATCGAATTCTTTTTCTTAGAAATTTTTCTTGGTCTTATTACGAGAAACATTACAAGAAATTTTTACAAATAAACTTTATATTTGAAATGAAACATGAACAATAACACACCTGATAGTTCTGAGAATATGATTTATCGATGGAAGAATAGAAAGCTGGTTGTGCTGCGGATGTATATTCGGACATGCTGTTGCTGCCCGCAAATCCACTACTGCCCATTGTTTGCTGACTATTATTGAGAATAAATAAATATAATACATTTAAAAATTGCACACAAACATGTATTATTTAAAAAAAAATTTTTATCTATTCAGATATAGAACAAGAATGCCAGAGTATTTGCCAAAAATGATAACTGAGCAGCTCCAGGAAGTTAGCAACGCTTCGGGCAACGATTTTCGACAATTATTATTTGTCACTAGGAAAGTGTAAAATGTAATTAGATATTTGAATTCTACGTTAAATTTGCTATAAGAATACATTTGTTTGAAGGGGTGGATAATTTTATTATTTTTTTGATTAATTTGTTTCTGATTGGATGTGTCGGTAACATATTTGTAAGGTCAAGTCGTGGAAGGCATTTTTCACAAAGTGTCAATAAATATTTTAAAATAATTTTTGCACTGTTCAATCAAGCTTATATTTCTCTATAAGAATTCCATTAGCAGTTTGAGCGGAAATGTAAATTGAATTTTTAATTAATATATTTTCGTGTTAGCTTTGATCGATTGAAAGCGGAAGCATTACTGTAAATGACGTTTATTATTATTTGTCACTACGAAAGTGTAAAATGTAATTAGATATTTGAATTCTACGTTAAATTTGCTATAAGAATACATTTGTTTGAAGGGGCGGATAATTTTATTTTATTTTTTTATTAATTTGTTTCTGATTGGCTGTGTCGGTAACATATTTGTAAGGTCAAGTCGTGGAAGGCATTTTTCATAAAGTGTCAATGAATATTTCAAAATATGTTTTCGCACTGTTCAATCAAGCTGATATTTCTCTACAAGAAAACATTTGTTTGAAAGGGCGGACAATTTTAGTTTATTTTTTATTCAATTAATTTGTGGCGATTTGGAGTGAAAATAGACATCGTTTCCCGCTTCGTTGCTAACTTCATTCACCTTATATGAGCTATAGAAAACCCTTCTAGTAAACTTTCATGTAATCTTTATCCATTTTATCATCTGACTGACATTTTCTCAATTTTTACTTCTCCCCAAGCCCAAAATCTCCATGTGATCAGAACTGGCAAAACAAAACACAACATCCAATTTGTACAGCAAACAAAAACGCTTACCTCATTTGAGCAGATGAATAATCCACGCTAAGATTTCTTTGAAAGTAGTCTCTATGCAAGTCATAGCCTGCCATATTAATTTTAGAAAATTTCAACAGAAATCGAACGCAACCGTACAAGTTAAAATGGCGTAAAATAAATAACAAGTGATATAAAATTAATTTGAGATTAATTAAATTTTTCTTAAAAAACTTTTTTGTTATATAAATTTATTTCAATATTAAAAAATAATTTTAACGGTTTTATCTATATATATATATATCTGTATATATATAAAAATCTCGTGTCATAGTGTTTGAAGTTGAACTCCTCCGAAACGGCTGAACCGATTTTTATGAAATTTTTTGTGTACATTTGGTATGTCTGAGGAAAGGTCCTAGGCTATTTAGAATATTTTTTTAAATTATTTTAAAAAGTTATTTTGGAAAAACAATGAGGTGCAATTATGTTCTTTTAATAGGAAAATGCAACAGATAGAGAGACTTATATATATATATATATATATATATATATATATATATATATATATATATATATATATATATATATATATATATATATATATATATATATATATATATATATATATATATATATATATATATATATATATATATATATATATATATATATATACATATAATACATATTTATATATATATTTACATATTTATATATATATACACATATAATACATATTTATATGTATATTTACATATTTATATATATATGCATATATATATATATATACATATATAGTTATATATATACATACTAGCGGAGTACCCGGCGTAGCCCGGGGTTTTTAGAGGTTTTATCGTTTTTCTCTTTTGCTCCCGTTTCCTTCACCGCTTGCTTTCCCGCTCCCGGCTGCTTTCCCGTTCCCGGTCGTTTCCCGCTCCCGGTCGCTTTCCTGCTCACGGCCGCTTACCCGCTCCCGGTCGCTTTCCCGGTCGCTTTCCCGGTCTTGGTCGCTTTCCCGGTCTTGGTCGCTTTCCCGCTCTCGGTCGCTTTCCCGCTCTCGGTCGTTTTCCCGCTCCAGGTCGCTTTTACGTTTTCCTGTTCCAGCTTGCTCTCATCTCCTGGTCATTTTCCCTTTCGCTTTTTTTTGATTTCGGTTGCTTTTCCGCTCACACTTTAGTAAGATAATCAGGCGGTGGTTTGTGTCAAGTTTGACAAAAATTTGTTAAAACGTTGGTGTTTTATGGACAAAAAACGTTTTAGTCAGCGGTCGCTTGGGGATATATATATATATATATATATATGGGGATATATATATATATATATATATATATATATATATATATATATATATATATATATATATATATATATATATATATATATATATATATATATATATATATATATATATATATATATATATATATATATATATATATATATATATATATATATATATATATATATATATTCTTAACTTATCGATATTAGGATGCTAGGGTGCAGTTTGTAGTTTATATATATATATATATATATATATATATATATATATATATATATATATATATATATATATATATATATATATATATATATATATATATATATATATATATATATATATATATATATATATATATATATATATATATATATATATATATATATATATATATATATATATATATATATATATATATATATATATATATATATATATATATATATATATATATATATATATAGTTTGATCAATGATTTACAGTTATACTGTTTCCTATAAAAGAGTATCTGAAATTGAAAATGATCGAAGCCAGCATTTTGAATGGCAAGTTCCGAGGCGTAAGTGTTTTGCTGCCACGTATCCCAATGATTTCCACAGAAGTGCATATTGAATTCAAGTGAATTCAATTTACAATAATAATGGCATTCGCAATGACAATTAATAAGTCTGAAGGTCAATCGATGTCTGTTTGTGGCTTAGATTTGGGCACGCCATGTTTTTCTCACGGACAATTATACGTGGCATGTTCTCGCGTGGTCAAACCATCCAGTTTGTTTGTGTTAGCTAAAGATGGACTGAAAAACAAGTAAAGATAACAAATAAATTAAAAAAAATGAATTTTTTTGCCTCTAAGTAAATTACAAGTTTAGATTAGTAAACGTTATGGCAAACTCGGACTTTAGATGCAGAATATTGATCACCAGAGTTTTGTGGCCGGTTGTCAAACGAATTAATTCCTGCGATCTAGCGACTGTAATAAACAGTTAAAGCCTAATTTATGTCGGAAACATTGAATTCATGTATGGTCATCTAGAATAAAGTTTTCCTGAAAGTTTTAGAGCTCTAGGTGGTCGAAAAGTGGGTGGATTTTTGTTTATAAGATTTGATCACCACAGACAAACAGAGAGAATGTAAAGTTAAATAAAAGCATTCAAAAAACATTGTACACTCAATTGCTTTTCGAGATTGATTTTTAAATTGACATAATTTGTACATTAAACTTTTAATAAAAATAAACCAAAATAATTTATAAAGCAAAACAACGTTTGATGGGTCAGCTAGTATCTATATAAATATAAAAACTACTGTTTGTCTTGTATGGACCAAACTGCTGGACCAGCTTCAACGAAATTTGGCATGGAGATATAACTAAAAAATTAGAAGGTTTTAATTTTTATGACCAAAAAACGCTTCAAATTGCCTATGCACAAATATCAGAGTTTATTGGGCAATAAAATTTTATTTTAGTTTCCGTAACAACGTTTAGACGTTTCAAGAAATTGTTATTTTTGTTTTATGGGCTAAAGAAAGTTAGGAGAGAGTGGAGAAAAAAAGCCTGAGGCGGAACGGGAGAACGAGCGGAAATATGAGAACGAGCGAGAAAGGAAAAGCAAGCGCGATAGCGAAAAGGAAACAGGAAATCGAATGGGAGCAAAAAAACAAGCAGGAAAGGAACAATAAGCAAATTTTTAAAAACTCCGGGCATTGCCGGATAACCCCGCTAGTTAAAATATAAACAGCCCTTGTGTGCTATTTATTGGGATAATGTTTTTACAAAACGATTTCACTATTAAATGGCGTTTCTTTTACATCATTTCTTAAAAGTAGGTTAGTTTTTTTTATATCACAACTATTTCTTTAAATTTACAAACATGAAAGAGGTGTAGGAAGAAGTTAACATTTAGCGTAGCTGATGATTGTGGTGTAGAGCAGATTCCTGATAACCGTTGCTGTACTTGAAAACTCATCATTTGATTTAGTAAAGATATAGTCGGTGATTGATTGATTAAATAATTAACCGAATATCTTTTTGACTAACTGATTGAAATACTTAATATTTTTCTAAGAAATTAACCAGACCCAAGCTTGGATAAAGCTTACGGGGAAAAAACCAACTATAATACTTATGGTAGTTCTGACGGGTTGATTGAATGAAGTAGAAGCCAAAAAATTTAAAGACAATTAAATTGACTGATTGAATAGTTGACTAACTAAGTGACCTACTGCCTTTTTAAACTAATACATTATAAAATACTTAAAAATACAATAATCTGAAAAAATGAAAACGTTGTTTTAAATATTTTTTAAAGTATTTTTTGAATTTTATGAAAGCATGTTTTAATTTTTTTACATTATAACAGTCTTCACTATAGATTTATAACAATAACTTAAATAATTTTTTAAAATATGAAATTATTTAGTTTTGGAATAATCATCCCACATTTTAAAACCAAACAAAACAATAAATACATTTTTTAATTGTTCATTACTTTATCAAAACTAACAATGATTTTATTATAAAATTTGAAATAAATTCAGATAACTTTCAACTTCATTGTTTAGTCACAAGCGCTACACATCATCTGTTATAATATGATTTACAGCAAGTTAACCCTAACAGTTTTGTTTTTCAAAATTCCTTTTTATTCGTATTATTTATGTTTGTAACTAACTAAGTAAATTTAATTGAATATTATTTGTTTCAGCTTAATAACGACATGGTGAGTTTTTTGTCATCGTGCAACAAACTTGCAATATATTTCCGGTAACAGAGCTACAGGTATAGGAACAAGATAATCATCCATTGCAAAAATCGGTATAACACGTGCAAACCGTAGAACTAACACCAGTGTACAAGTTTTGTTCACAGCCGGTAGGATCGGTTGTATTAGAGCAGAATCTCGATGTTACGTTTAACCCTGTAGAAACGTCGAAACAAAAAAGTTATTGTAGTAAACTTTAATTAAATTAATAAATACTTATTCATTGCAAATGTATATTTTATTTTTAAGTAGTTTAATTTCATTTTAAACTAGCAGTTTCCCGTCGCGGCTTTGCTCGCGTAAGCTTGGAGAAATCCAAACCATGTCTTGTGGAGATTTGAGAGGGTCAAGTTTATAAAAGTGTACTCCACGCTTGCAAAGTCTTTAATGAAGCAACATATGAGGGCATTGCTAGATTGGTCAAACGTTTTAGGAAAACCAAGTTTTTTCATTAAGTTGCACTTTATTTTAGAATGGTTTTGTAATGTATTAAAAATAATTAATTTCCTTGAGCAAGAAGCTAACTCGCATGTGATCACGTTAGCTCAGCGTTTCATCCTTCAGTGGTCGAGAAATGAGTACCAACTTCGGTTGGGGTTAAAGACTTTGTGCGCTTGTGGAGCTAGTGAGTAGAATGCGGAGATTCCAGCTGCGCCATAAACACCGCATACGCCGTAACTCCTACAAGCTGTCAGCATTTTAAAAAGGCCACTGGTCTGTTCTGTATGTGGCACTCTGGTCTGTTCTGTTTGTGGCACTTAAAAATGATTGTACTTTAATTTTTAGAATTCCTCATATTAACTTCAACACAGGTCTTACATGTTGGCAAACCTTGGAAGGAATAATTAACTAACTTCCCGTCATCCAATAAAGCTAAAACTAAAAATATAGGCTTGCTCCTCATGATAATACATTTTTTAAAGTTTGAAAAATATTTTGAAACTTTATTTAAATGTAATAATTATTTATGTTTTAAAACAAAAACAAATGAAATACAATTAACTTAATGTTTACATATATAAATTTCCAAAAATCTTTTATTTACAGAAATTTTTTACAATAAATGAAATGCCGGCAAATTCAGAAACATAAGAAATTTTCTCAAAAAAAACCCGGTTTTCACGGCTTACTTGTTTTAACTCTTTTAATCTTGTTTGTTTCAAACAGTTTTGTCACCTCAAAATTACTCGAGCAGGGCGATGGATGCAAAGAACCTTCATTTACACTCGCGGCTTTTACCGCAGTCTGTGGACGACATAGTCAGATACTATAACAGCTAGACTGAGTTTTTGCCAGTTCTTGTGGAACAGACGTGATCTTTCAAGTCTGCGTAGTAGATTAGAAAACCACGCAAAAGCATTTTTTACAAATTTTTTCACAATTTTTTTCACAAATGATTGTCGATTCAGCTAGCCTCCAATCAGTTATACTGACGGCCCCACCCAATCGAATCAACTACTGCACAACACATTCCATTTTAGGCTTTTTTTAAGATAATATTAAAGTCCACACAAAATTTTCTGATTTTTTACAGGTAGGTAAACAGACTCTTCTATAAACCTCATTCTAACTGTGAGTTTTTCGTCTGGGCTAGTTGCTTACAAAAGGACTACCCCAACAGCTGTATTACAAGCACTGTTGTTATCATAAATCCAGTACTTAATTTTCGTGACAGCATCTCATCAGCTTCATCAAGCGTGACCTGCTTGGTGTTGGTGTGCTCCGTGTTCAAAGCTTTTCTTCAATTCAAGCCAAAAATTTGCCTGGGAGCACCAACACGAAAATAGCTCTATACAAATAAATATTGATTAATTGATTAAGTTTTCAAAGCGAGTTCGATCCGATCATCTAATATGGTGTTACTAGTGACACTATCTGTTTTGTCAACGGTCCTTATGCTTAAATTTTCAATCGAAGTGTTTACCAGTTTAAATATAAATAATTTATTTTCACTCTTATTTCATTCGTCCACAACTATTATTAAGTGATCAGTTTTTTATGTTTTTAGTTGTAAAATGTAAACTGTACAAGTACTAAACTATTTTTAAATTGAAAATATTTATGAAATAAAAGAGGGCTAAGCATTTTAATTCGTTAGCCATAAATGCGCTCAAGTCTTTCAATATGAAATGCAGACTTTTAAAAAATGTTTAATACTTCATAGTTTTTTAAACCAGGTATTTTGAAACTGTTATAGCAGTAGGTTGAAAATACTCAAGTACTTCCTGTCGTGGATCTTAAGTGATCCTGTTTTCCCTCCTCCTTTATTCAGGCTGAAAATGCAAACATCACTGATAAAACATTAAGTATTAGAAAACATAAGTAAGAAAACACCAGTCTACTAACCCGACGGGCGGCTCCTAATTATTTTACAGTTTCTAGATCCTTCACATGTTGTGACATCTGTTTTGCCTTCATATACAGGATCGAGACAGTTGTCATTAAACTGATGACACCGATAACATTTAACTGTTCCAGATAAATTTACTGTTAGAACCAGTATAGCAAGCAGGAGAATAATACCCAATGAGTTTTTTTTCATTTCTCTTGTTTTTGACGATGTTACTTACTATGTACTATAAGTAACTTCAGTAACAGAATGACCGCGTTATTTGATCTCAAATACAAACATTAAGTTTTTATATGCAATCCAAATATGGTTTTGCTTAATTTAAAAGCGTTAATCGTTAAACAAATTTATTCATTATGTGTTTATATATTAATGAACAACGTACCTAGTCAATATGATAATTGGCCATTGCACTGTTGGCGCACTTCTAGTTTTAAAGTATAATTTTTTTATTGAACGAAAATGAAATCGACTAATTAATTTAAACAGTAAAAAGTGGTGTAACTAAATTTGCAATGCCGGCATGTTTAGGGGTATATATCAAAGCCCTACACAGTTCTAGCCGACTTAAATAAAATTATCAGAACAGACTGAACTAAGATTTGATTGCTTATTATAATGCTTATATTTATTCAAATAAATCAGAATTTCAATATAAACTAAAAATAAGTAAAAAACCATCATAAAAATTTACTCCAGTTAGAGAAACATATAAAATGAAAGTGCTTTTACATTTTGTCAAATTATTTAAGAGATATTGAATAACACCGAAAAAAAGTATTTCTTTCTTTTTAGTGCAGTTAGAAGTACAGGTGTATATAAGAAACTAGCAGTGCCCGTAGCGGCTTCGCTCGCATGAAATTAGAGAGTTTGAATCGTGCATCCATAGTAGAGATCATTTTTTTAGGTCTCGGCTCGGCCCGTCGACAAATTAGCCCAGCCCGTTTTAAAAACCCAAACTCCTGGCCCGGCACAGGCCGTCTGAATGAGGCCCGGCCCATTTTTACAGGCCTAGAAGTTCTATATACTTGATGAAAAACTTCGGCCCGTCCCACCTTGACCTCAGGTTTGGCCCGGCCAAACTGAAGACCCTAAAATCACTAAAATATCTATATACTTGGTGAAAAACCTCGGCCCGTCCCACTTTGATTTAAGGTTTGGCCTGGCCCGTGTGAAGACTCTAAAATAACGGCTTGGCCCGGCCGATGATAAACTGGACTTTTAACCGGCACAAAACTTCAAAATACTAATTTTTACATTTGTAGCACTTACAGTTTGTGAGTAGCAGTTATTTTGAAATCAAATAACCCTTATTTCCACCGCACATTTGAGGTCCTGGAAACCAAATTTTCAAAAAATGCTAAAACACGTATTTCATTATTTTTGGAGTAGAAACTAAATACTAATTTTTACTTCTGTAGCATTAACAGTTTTTGAGTAGCAGCTACTTTAAAAACCAAATAACCCAAAAAATGATGAAACACGTATTAATTTTTACATCTGTGGCAATTACAGTTGTTGAGTAGCAGTTACTTTAAAAACCAAATAACCCTATTTTCCACCCCACATTTGAAGTCCTGGAAA
Organism: Erpobdella octoculata; assembly: GCA_963978895.1. NCBI lineage: Eukaryota > Metazoa > Annelida > Clitellata > Hirudinida > Erpobdellidae > Erpobdella > Erpobdella octoculata. Next base: position 4,361,474 of record OZ022244.1, on the reverse strand, counting down.
CCAAATTTTCAAAAAATTGTGAAACCCGTATATCATTATTTTTAGAGTAGAAACTAAATACTAATTTTACTTTTGTAGCATTTACAGTTTTTGAGTAGCAGTTACTTTAAAAACCAAGTAACCCTATTTCCACCCTATATTTGAAATCCTGGAAACCAAATTTTTAAAAAATGGTAAAACACGTATATCATTATTTCTGGAGTAGAAACCAAATACTAATTTTTACTCCTGTAGCATCTAGAAACTAAATACTAATTTTTACTTTTGTAGCATTAACAGTTTTTGAGTAGAAGCTACTTTAAAAACCAAATAACCCAATTTTCCAACCCACATTTGAGGTCCGGGAAACCAAATTTGTAAAAAATGGTGAAACACGTATATCTTTATTTTTAGAAAAAAAACTAAATAATAATTTTTACATCTGTGGTATTTACTGTTTTTGAGTAGCAGTTACTATAAAAGACAAATAACCCTTATTTCCACCGCACATTTGAGGTCCTGGAAACCAAATTTTCAAAAAATGCTAAAACACGTATTTCATTATTTTTGGAGTAGAAACTAAATACTAATTTTTACTCCTGTAGCATTAACAGTTTTTGAGTAGAAGCTACTTTAAAAACCAAATAACCCAATTTTCCAACCCACATTTGAGGTCCGGGAAACCAAATTTTCAAAAAATGGTGAAACACGTATCTTTTTCTTTTTCAAAAAGAATCTATATACCAAATTTCAAAATTTCTTCATTTTTGGTTTTCGAGATATACATTGTTGTAGAAAAAAGTTTGTTTTCCAGTTTTTTCCCCTCAGGAGCAAAATTTTCAAAATTTCTTTCTAAGCGGATGTTTACGCTATAAAAGTAATATAAGTTCCAAATTTCACGTTCCTAGGATGAGGCGTTTGAGCTCGGCGTTGATTATCAGTCAGTCAGTCAGTCAGTCAGTCAGTCAGGACATGTTCTTTTATATATATATATAGATTGTCTGTTTTATTTTACTCTGTTTAGTTGTAGGAAGATATTGAAAATCTTACATGAAGTTATGTAGATTTTTTCATCCCTTCTACACGATACATGAGTTTTTCTAACTAAATGAAGGAAATTCTGCTAAGGCTGCTAAGCTAGATTGTTAGATGTAGTTATGACTGACAAAACTTGTAAAAATTAAATGTTCCACGCTTTTATATTTTGTCAAACTATTCAAGAAAAATAATCGGATAACATGGAAATGTTTGTACCACTACCACTACCCACGGAATATATAAAAAAAATTAAAAGAGATGGTCAATGATTTACATATATCTGTTGATTTAATTAATTATAACTTAGAGAGTGCGAAAAAGACTAATAAAAACTATTGAAAATCCATTTTTCATAATGTCATGTATTCAACCATAAATTTAACTTTGAGTTGCGAAACTGTTCCATTATAGTAATTGTATTGTATAATTTATTTCATTATTGTAAAGAAATTGTGTAATTTATTTCATTATTGTAAAAAATTGTATAATTTATTTCATTATTGTAAAGAAATTGTATAATTTATTTCATTATTGTAAATGTATTTTAATTCGGTTATTGCGAATGAGAAAAGACATTGTTTGCAAGGAAGTAAGGAATCTGATTACGTTAACGAAAATTTATTATCGGAAATGTTTCGCAACTTGTGTTTATTATTTAATCAATTAAGATAGTCATCTATACAGGTTCGGTTAAAAATAATAGCCCAAATTTCAATACAAACTTTCATTATTGAGAGTGATAATTCACTTAAATTAATTAGAATTATAAATTTGTTTTATTAGCTTTCACTTGTCCGGATGTCCAGAGATGTTCTCGGATATTTTGAAGTTTGGTTGATCATTTGAAAATTCACCTACATCTAAAAAATGTAGTTTAATTAAACAAAATAATTATTGAAAATTAATTTAAAGAAGCGTATGAAAATAACGACAATAATTTTCATAGTCGCAGTAACTACGAACATGTTTTGTTTACTATTCAGCGTTGTATTATTTACGATACAATGTCACTATAAACTTTTCAGTTATCAATAACCTTTCAAATTATGCAGTGATACTCTAACTGTTCGGCATAAATATCCCAATATTGTGTTGTTAGAAACGAGACACAAATGTAGATAATTGCTTCAAGCTAACACAAGTTTTATTGTAATGGTTTTAACAAAAATAGACAGTCTTTGAAGTTTCTTAAAAGCGGACAAAGATAATAAATAACAAAGATATGTTATCTGTAGTGGAATGGATAACATAGAAATGTTATCTATGGTTGAATACATAACATTCCTCCCCCTAGTGTTCATAATCCTTTAAATAGGAAGGGGGCTTGATGATTCGCCTCGGTCGAACCTCTGGTTCTTTTGGTAGGTTCGCCTCATGTGGAACATCTGCGACTGCTGCTGGAATATCATCTGGTTCCTTTGGTAGGGCTACCTCAGGTTGAACATCTGATGAATTTTCCTGGTGCTGTACAGTGCGCTACATGTCGTCTCATTAGCTTACCCTCTGGAGTTTTCGCTGTGTATCAGACTGGTCCTGTCGGCTCTTCTATGGTTGCAGGAATCCATTCAGACCTTGGGCCATAACTTTATTTCTTGTAAATTGAAACATCAAAGCATCAAAGCATGTTTCCGACATAGTCAAAATAATTTTGTTATCAACCAGCAGATTAAAACTATGGATTTCTAGATATAACATCTGGATGCACAACCTTACACAAAACGATTTTATTGTATACGCGTTTGGGCCAAGGCTTGCAGCTAGCTTAGTTTAAGTACTACAACCATAAATATATCAATGGCTACAACGTTCAAGCTTCGTTTGTAAACTAGTTTTTGTTTTCTGTTTTAGTTGTTTGTTAAACTAATAATATAATTAAAATAGTAAATACATGTTCAGCGTTCGGATGCCGAAATGGATACTCTTCTAGCAACATTAATGAAAAGACAGACCAAGTTTCGTTTCATTTGTACCCATTGAACAATCCCGATTTTTGCACAAAATGGATTAAAGCGAATCCTCGATTAAATTTTGAACCTAACAAAAATTCGAAAAGCTCATAAGTTGAGTTTAAAGTTATTTAATCCATCCAGCATTGAGAAAGCTTCAGTAAAGCTTGCTAAATCTATCTTCTCAGAATCAACAGTTAATGCTTTCTAGTACTACATTGAAAATGAAAGTAAATCTGAATGGATAGGTACCTCATAGTTTGTTGAATTGATAACAAAATTTTGGAAATTTTTAAATGTAAAATGATCTTCCAAAAGAAAAAGAAAAAGAAACTAACCTGTAAAGTCTTGCGGGGACTGGAAATTGGACTTTTTGAAAGAATATGATGAATTTCTTCAAGTTTGGCAAAAATCTAAAACATTGGGCTCGAGTCGAGAAATATGTTTAGCATTGAGTCAGACATGTTCAGCAACTGCTGACTGTTGCAATTATCTATTGAGTACAATTGACTTCAAGTTTATTCTCCTCTGTCATTTCCAGTCTGATCCGATTGAATCACGATTTGGGTGGATTCGTCAAATGGCTAGAGGAAATTATTTTATTTCTATAAAAAAGTAGTGGAGAGTAACACAAAAATAAAAATAATGTCACTGATAAAACACTCCAAGCTATCTTTGTCTGATATTGATTATTTCATTGATGATGTCAGAGATTGTTCGAACAATGTGGATGATCAACCAACAAGAATTGCAAGCTCGTTGAAGAACTTGACTTTTCTTAATAAAAGTGAAGCAACAACAATATACTATGTTGCTGAAACTGTAATTCATTCAATAATTCATCAAACGAAATGCTAATATTGCAAAAAACTTCTTGTTGATGAAGATTTTTATAACTTGGATGAGTTGAATTTGCAACGACTAGATGTATATCTTAATGATATCAATTGATTAGGTCTGTTAAAACCTTCTGAAGATACTTTCTCAGTTTGTTTGCAAAACTGGAAAAAATTTGATGCTTTGAAAAGTTCAGAAAGTAATTTAAAGTTAATTATATCATCTACAAAACATAAAAAAACTTTTTATAAAAATAGTTGCCAGATTGTTAGTGAATAATTCTCTTTTGATAGAAAACGTTTGTGGAGCTAATAACAATCTTAAAGAATTTAAAACTTTCAAGTGTGTCAACTGCATATTAAAAATTGTGTAAAAGAATTGAATGAGAAAAATGAAAATTGCAGCAAGAAAAAAAATTAGATAAACTTGTTAAATAAACATGATTTGCCAAATAAATACTGATTAATATTTTGTGTATGTTTATTGTGTGTGTTTGAACATGTTTGAGATACATTTAAATTTTTTTTTCATTAATAAATTTTCACCAAAACAGCTGTGATTAATTTTATCTCAATATTAAATTACTGAAATGCATTCTAAAGAGTTGAATAGTGCACTCAACACTTAGGCCCAAACGCGTATTGGGACGCTAATGGGCTGGGATTCCAGAGGCTATATCTAGAATTCCACGGTTAAAACACGTAGTTAATGATTTACATATTCAAGGTGACATAAATAACTAAAACTTTGAGAATGCAAAAATAACTAATACAAACTTTATTGAAAATCTATTTTCATCTTTTGGGAGTCTTGTTTTTAGTTATAAATATCAGCTGACTAACTGTGAGATTGTTTTATAATAAAAACACAATTTTATTTGTATTTAATTTTTGTGAATAAAAAATGACGGTGTACACCAGAAATTAGACTTTTTTAAAGTTATTTTATATTCGTTCGTTCGTTCGTTTGTTCAGTTTTCTGAATACTTGATATGTGAAATATGCGAAGACGGAAAAAATCAAAAACTCTTAAATCAATATAGAACAAAACATATTTTGTATCACAAATTGTTGGTTTAAAAAAATGGTTATTTTTTTATACATGAACCTTGAATCGATAACATTTTTTAATAACAATTCAACACACCTAATTTAACTTGATTGGATGAAAAAATTACATTTTTGTAAGCTTCAAGTTAACGTAAAAAAATTGAGACCCATTTTTGTTAAAAATTGATATTTCAACTATTTTAGACTTGAAACAATGTAATGAGTCTTAATTTTTTTTGCATTAATTTTGGGTTCTCTGAAAACAGCCAAATAAAGCAACTAAGCAGGTGTTTATTTAAATTAAAACTATTTCAATTTCAAATCCAGCTGTCTTAAAAAATTTATTAAAAATTCATTAAACTTTTTTAACTTGAATTTGTTTTAATGACATTAACCCTTGGAGGGCCGTGCGGGGTGCTGGTGCACCCACATATCAAAAAATAGATGGGGCAATGAAACTAGCAGCCGCAAAAGCCACTAATTTCCTGTAATTTCAGAGGCGCTGGTGGCAGAGCGGTAGAGCGTTCGCCTGTCGATCATTAGGTCGGCACTGCCGACTCGGCAGTTCAAGCTTCACCGGCGTCACCAGCGTAACTCCCTCAAGCAAGGAATTCACTCGCATTGCTAAAGGGGTAGGCGCCTATAAATGGCTGCCTCTGCAAATAACCCTTCAGTGGCCTTGAAATCCCTTAGGATTACGCCACTCTAAATATTGTCAAACATTATATATTATCACAAGAAAATTTTAGACGCCGACGTGTAATGGTAAACGTAAGTTGACTGATTGGTGATAAAATGGAGAGCAAATAATGTCAATGGGGTGTACTTGCACCCCCTTGGCCAATTTTGTTCCAGAAACCAAAAATGTTATCAACTGCTATAAAGCAATAATCTCAAATTATTACATACATATATATCTATATGTTTATAAAATGATATATTTTACTCCACATATATCATATAATGTATATATATATATATATATATATATATATATATATATATATATATATATATATATATATATATATATATATATATATATTCCATACATAATTGGGGACAATATTTTCCCGCAAGCAAGTTTCATTGAACTTTGTCGCCCATTTTGCATTCAACAGTTTCTTGCAAAACAACAATATCTTTCCTTTCTGAAACTACACCAAGCAACGTTTTAAAATCTTTATTTTTTCCAGCTGACTGACCAGTTTCGGTTAATTTAACCATCTTCAGAGCTTCATTTTAAACTTTATAATAATAAAACGGTATATATTAAAATTGAAAAAGACACTTTCTCAAACTTATAATAATAAAGTGAATTAAACAGCAGTTAGTTTGTTTTCAATACATGCAGAGTTAGACGTAAAATCAATAAAAGTAGCCGAGTATTAATAAACACGCTTTCAGTGAGTAAACAACTGTCGACGCGTTCAGCCAAAGTCTCGCTAAAATACAAATTAAGTACACAACCAGCCACCCACACAGCTGATTTCACGCTCACTTTTTCCGTAGTTTTTGTTTTCTACTTTCTTCCCATGATATATATATATATATATATCATATGAATATCTATGTCTATGGAGAAAAAAACTTCGTTGGCCATGTGGGGTGCCTGTGCACCCTAGAGTTAAAACGTAAGCAAAAATTATTCCAGAATTATTTATTGTTTATTTTTATTTACCAAAACTTGTTACACCACATAAAAACATAGCATACCACAATAAATGTTTCTGGAATCAATTTTTCTTATGTTTTAACTCTGGGGTGCACAGGCACCCCACATGGCCAACGAAGCTTTTTTCGCTCCACGGCCCTCCAAGGGTTAAACTCTATTTGAAATTCAAATAAAGACATGAACATGAAAACGTCAACGCATCAACATCGAGATAAGAAACAAATTTGCTTAAAATATAGAAACTCTAAGAATTAAAATCAAGGTTTCTTTCAAGCTTACGGACTTCTATAAATTAAGTTGAGAATAGATCGCTTCAACGCTTAATAGCAACATTATGGAGTTTAAAAGATTTGTCATTTTTTTTCTTTTTGCTATTTTGTTATTGAAGAAATCTGATTCTGGTTTGTAAATATTTTTATTGACTTATCTTAGTTATTCATTTTTTTAAATCGTTTTAACAATTTAATGTATTTAATAAGTTTAATAAGTTGTTATTTCAAACTCGCAAAGCCCAAAACGTTTGAATTGAATCCAGTCTACAACAAAAAATGAGTAAAGTTTGCGTCAGTGCAGTGGTACATCCCACAGGGGGGTTCTGGGATTTGAACCCACCCGGAAATTATTCTCTAAAAAATTGTAATGCACGAAAACGTGATACTCGGCGTCCTTAACTGTAGTTCTGGTCCAAAGCACACCCTAAGAGAAGGGTTTTGAGGTTAGAACTCCCCCTCCAAAATTATTCCAATTTTTTTTGCATGAAAAGTATAACTAGATTTGATTTAGTGTAAATTAAAACAAGTAAACCTTGTTTTCCAAAAATCTTTTATAATTTTGTAATTTGACAGCTACTAATTGCTTGCAATATATTTTTTATGATAATTGGTCTATAAAATTGAAAACATTGATCATTTAATATAAATGTGTTTTTGTTTGATTTTATATTTTTTGTGAATATTTATTTATAACAATTTATATCTACAGTAAAGCATATTGAAATGAATTAATAAGATTTAATAAATAATAATAAAAATAAATTTGGCCAATTGTGAATAAATCAATAAACAATAGTTTATTGATTTATTCACAATTGGCCAAATTTATTTTAGTTTTAAAAACAATCGAAACTTTCAAAACTTATGGGTACTAACATTCTCAACTAATTTGTTTTCATGCCTGTGGTTCTATGAACCACACAGTTTTAAATTGATAAAATAAACATATTTCAGTTTAATCTAAACAAGTAAAGGAAAAAACGAGTTTTTAACACATACTTTAATTTCAAATACACTCAATTTAGAAATACGAAAGATGTTCAAATTACATTTTTTTAAATAGAATCATGTGTTGTCATCCAATATAAAGCTATGCTGAAAGTTTCAGTTTCCTAGCTAGTCAAAAAGCTGGTCAAATTTTACTTGCAAGATTTGTGTACAGAGAAATCCACACACACACACAAACAGAGATTGTAACCTAAACAAAATTTTGTAAAAAAATTATAATTTTTCACAGCTATTTCCAAAAGCGCTTGCCCCCCGTGCCTGTGGAACAATGAGCCTTGCCACACAAGTGAACTCATTGAAATGAATAATAATCCGGATTGCACTTGTGAACTTTGTTTTACTCTCTGTTTGAAAAGGGTCTGTTGTTTTCATGAATTGAAGAAGTGAAATTAAGAAAAACTCATAGGATGTGAAATACAATTAAGATAGCATTTTATATGAAGATATTCAAGTATTCATCATCAAAGTAAAAGTTCATTTTTATTACGAAATTTAACTAAACGTTTCAGTACAATCATTGTCCAGCTGGAACAGTATGCGTCATGAAGAAAGCACCATGCCCTGATGCGAAACCATGCGATTATGAGACTGCTTCATGCGAACCTTGTAAAGTTTTACTCATTTTTATTTGTAATTATTTATTTATTTTTCTTTATTTATTTCTTTATTTATGTTACGATCGCTCTTTTGAATATCTTTTGTATTTCTAAATTGAGTGTATGTATATATATATATATATATATATATATATATATATATATATATATATATATATATATATATATATTCATTTCTATCTATTGCATTTTCTTAAGAAAAGGACATAATTGCACCTCTTTGTTTTTCCATTATAACTTTTAAAGTAATGAGTGAGTGAGTGAGTGAGTGAGTGAGTGAGTGAGTGAGTGAGTGAGTGAGTGAGTGAGTGAGTGAGTGAGTGAGTGAGTGAGTGAGTGAGTGAGTGAGTGAGTGAGTGAGTGAGTGAGTGAGTGAGTGAGTGAGTGAGTGAGTGAGTGAGTGAGTGAGTGAGTGAGTGAGTGAGTGAGTGAGTGAGTGAGTGAGTGAGTGAGTGAGTGAGTGAGTGAGTGAGTGAGTGAGTGAGTGAGTGAGTGAGTGAGTGAGTGAGTGAGTGAGTGAGTGAGTGAGTGAGTGAGTGAGTGAGTGAGTGAGTGAGTGAGTGAGTGAGTGAGTGAGTGAGTGAGTGAGTGAGTGAGTGAGTGAGTGAGTGAGTGAGTGAGTGAGTGAGTGAGTGAGTGAGTGAGTGAGTGAGTGAGTGAGTGAGTGAGTGAGTGAGTGAGTGAGTGAGTGAGTGAGTGAGTGAGTGAGTGAGTGAGTGAGTGAGTGAGTGAGTGAGTGAGTGAGTGAGTGAGTGAGTGAGTGAGTGAGTGAGTGAGTGAGTGAGTGAGTGAGTGAGTGAGTGAGTGAGTGAGTGAGTGAGTGAGTGAGTGAGTGAGTGAGTGAGTGAGTGAGTGAGTGAGTGAGTGAGTGAGTGAGTGAGTGAGTGAGTGAGTGAGTGAGTGAGTGAGTGAGTGAGTGAGTGAGTGAGTGAGTGAGTGAGTGAGTGAGTGAGTGAGTGAGTGAGTGAGTGAGTGAGTGAGTGAGTGAGTGAGTGAGTGAGTGAGTGAGTGAGTGAGTGAGTGAGTGAGTGAGTGAGTGAGTGAGTGAGTGAGTGAGTGAGTGAGTGAGTGAGTGAGTGAGTGAGTGAGTGAGTGAGTGAGTGAGTGAGTGAGTGAGTGAGTGAGTGAGTGAGTGAGTGAGTGAGTGAGTGAGTGAGTGAGTGAGTGAGTGAGTGAGTGAGTGAGTGAGTGATGAGGGCTACAATATTATAGATGAATGTTTGTGTCATTTATAGAAATTTGAACCGCTGGAGCGATCTTGATGAAATTTGATCGGGAGTAATTATCTGGGGTCAAAACAAACTGTTTAGTAAAAATTTTAGGTTCCTATGTCTTAAGGTTGCAATCGGAAATCAGATTCCATTTTTACACTATCGCATAACCAGGCTCGTTTTTTTCAATTCATAGTACTTTTCATTTCTTCGTAAAAAATTCAAACAAATTGACAACAAAGAGTATAATTAATAATTTTTATTAATGTCAATAGTCAAACAATTAACTAAAAGAGTATAAATGGCATATATTATATAAAATAAATGCTAATATTTGCACCAATCATTTTTCTGTTAAGTTATAAAATGTTCCATGTGAGCTTTTGTAGTACAATACGCATGACACTCAATTCTGTAAGCATTAGTTTTTCCAGATTAAAACTCAGCAGAAAACCATTTCTAAAAAAAATGTAAACTTACATAACTAAAACCAATCAAAGTAATGAATAGCTTTTTTTTATAGTTGTGGTTTGTAAAAAACAAGTTTGCAAAGAGTCGTGTTCACAAAGCGGCTACTTCAAAGACAAAAATGGCTGTAAAACCTGCTTGTGTAAAGATCCCTGCAAAGAGGCTAGTCATTAAATTTTATTTTGTTTAATTTTTAAAAAACACGTCGATTATTTAATGATTGGTTTAAGCACAAAATATGATTATTGCCGATTGACTGATCTTAGACGTTTCATTTAGTTTCGGTAACTTTTTGTGTAACAAAATTAAATTTCAGAAAACTTGCCCGTCCGGACAAGAATGCGGTGAAGTATACATTCCTCCTAATGAACCCAAGTTCCTTTGCCAAGATAAACCAAAACAGCATGTTTACTAATAAGAAAATGCAGAAATGTTAAATGTATAACAAAAAGCAAAAAAGGTGAAAAACCACATACAGAGCAAATAAGATTTTAACAAAATTGTAAACATAATAAATTATTGACGTTATTTATTTTATTTTATTTATTTTATTTTGTCTCTCAGTAATTGATACTTTGAAATTTAAAAAAATGCAATAAACATGTTTCTGGTTGTGATTTGGTTTAAACGGCAATTTAAACGAGAGAGAAAGAAAGAATGAGAGAAAGAAAAAGAGAGAGAGAGAGAGAGAGAGAGAGAGAGAGAGAGAGAGAGAGAGAGAGAGAGAGAGAGAGAGAGAAAGAGAAAGAGAGAGAGAAAGAGAAAGAGAGAGAGAGAGAGAGAGAGAGAAGAAATGAGACAGAGAAATAAATATAAAAAATTTCTTTTCAAGTAAATATTAAAGCTTGTTTTTTATTTTCTCTCTAAATCGCTACCACAATTTTTGTCCTAGCACTTTGACTTGCTATATGGGTCAAAATATATAACATATATAACCTGCCAACTAGTCAAAAATTTTCAATTTGCGGTTGATTCAGTTAGTACTACCATAGAGTACTAAAAATTGTATAGTACTCTATAGTTGAGTGGAATTAAAATTTTGTTTACTTTTTTTTTTTTTTTTTTTTTTTTATAATAGTTTATAGTCCTTTACACCAGGTGTTTTAAGACTCTAATGTCTGTATGTAGGAAGCACCTAAGTACTTCCTGTCGTGGATCATAATTTGTTCTTTTTAACTTTTCCCTCCTCCTTTCTCCAGGCTTGGGACTGGCTTGCAAATGCAAGGCGGAGTTTTTTGTTTACTTGCTTGCTATATATATATATATATATATATATATATATATATATAAATGACTGTGTGTGAGTTTATCTCTTATAGGAATCTAAACCGCTGGAGCGATCTTGATGAAATTTGGAAAAGCGTCCGAGATCGGGAAAGCGACCGGGAGCGGGAATGCGAACGAGAGCGAAAAAACGGCCGGGAGCGGGAAAGCGACTGGGATCAGGAAAGCAACCGGGAGCGGGAAAGCGACCGAAAGCGGGAAAGCAAGCTGGGAAGGAAACGGGATCGAGAGACAAACATTAGAAAACCTCTAAAAATCCCGGGCAACGCCGGGTACCCCGTTAGTGATTTTATAATTCTACAAATTACTTTTTTAAATTTTCTTTTAACTTGTTTTTTCAAAACTTTATAAAAAAACATGTGAATTTTTGTCAAAATAGTAATAATATAAGATTCTTAATCAGAGTCATGTCTCTATTCACGAAAAATTGCAGATATTTTACGTAGTAAATCATGCCATATGAAGGTATTTCCGAACGTATCTAAGATTTTAGATTTATTTCTAAAAATTCAAGTTCCGCTTTTCCATTTGTAAAAAAAATCAGAAAATTTTTATTACAAAACAACATTGAACTTAATGAGGATGATATAATTGAGTATACTTTGCCTGAAAGATTTTGATAAAGGTGTTTTTCAATCCTCTAAAAAATATTACGTTTCAGAAAATTATAATTTCAGCATACAACATTTTCTAAATGGTTGTTAGAGTATTATTTATTTTTAACTTGTGTCAGTAAATTTGATTTTTTGGACAAATTCTTACACTTCTTCAACTGAAATTATTTATTAATAAAGGTGCAATTGTTCTCCCGGTCGCTCTCCCGATTTATTGCAAAGGTGCAATTAGGTCTTGTACGTATGTATGTATGCATACATACATACATACATGCATACATACATGCATACATACATACATACATACATACATACATACATGCATACATACATACATACATACATACATACATACATACATACATACATACATACATACATACATACATACATACATACATACATACATACATACATACATACATACATACATACATACATACATACATACATACATACATACATACATACATACATACATACATACATACATAAATACATACATACATTCGTATAGTGAACAAGCCATAATTTTTTTTAAACTTGAAACGTGAGGCGCTTTTATATTGATATTCAAACAAGTAAATTAAAAACGAATTTTTAAAACCAATGCTCTTATATGTAATTAAAACACAAATTTTGCAATCAATTTTTTCTTATATTACTCTTTTATTTTATGTTAAAGTCGAAATATCTTAATTATATCGAAATATCGAAATTAATTAAAATTATCTAAATTAATTGACTTATTGTAAAACTAATAATTGAATATTGCATTGTCTTCTATTTTAAGCATGTATGCAAAATTTGAAAAAATCTATCATCAGGAAGTGACTCAAAAATTGATTGCAAGATTTGAAACAGACAGAGAAACAAACAGACAGACAGAGAAACAGAGACGACGAGTTAATAAAAACATTGGTAATAATAATAAAAATATCATCAAAAAGCATAAAATTTAAATATCTCAACTATTTTCATGAAAATTTCGTACACGCTTGAGAATCGCGGTCAGTGAGTGTGGTTCGTGTTAACTTGGTAAAATAGTCTGCCAGTCGGTTAGCGTTTTGTGGTCAAGAAAACCCTCAAGAAAACCCTCAAGAAAACCCTCAAGAAACCCCTCGATAAAATCCTCAAGAAAATTAACTAAATTAATTGACTTATTGTAAAACTAATAATTGAATATTGCATTGTCTTCTATCTTGAGCATGTATGCAAAATTTGAAAAAAATCTACCATCAGGAAGTGACTCAAAAATTGATTGCAAGATTTGAAACAGACAGAGAAACAGACAGAGAAACAGACAGAGAAACAGAGCCGACGAGTTAATAAAAGCATTGGTAAAAAAGCGTTCTATCCTGCTCTAAAAAATAGCAGATGGTTAATTTTAAGTTTTAAAAAAATTGTGGCTTGTTCGCTATACGAATGTCCACAATTAATGCATGCCTCCCTTAACACATTTCTCACACAGCCCAGAGAAAAATTATTTTCTGCTTTATAGTTCACAAAAACGTGGTGCTTAAAAAAAACTGTTTTTAAATATTTTTTTCTTTTCATTATATAGCTAGAGAAACTGCCCAAATGCTTGCTGGTAAGACGGCAAATAAACACCACGAATTGAAGCTTTATAAGCTGGTCAAACAAATCTGTAATATAATGCTGTAATGTACTAACTAATAACTACTAATTTTTAGGTTAACCTTGGAAAAAACTTTTTTCCACATGAAAATCATTCTTTCAGCACTGGAATCGATAGAAAACAGTTTTTTGGGATATTTCAGAAAAGTTCAAACAAACTACAAAATATTTTAATAGTTTAGGTTGAAATGGTTATAATATACTTGTTTGTAGTAAAGGAATTATTATTTCATATTTTTTTGCATTGCACTTTAGGTCAATATTTGAAAAAATTAAACTTACAGGGCCACCCCTAAACATTTTTATAGGTACAGTGTTTTTGATGTAAATGAAACAATTTGAGGGAATTTTAGGTGAACATTTGAAAAAAAATTAAGGGCCACCCTAGTGCCTACACTAAAAATTAATATAAGTTCCAAATTTCACGTTCCTAGGATGAGGCGTGTTTGCTGGGCGTTGATTATCAGTCAGTCAGGACATGTTCTTTTTCGCCCTCTGCCTTCCAATAACCGGAAAGGAATAAAAGGTAGTCGGAAATACATTTTCCAATTATTTCCTAAAACTTCGTCTTTATTTATTATATATATATATTTTAAAAATCCTTTGTTGCAACAATCTCCTGCCCCCCCAATAACCGGAAGGGGTGGGTTGTCGGAGGAACATTTTCAAAAACTTCGTATTTATTTTACATAAAAAACTTTTTTTAAATCTTTGGGGAAGTGCATCCCTGCCACCACAAATGACATCCCCAGTAGAATATTGCATTGACATCATCTTTCAGAGTTGTAACTTGTCGAAAATGATCTAAAAATCAATTGCAAGATTGATCTGGACAGAGACGAAAGCAAGTTAAGTAAAACGTTGTAAAAAAAACAACGTTTATATTTAAAATTTTTAAATTGAAAAATCAAAGATCACTTTATTAAATAAACTAGAAACTGATGATTCATTTCTCTACAGAAAATTTGTATTTTTTGTAAATTTTCAAAAATTTTATTTAATACTTCATTCATATTTTGTCCAATCGATCTAAAAATTCAATAGAATGTAAAGCCCTTGACGACTAACAAGTCGACAAAAAACATCAAAAGCAGCCTTTCTAAGCATCTCCTCATACTTGAAACGCCCATCGACCAATACTAAAACACAAATGAACAATTTTGATTCATCATCATCATTATTTTATTTGATTTATCAGTATTATAAAAACCAACGTTTTCGAGAGTAAACAGCATAGCCCAAAAATGGTGGAACTAATAAACAACTTTTCAATGGAGGACAATAAAAAAACCCAAAAAGATTGCACAAGACCCCTCCAGTGAGGTATACAATGAGACAAAAAAGGAGACACCTTAATACCGAACTTATGTCTTAAAAATAAATTCGATAAAAATATGATGAACAAGAAATGTACTTACATAACATAATTATATAATATAATATATTAATGTAATATATTGATATAATAGTCTAATATATTAATATAATATAATATATTATAGTATGATGAATGCACTGCTAAATAAAAACTTTATCAGATCTTCAACAATACATTCAGAGCAATGTACAAAATTTGCAAACTTGTATTATCTATCTATCAAATTTTGTTTTCCAAATACTTTTGTACTTTTACTTGGATTATCTTCCTGGAAGAACAACGAATGAATTCGAACGGCATATTTACACTAAAAACAGAATAAAAATAAATAATAATAATATATAAAATAACAATAAAAGTCTAAAAACACGTCACGACAAAACGATGGAAAGAAATGCAATTTTTCCAACTTGAGAAGATTTTACGACTCAATTATTTATTATGCGGAAAAAAAATTTAAAAAATCTTATTAGAACAACAACAATACACATTTTAGAAAGTCTTTCCATTTTTTTAAATTTATTTTTTTATATTTTTTTTTAGAAATGTTTGACTGTACAAAATTTGCTGTTAATACTGTGTTACAAATGATGACTGAACAGGATTTAATGAAATAATTAAAAAAAGATTAATTAACATTAAAATTCTGCTTTAAAAGGTGCGAACGCTTTCGTGAAGATCATCATCATAACCAACATCATCATCATCATCACTACCATCTTCATTATCAACGGCAATTAATCATAACTTCACATTGGTTTTACCACTCACACAACTACTCTCAACATCGTTATCATCACCACCCTCAATTTTCATCATAATGAGAAGACTGTTGAGGTCTAATACTGTTAAATACAGACTCGTTAATGTACATCGTCGTCACAGGTAGAAAGAAGGTGAGAACGTAGGGAATAATAAGCTAAAAATAGTAACAACAAAAGAGATAAACATACACAGTTAGAGAAGGACAGAGAGATACAGAGAAGAAAACAAACAAACATAGACAAAGGGAAGCATATATTAGAGAGAAAGAGTGTTGTAGAGAGAAATAAGCAGATACAAAATTACGGAGATGAGTGACTGACTGACTAGTCCTAAGATGTGAAAATAAGACTATGAAAAAAATACTTGGAAGTAAAATTGAGTGAGTTGAGGGAGTGAAAAAGAAAACTAAATGTAAGTAAAAAATCAGATTATTTGGCTTCATTTGTCTAGAATAACTAAAAATAAGTTCTACTGTGATTAGTGAATACACGATTTGAAAATGACTCTGTTAGAATAAAATAATACAACAAATATTATCATTATCATGACTAAAAATGATTTAAAGATCCCAAGAAAGATGACATATTGCATGATTGTAAGATCCTTAAATAAAATTGATTCCATCATCATCATCACCATCATCAACATCTTCAGAATCATCACCATTATCATCTTCATCACCATCTTCACCATTATCATCATCATCATCAATGTCATGGATACAAATGAACACCAGAGTGCAGACAAAACCAAGAGAAACAATAGTCAAATTAGAACAAAGCGAGAGAAAAGAGAAAGATATGTAAGAGAAGAGCTAGACTTATAACACCTCAACACAAAAATAACTATGATTTGGTACACTTCTATCACACATATTCTCTTTTGATTAATAAGATGGACTGAAAACAAAATAGAGAAGACAAGTATGGAATAAATAGAGATAAAAGAAAATGAGAGAGAGAGCGAGAAAGAGAGAGAGATAGAGAGAAAGAGAGAGAAGAAAAATGTAAAAAAAAACAATACAGAAACAAAACAACACACAATACAGAAAGATACAAAGCTATTACAAAAGAGTTTTAAATTTTGTGTGATAGTTTTCATATAATGGGAGCAAGTAGTTATTTCCTCTTCAGATAGAGAGCAATTTAAATTCCATTGGTAACAATCGGAGCTCTATATGTTGCTGTCATCAATATGGTGCGAATCTTTGGTAACCTCCTCTGTACAATGTTGCCTTAAATTGTTTCAATTTCTATTAAAATACAATTGCTAAAATATTTAAAAAATATGTGTATATACATACATATTTATACATACATACACACACACACACACACACATATATATATATATATATATATATATATATATATATATATATATATATATATATATATATATATATATATATATATATATATATATATATATTAGCAGTTTACCCAACATTGATTGCCCAGAGTTTCTGGAGGTTTTCTTATAGTTTTTCTCTCTCTCTCTCCTGTTTCCATACCTGCTTACTTTCTCGCTCTCATGTTCCTCTCCCTTTCCCGCTTCCTTTCCCATTCCCACTCGCATTCCCAATCCTATTAGCTCTTCCACTCCCGCTCTATCTCCCACTCATTTTTACGCTCCTTTCCTTTCTTCTACTCCATCCTTCCTTTAGCCTTAGCCCAAAAAACGTAAAATGGATTTGCTAAAAGTTGCTTGAAACCTTTAAATATTTTTTACATAAACTAAATTTGAATTTTTTATTCAATAACATACATAGGCACTTTTGGTCTGGAAAACGTTTTGGTCATAAAAGAATTTAATTTTTTTTAAAGCTAAAAACTATCCTATATTTTCTACTCTTTGACATCTACCTCTATGCCATGTTTAGTTAAAATTGGTCCAGCTGTTTGGTTTTTGGATTTGCATAGAAGACAAACAGACAGACATCTATATATATATATTAATAAACATACATAAACAAATAAGATAATCTACTGACCCCATAACCTGTGATTGGTCCAATAGTATGACCCAGATAAGGGTCACCAATTTCTCTGCCAATGGCCGTGGCAACAAATGCAGAACTAAGAAAAGAAACAGATAAGTGTAAAAAAAACTCATTGAAGTAAAAAAAATGATTGAAGCAATGTTGTTAAGAATGACTGACTGACCTAGCACCAGCGTGGTTGACAGTCGCCCCTGCAGGGATTGCCGTAAGTCTTGGAGTGTTGAGTGCTGTCGGTGAGAAAGACTGTAAAAAATATGTAGGAAAAATTGAACATTTTTTGTGTGATCACAGCAAAAATGATAAAGTTGTTGACTCAGATGCCCCCAGACACGTGTCTGCCAATATATATATATATATATATATATATATATATATATATATATATATATATATATATATATATATATATATATATATATATATATATATATATATATATATATATATATATATATATATATATATATATATATATATATATATATATATATATATATATATATATATTGTGTATAATGCTAGTAGAGTACTGCACGAGCCATGCCTTGATTTTAAGGTTTTCAAACGGGCCAAGATTTGTATGCCAAATAGAGGGATGTTAGGCCTGTGAAATGAGCTGGGCAGGGACTGAAAATTTGTCCTTTGAAACGCGCCGTGTAAATTGGCCAGTGCAGTACTTTAATTGATACATTTTGTAGAAAATAAAAACAAGTTTATATAAATAAATCATTAAAACAAAATAGAAAACAAATTTATTAAACGACGATAAATTTTATAAGAAATATCAACCTGCAATCTGTCTGAAAATGTTGTGGTCAGTAGGGGTTCTTGATAGAGTGCCCTGGTGATGAATATCGAGAGTACAAATTGAAGATACAATAAATAAATATTATTAAATTTAAATTTTCAGAAAAGTCCACTAGTAGCTTTGTTAGTTTACAAAATTAAATTAAAACAGAAATTCACAATAAACCTAAAAAGTCACCAAAAAATAATATAATACAAAATATTATTATAGCGGCAACCAATCAGATAAATTTACGTGGCATAGGGGAGTCCGGACAATGAGACAATGGGTACGGCGTGTCTTAGGGCAGCAGCCGTGGTCAGATACGACGCGTGTATGCGATTGCGGGACGAAGCGGCTATCGGAGTGACCATGGAGGCGAGGGAAAGAGAGGGTGCCACCATCATCATTTTCAGTGTGGCGTCGGTGTCTGAAATATAATTTGATACTACCATAACGATAGCAATCACTTTATAAACAAATGTGAACAAATTATCTTTTTAAATATCATCATCATCACCATCATCATAACTTGCCTGCAGTAGTAAGAGTGGGCTTTTTGCTCATGACCCTGGCCGTTGCATTGTTTATCTGAAACCATAAGAAACATAATTATTGTATTAAGATGTGCTGATGACACAATATAGTCATTCATAATCATCATCATCTTTACAGTAACAATCTGTACTATCATTATCATCGCCACCTTTCTAGGATAACATTTTTTAAAGTTTTTTAGAACTACCTGATAACTAAAAGTACCATCACCTATATTACTGCTATGGCTATCACCACCACCCCCAACCCACTACTAGCACCACCAATACAACTCTACTGCTGCTGTTTCTGCCACTGTCATCACCGCCATTACCAATTATAACAAACTTCAACAACTGCTGCAATTATAGTCCTTGCCATCATTAGGCATCATCAACACCACCACCACCAGCACTGAATAATGAATATTCAACATCAATCATAATATTAATTAACCTCTATCTTCCTTCCTTCAACCAGTGTTCCATTCATATTCTTCCTGGCTTGGTCAGCATCTGTTGCTGACTCAAACGTCACAAATCCAAAGCCCTGTCGAGGTGTGGCACACAGTCAATTAACATAATTCATGTTAATAAGATGCACGCATGCATAATTAGAAAATTTTAATGCTAATAATCACAGTTGTTTGACTTGCATACCATACCATAGCATGACAAATTAATATATACAGACCGAGGCATGCATGATTCAGTCTCGGCCAATCACAGGGGTCAACGATAATCATAATCTATTCATTCCATGGCCATTTGCATAAGTTTTCATATATGCTCAAAAGCTGAAAACAGGCCTTGATTAAATGCAGGCAGATGATGATGATGATACTACAAGTTACAATTATGACAATAGTAATGAAAAATCATCATCATGTTGTATAATATCATGCAAAACACAGTTTGTTATTTATTGATAATGATATTGATGATAACTATAATAAAAAAGTGACAAGAGGGGATGATGATAAATGATAACATCAGCATTTATTCGGTCAGCAAAAGAATGACATCTGAGCAATGCAGTGGAATGACATGGGTGGTACTTTTGAGGGATGGCAAAAATGTTTTTATGAGCAGAAAAAATTAGGCTTAATGCCGCAGCCATCAAATTTAAAAAAAAGTTGATAAGGAATTGAATTTTCTTGAAAAATATCATCATTGAAATGGGAGGTCACAAGTTCGGCTTGACCCCATCCCCTGGGTAGCTGAGTCCCACGCTAAGCCACTGTAACAAGGAGACATTAGACAACAGGTGATGATGCTCTTAAAATGAAACATAAATAATAAACTAAATAATATAAATATAATAAATCAAATAATATAGACATGATAGGCTATAACAGCGAAAGAAATTGCAACATTAACGATACACAAAATATCGGTTGTTAAATTCCTGATGATTTATAAACTCTTGTTAAAATTTTTACCCTTTTTTCCATTAAATTCATAAACAGGAATTATTTCACCAACCAATTCATTTATTAAAGAAATTGTTTCATGGCATGAAAAACGCTAGTAAAATATGGAACAAATTGAAAAGAGACAAAACTAGAGATACTTTACATATACACAACACATCCACATGCAATAAGACAAACAGACATATAAACACATAGAAGCCCATACACACACGCATAAATTCATAGGATCATTCAAAATAAAATCACATGCATGCATAAACATAGTGCATATGTGCATATGCAACGGGACAACACAACTGAGTGCATTGAAACGCAATAATTATTATTGAATGAATATTTATCATTGGTCTGCTTCCAGCCAATGGATGGCAAGCAAATAAAACACAGTCCACTCGACCAGCTAACCATTCACAAAAACAACGTCTACAACTAAAACATCGAGTTCATTCAATGCCGGGCAGTCACTGATTGGACGATGCAGAATTCAAAATTCAAGAAGACAAACAATCTTCGCCACTAACATTCAATAAAACAAAACCGATACAAAAACATCCAAAATGATGCGGCGATGGCAAGCACTCTGTTAAACAGACAAAATTATAATAATTTTGTTTAAAAATATGCATTTGTTTATTTAATAATATATATATATATTTAACTTAATTATATAAGATAAATAATATTTAGTGATAACAAGTGAAAGTTAATTTAAAAATTAGAAACATGCTTTTAAGATAGCTGAAAAATTTCATAGCGACATCGTATTGTAAAAGTATAACCCCGGTTAATAGTTACTGTGATGATGAAAGTTTTTGTCGTCATTATCAATATACTTATCAATATACTTCTTCAAATTATTTATTAATAATTCTTGTTTCTTAAATTTCATTTTTTTAATTAAACTATAAATATTTTTGAAGTGTGTGAATTTTATAATGATCTTCTGAACTTCAAAACGTCTGTGGACATCCCATGGACATCCATACAAATGAAATTTAAAAAAAGCATACAAAAACATAAATAATGACATGTGTAATATCTTGAAACCCCTTTAGTTGCCATAAAAATCTTGAGAGTATATTTGTTCTTGCAGTTTCAAATTGGTTTTTTAAATCAACTTGATTAGTCAAAAAATTATTCATTATCATAATTTATTCTCAATGATAGAGCTACTGTAGCTATTGTAGCCAATAAAACAAAACAGTTACAGGCCAGCAGTCGACCAATGACAGGCAGTAACAAGAATAATTCTAAAATTAGCAAACAAATCGTCATCACCACCACCACACTCAGGGAACGGATTGGCCAAGCAGCTCCGATATAGGAAATTCCAATCTTCCGCATTCCAGCTAAATAGCAAATCATGCGGATGAAGAAATGGAAATTAGATAGAAATTAGAAGCCCCGCCACTAACAATGAAAAAAAAATACATTAATGATTAGAGACTCCAGTTACCAAACAATGAGCATCCAAAATATACTTTAGAAATCTTTGATTGGCTTCTTCTTCGACCAATCAGATGAGAGTAACAGATGCAATTTTGAAGAAAAAAAAACTGAAATCAATCATCTTCAGAAAGAACTAGAAAAAGTTTTCATTAGATCAAAAAATTTCAAATAAAAATAGTTACTTAACAATCTTAACTCTTTCTCTCCCTATCTATCAATAAATCTATCTATCTATCTATCTATCTATCTATCTATCTATCTATCTATCTATCTATCTATCTATCTATCTATCTATCTATCTATCTATCTATCTATCTATCTATCTATCTATCTATCTATCTATCTTTTTATCTACCTTTCTTTCTCTTTACAGATCTTTCTTTCCTAAACCAATAAATCTGTAGCTGTGAATGTACCAATGTTTCTTAATCTACCTTTTTCTTCTCTTTGTATGCATCAATATGTTTATCCGTCTGCATCTGTGTGACTTTGTGCAAGGTCAACCAGCAAAAAGGTTCAAAACTTGAAGCTTTTTTTCAACTGCCTAATTGCTTTAACTAATAGCCAGACAGCAGCAGATACGATACATCATTACATAACGGATATGCCTCATTACAGAAAAGGTAGTGTATTATAATAGAAACAATATGCATAATATAAAGAGACAAATCTAAAATTATATAATTTTTAATGAAATATCTTCCAAATACATACATACATACATACATACATACATACATACATACATACATACATACATACATACATACATACATACATACATACATACATACATACATACATACATACATACATACATACATACATACATACATACATACATACATACATACATACATACATACATACATACATAGATACATACACACACATTCATACTTTGAATGAGCATTTAGTGCCGAAATATTGTAAAAAACACATACATACATACATACATACATACATACATACATACATACATACATACATAAACACACACACAGACACACATACATACACACATACATACGCACATACATATATATATATATATATATATATATATATATATATATATATATATATATATATATATATATAGTTTCCGCTCGCTCACCGGCTCCAGCTCACCGGCTCCGCTCCGCTCAGCTCATTTTGTGACGGATTTCAAAAAAATTTTTTCTATATTTGATTCCCCTTGACTCTCAAGGTTGTGTGAAAATTTCATTACCATCAGATGAATGGTGTAGCAATGCATAAATAACATACCTATATATATACATACATACATACATATATACATACATATATACAAACATTCATTTTTATATATAGATATATAGATAAATATATATATATATATATATATATATATATATATATATATATATATATATATATATATATATATACTTTTTTTTTTAATTCGTGCAATTTTAGCAGAAACAAAAAAAATATCACAACTTCTGAAGCCAGTTTAGTAATAATTATTATCTGAGTGAACAGCAAAGCAGCTTCCATCATAACCATGACAACAAGGGAATGTCATTACAGATGGTCTTATTTCAAATGGGAGGGCAGTCCTGGTGGTAGTATCAATGCAGTGACTATTTACCACTAAGATGCACTAGGAACAACAACCGAATTAAAATAAACTATCATTGTTATTATTTGTATACAGCCAAGAAAACTGAAAATCCATTCCATGATGCATAACAATAATGTAGAAAGATAGAAAAAGAAGAGAGATAGAGAAAAAGATAGAGAGATAGAGATAGAGAGAGAGAGAGAGAGAGAGAGAGAGAGAGAGAGAGAGAGAGAGAGAGAGAGAGAGAGAGAGAGAGGAGACAAAAATGAACAAAATCTGAATATCAAACAGAGACCCACATGCTTATTAACATTTTCGGGTGCATTACATTAAAAAAAACTAGGTCGGGTCACTAAGCTAGGTCACCTGTGGACAACCAATAGGAGCTGCTTAAAACGAGTCACTTCTTTGGGTAGGATGGGAAGAGAGCAAATTACCCTGCATGGTCCGTCTGTAATGCTTGAACAAGTATGCAAATGTATGCTAATTAGATGCAATCACTGTCCAATCATTATAGCTCTGATGTTCAGAAAAAAAACACCAAATTACACAATGTAAACTAAAACCTATGGAGTGACAGTGACAACAAACAAGACACACATTTCACTAAATAAATCACAAATAACTTATATAGAATTATCAATTTACTAGATAAGCATAAATTATTCAACAATTTTATCAACATATTCACAAGCAATAATTAATCAACCTTCGATCCTCTCTCGTTGAATATGATTTCGACATCGGTTATTGTTCCGTAGATCTGAAGAAATTAATGAATAATAAAATCATTAACATAATATATTCATATTCATAAGTAACTTACTTAACAATGGTAAATCCAATATAAGCTCAACTGTTTTTTGTTTATTTAACAATGTTGAATGTAGAATTCATAATTAGACCTCTGGTCCATGATCCCCCCCCCCCGTGGACCTATTCGTAGAACAAGAGGCAGCCATTTTCAGGCTCAACCCACACCCTCGCCAGTGAACCGCTGACCTTCAGGTCTACAGGCGAATGCATCACCGCTTAACAACCGCTTAATTGTACCAAAAATAACCTTTTCCAGCAAGCAGCTTGAAAATATAATATATTACTCACTAAATACATCAATGACTGTGCCACCAGTTAAAGAGATTTACCTCCAAAAGCGACCTAAGGTCATTTTCTCGGAATCTGAAAGGTATGTTGGAGATGTGAAGTCTTTTTGGTCCCGCTTCAGAATGAGTTAGGAGCTCCTTCTTCTATTACGAAAGTTTACGACAAACAAAATCTCATTAGTAATAAATATCGAATTGGATAACTGAATTAAGAATCTTATCAAAATAAAGATAAAAACTGTCTCTTTTGACGACTCTTGGAATCCAAGATAACTAATTTTGACAGAATTAAAATTTCTATTATCTATTTTTAATTCATCGCAAATGGAAATGAAAAATTTATTTAATATAACAACACAGTATTCAAGCAGCTGGAACAAAACAAGATAAAATTGAATTCTTAAATGAAATACTATAAAATGCATATCAGGCAAATCCATGAATCTTATTTGTTTTTTAAATGTTTTCTTAAAATTAAGTGCAGCAATACTAATAGAAACAAAGATATTTTTTGATTCCAAAGTTGTCTTAAATAGCATTGAAACAGTGAGTTTTAAGGCTAAATAGGGAGTTTTCCCCCTAACAAGTAAAGTGATTTTCCTTCCTTGGCTTACCATTTTGGCAAGTTGGCTACTGATTAGCGAAAGAATTAATCAATATCTTCAGTATGAAACAAGGAAGAATGGAAAGACAGCATAACCGCATCACAGAGCTCTTTTATACAAAAAGAAAGAAATTGTTCTTGAACTACACTTAATGAGGAGTTGCTTTTTATTTACATCTTTTTCACTTTTTCAGCGTTACGTCTTTTTCCCTTTTTCAGTGTTTAAGTTTTAAAAAAATTAAACTTTGAAAAAGATCATGAGCACCAAGTTGAACTATCATCGTTATTATCACCCCCACACATACCATCATCATCATCATCAGCACAAAAACCATCATTGGCATCACTTATAAACCACTCACAGGAGCTTCGCTGGCCGCAGTCAAATTTGAAGAGGCCGAAATTAAAGAGTTACTGCATGCGGAGATTGGCGTTGCAGCCCCGATAGACGTGTTGGCGGAAGATGGTGAGGGCAACACTGTCGATGCTGGTGACGCTGAAGACTGAGTTGGTGTTGCGACCAATGGTGTCGTCGATGGAGGCAGAGGCATGGCCGGCAAGGTAGCAGCTTGCAATACAGTAGGAGCGGCTACTCTCTGATAGGATGAAGGATCAAGTACAGCTGCTGCATGCTGTGCTGAAAGTGGCTGCAGCTGGAAGCCAGCTGGAATGGCTGTTTGTCCGGTCAGCAGGTGCTGAAAAATTAAATAAAACCAATGTATTTTTAAAGTTGTAAATTTAGGAACAAGATCCATAAAAATAGTAATCATGGTTATTAGTGTTCTATCATAAACTCTGAAAATTTTCCAAATAAATAAATTTAAATAATTGTTTTGACAACCAGCAGATTATTTTGCTTAGCATATGTTTATTTTATTAGGAAATGACTACATTTATTTTAGAATCTGATTGTAATTCAGTTTCAAAAGCTTGAAACTTCATTCATTAGCAATGCAAAAAATACATTGTTTTATTTATTTACCTATATATAACATAAGTGCCCAACAACATACACAAATAATAACTACATATAATAATACAGACATACAAAATACTACAAAACGATCATTGCTAGCAACAATTTCTGCTGCAGCTTGTAAAACTTCGGCTAACAAGCTAATGTTATTAGCAACAAGTATGGAATATAACATGAATAAATAATTGTAAAACAAATATTTAAAAATAACAACAAACCATTTTTAAATAATCTGAAATCAGCATCAGAATTTTACGGATAAAAAAACGACTACGCCGACCCGAATATAAACAAACCATAAAGATTTTACTTTTAGTCCTAGATAGACAAAATTAATACAAGATGGATATCAGACACCAGACGTTTATGAAAACTAAAAATAAAATACCTTTATTTAGTTAAATAATTATAATTGTCTAAAATAGATCGCAATAAAACTGTTAATATATATTACAAACCATTTGTTGAACTGGATAAGATCCGTCTTGCGGAGTTACCCACATCATCAGAGACATCTCGATATCCGGCTCGCGTTTTTATAAAAACGCAAGATTTCGTTAATTTTTATGAAAGTTTAGTTTTTTCTTCAAACAAGTCAGTAATTATTTTAACTCTCCGTTAAAATCTCAAACGATATCGGCGAATTGATTCATTTGTGAACGCATTTCAGGCTGGTTTTTCTATTGTAGTGTAGTGTAGAGGCAAAAGAAATAATCCAACTAGTTTTCGTAACAAGTAATCCAATCTGTATTTACACGAAATTATATCAAAAAATTACTTTTCTTAAACAGTCTGAAAGTTTACATTCTAAATTTGCAGTTACGTTCAGCTCCTTACTTCTTCGCATCGCACAGACTCTGGGAAGAAAACGAGTCCATCCAATAGAATTTACTAGCAATGCACAAAAACAGACACACACGTCTAAATAGATATTCACACAAACATGAACTCACGGACACAGAAACCGAAGTTTACAGGCCTAAAAACTTTCACAGGCGCACACTACATTAGCGATAGTAGCACTGATGGTAACACGCAACTGTTGTGTTCGCCTCAACGTGCATGAATACTTGTTTCAGAGTGTGTGTGAGCAGCTTCTATACTGGCTAGAGGCTGTATATCGTCTGCACTCTCATTCTCCTTCTCTCTCTCTTTTCCTTATCCAACCATACACTTTCTTCTTTTACACCTTTTGCCTCCTCCATCCATCTCTCTTATCCATCCCACGTATCTCTCTTCTTTCAATCTTTTCGTGCTCTATCTTTTTTTTGAGCATTTTTACACACTTTTACTTAACTTGACTTCTCTGTCTGTCTATCTGTTTATCTGTCTGTCGTCAAATTTTGCAATCGATTTTAAACTAACTTTTCGATGAGCTAGAGATTTAAAAATTTGAACATACCTCCGAAATGATTAACAATGCATTCTTTCAAATTTTCGGATCGATTGGACAAAATTTAATAATTATTTGTGATATTTTCGTTGAATTATTTATTGTCTATGCTAATATGTTTGTTGTTTATGTAGTAAAAAATATAAAAGTGTGTTTTTAAAAAACTTTGTTTTTGCTTCACTTGTTTCATCTCATTTTACATCTTCTGAAACTGCGCTTCCATTTTCTCATTGTTGTAACTGTAAATCACAGCTGTCTTTCTTTCCAATTTAAACCTTCAACTCTACAACGCAGCAAACGCCCGACATCTAATTTATCGTCATGCAGTTACATCCATTTCAACAAGAAAGATACAATTAATATAATCGCAACTGCTGTAATTTTAGCTGGAGAACAAGCCTAACATATCATTTAGGCAAAATCGTCGTCATCTTTATCTCCATAATCGTTGTTGCGTTACAATCATCATCAGCACCATCACATCGTTATCATCACCGTCGCCTTCAGCATCGTCGTTGCCCAGTAAAACCGGCTAAGTTGATCATGAAAATCTTTTTTATATCACCGTCATTATTATCCTCACAACTACCACTACCACAACCATAATCATCACCATCATCATCATCATCATCACTACCGCTACCATACGGAACATGCTAAACACATCACCAGGGCAAGCAACAAGAGAGCTTCGTCCTATATAATTATTTTTGCTCAGCCCCGGGTAGTCTGCGCGCGCAAGCTGTGAAGATTTTTTAGAAAAGGTAATTTCGTGCTGCAGAAACCAATTTATTATTTCTTCTGACATGTTTGGTTTTAACTCTGCGCAACATTAGCTCTATGTTAATATTCTGTTCTTTTGACCATTTTGATTTAATTTTAACATGGTTTTTTAGAGTTGTTGAGAAGACAAAAGCCTGTGTAAGATCCACAACAACATTTTTTTAGAGGCAGTTGTTTATGGTGCGTGCCTCCCCACACCACCTACGGACGCTAGTGACCCTGGTGAGATTCGAACCGCCGACTTTTAGGCAACAGGCGAACTCTTTACCGCATTGCCACTAGCGCCGCTGGTTGTATTCTTTGTTCAAGCAAAAATTCTAAAATTTATTAACATAAACCTGCAATTAATTTTTGGTCAACGGACTGTTATGAATAGAATTTCCATTTTCAGATTTCGTTGCCAACTGAACTTTGAGTTGTTTAAGAAAAAACAAAATAAAATATTTGTGTAAATAAAAAATTAATGCAAGAATGGTTTGTTTCGGAGGTTTCTTGTATTTCTAATTGTAATGTTTATTATCTTTTATCGCAAGAAATAATTGAATTAATTATAGATTTTTTTCTAAGTGTTTAGAAGTAGGATTCCAGTTTTAGCGCAGTCTATCTCAACATTGGGGAACGTTAAGGTTGCAACTAATTTTTATAAATTAGAACTGCTTTGTATTTCACGTTAACTTTGTCATTAA